>CM023610.1:500967-650967 GCA_013358685.1 Antennarius maculatus | reverse complement strand
TACAGATTTTGATGAAGTTTGATTCTACGATGTTCAGTTGTATGTATTTATTTTCTTCAGTTAGCAGCCTGAGCTAGTAGTTTGAAACTTTGAAACTTTAAATGTCAACTTTCAATCCGACATTAGTGACTTACAATTATTAAAGTACAACATGGTCTGTATTGTTCCCTGTACTTCATTTTCATTACACTGTCACAATAATTTCTGATTTGTTTCTCTGCTTTGTAGGTTTAGTAGTTGACCTTCACAGCGCTCTATAAATTCTTTATCTTTTGTCTCCTAATGCTAGCGATCCAGGCGCTGCGCTCGGTCCTGAACTCCTTCTGTGTGGTCAACAGGAAGAACATGTTTGTCTATCAGGAACGCACGACTAAATCCGTCTTCTACCTCAGGTTTGACTTCTCTGCTCTAAATCATTTTTACACCTTTACAGCGATTTGACTGGAAATGTAAAACACAGCTCTGTATTTCAATCCACGTATATTATCTGACATTATTAGGTTCAATCAAACCAATATGGACTCACACACACACAGGGTCCCTGTGGTGAATTCAAGTGCTCGTGCTGAACTCTAAGTCTAAACCTTAGAAATCAGTCGTAATCAGTTTTACTGAGCCAACAGGCCGGTTGTGTTCAGCTAACAGTAGATCGCATTTGAAAGTGACAGAAGTTGTAATTGTTCTTGAAGTGTCACAGGACCTCAGTGTTACCAGTGTGTGTACCAACACACACACCTGCTCTGTGTGTTTGTCTGGTCAGGCTGTGTGAAACATCGCTGACAGCCAAGTACTCAGACGTGGATGGAAACCTGTACATGAGTCGCTCCAGCGGCCTGAGCCGGAGTCAGGAGCCCCTGCTGTCAGATGACCCCATGGTAGGTGGGGGGGGTCAGGTCTGAGTCTCTTTACTGAATATATGCTTTGATTTTGTGGGGGGCGCAAAACTCCACATTACTGCTTCACATGCAGATGCATCAAAATTCACTGCTTCAATCTTAATTTCTGGACTATTGAGCGTACCTGAATATAAGCTGCACCGACTACAGTACGTTTAAAAACACAAACTTCGTACACGTGTGGCCCCCCCGTCTGTAAGCCTCATGTGTCCAGGTGTTGTAACACCAGATATTTTGACACGCAACAGCGGAAGAAGCGAGTGTAGTAGATGAATGAATGAATGGTTAGTCTGGATTATTGGTGTACTAATCTGTGTTCTTTCCTCCAGGGGTCCAGGTCCTCTCTGGACGGCTCCAGGCCCGTTGGACAGACAGACAGACACATCCTGCTGCTGGTGCACGGAGTAGGAGACGCAGGTAGCTCCAGAGACAGAATGACTGATCATTATTTGATTGATTTTCTTTATTATTAAAATTAATTTAAAACTAGAACCAATGCAACATCCTTTAACAGCCTGAACTCAAAATTATAACCTGACCTACTGGCATAGGTCAACGATCAAAACTGGTGCTCTGACCTATTGATCAAAGCACTAGCTTTGATCTATGCACCATGTTAAGGAGTGATGGTGTTGACCAGGGTTGTTGTTAACCAGTGATGGTGTTAACCAGTGATGGTGTTAACTAGTGATGGTGTTAGGGAGTGATGGTGTTAACTAGTGATGGTGTTAGGGAGTGATGGTCTTAACTAGTGATGGTGTGAGGGAGTGATGGTCTTAACTAGTGATGGTGTTAGGGAGTGATGGTGTTAGGGAGTGATGGTGTTAACTAGTGATGGTGTTAGGGAGCGATGGTGTTAACTAGTGATGGTGTTAGGGAGTGATGGTCTTAACTAGTGATGGTGTTAGGGAGTGATGGTCTTAACTAGTGATGGTGTGAGGGAGTGATGGTCTTAACTAGTGATGGTGTTAGGGAGTGATGGTGTTAGGGAGTGATGGTGTTAACTAGTGATGGTGTTAGGGAGCGATGGTGTTAACGAGTGATGGTGTTAGGGAGTGATGGTGTTAACTAGTGATGGTGTTAGGGAGTGATGGTGTTAACTAGTGATGGTGTTAGGGAGCGATGGTGTTAACGAGTGATGGTGTTAGGGAGTGATGGTGTTAACTAGTGATGGTGTTAGGGAGTGATGGTGTTAGGGAGCGATGGTGTTAGGGAGCGATGGTGTTAGGGAGCGATGGTGTTAACTAGTGATGGTCTTAGGGAGCGATGGTGTTAGGGAGCGATGGTGTTAACTAGTGATGGTGTTAGGGAGTGATGGTGTTAGGGAGCGATGGTGTTAGGGAGCGATGGTGTTAACTAGTGATGGTGTTAGGGAGTGATGGTGTTAGGGAGTGATGGTGTTAGGGAGCGATGGTGTTAACTAGTGATGGTGTTAGGGAGTGATGGTGTTAGGTAGTGATGGTGTTAGGGAGTGATGGTGTTAATTAGTGATGGTGTTAGCGAGTGATGGTGTTAATTAGTGATGGTGTTAGGGAGCGATGGTGTTAATTAGTGGTGTTAACTAGTGATGGTGTTAACTAGTGATGGTGTTAGGGAGCGATGGTGTTAATTAGTGATGGTGTTAACGAGTGATGGTGTTAGGGAGCGATGGTGTTAATTAGTGATGGTGTTAGGGAGCGATGGTGTTAATTAGTGATGGTGTTAGGGAGCGATGGTGTTAATTAGTGATGGTGTTAGGGAGTGATGGTGTTAGGTAGTGATGGTGTTAGGGAGTGATGGTGTTAATTAGTGATGGTGTTAGCGAGTGATGGTGTTAATTAGTGATGGTGTTAGCGAGTGATGGTGTTAATTAGTGGTGTTAACTAGTGATGGTGTTAACTAGTGATGGTGTTAGGGAGCGATGGTGTTAATTAATGATGGTGTTAGCGAGTGATGGTGTTAATTAGTGATGGTGTTAGCGAGTGATGGTGTTAATTAGTGATGGTGTTAGCGAGTGATGGTGTTAATTAGTGGTGTTAACTAGTGATGGTGTTAACTAGTGATGGTCTTAGGGAGCGATGGTGTTAGGGAGCGATGGTGTTAACTAGTGATGGTGTTAGGGAGTGATGGTGTTAGGGAGCGATGGTGTTAACTAGTGATGGTGTTAGGGAGTGATGGTGTTAGGGAGTGATGGTGTTAGGGAGCGATGGTGTTAACTAGTGATGGTGTTAGGGAGCGATGGTGTTAACTAGTGATGGTGTTAGGGAGTGATGGTGTTAGGGAGCGATGGTGTTAGGGAGCGATGGTGTTAATTAGTGGTGTTAACTAGTGATGGTGTTAACTAGTGATGGTGTTAGGGAGCGATGGTGTTAATTAGTGATGGTGTTAACGAGTGATGGTGTTAACTAGTGATGGTGTTAGGGAGCGATGGTGTTAATTAGTGATGGTGTTAGGGAGCGATGGTGTTAATTAGTGATGGTGTTAGGGAGCGATGGTGTTAATTAGTGATGGTGTTAGGGAGCGATGGTGTTAACTAGTGATGGTGTTAGGGAGCGATGGTGTTAATTAGTGATGGTGTTAAGGAGCGATGGTGTTAATTAGTGATGGTGTTAGGGAGCGATGGTGTTAACTAGTGATGGTGTTAGGGAGCGATGGTCTTAACTAGTGATGGTGTGAGGGAGTGATGGTCTTAACTAGTGATGGTGTTAGGGAGTGATGGTGTTAGGGAGTGATGGTGTTAACTAGTGATGGTGTTAGGGAGCGATGGTGTTAACGAGTGATGGTGTTAGGGAGTGATGGTGTTAACTAGTGATGGTGTTAGGGAGTGATGGTGTTAACTAGTGATGGTGTTAGGGAGCGATGGTGTTAACGAGTGATGGTGTTAGGGAGTGATGGTGTTAACTAGTGATGGTGTTAGGGAGCGATGGTGTTAACTAGTGATGGTGTTAGGGAGTGATGGTGTTAGGGAGCGATGGTGTTAGGGAGCGATGGTGTTAACTAGTGATGGTCTTAGGGAGCGATGGTGTTAGGGAGCGATGGTGTTAACTAGTGATGGTGTTAGGGAGTGATGGTGTTAGGGAGCGATGGTGTTAACTAGTGATGGTGTTAGGGAGTGATGGTGTTAGGGAGTGATGGTGTTAGGGAGTGATGGTGTTAAGGAGCGATGGTGTTAACTAGTGATGGTGTTAGGGAGCGATGGTGTTAACTAGTGATGGTGTTAGGGAGTGATGGTGTTAGGGAGCGATGGTGTTAGGGAGCGATGGTGTTAGGGAGCGATGGTGTTAACTAGTGATGGTGTTAGGGAGTGATGGTGTTAATTAGTGATGGTGTTAGGGAGTGATGGTGTTAATTAGTGATGGTGTTAGCGAGTGATGGTGTTAACTAGTGATGGTGTTAACTAGTGATGGTGTTAGGGAGCGATGGTGTTAATTAGTGATGGTGTTAACGAGTGATGGTGTTAACTAGTGATGGTGTTAGGGAGCGATGGTGTTAACTAGTGATGGTGTTAGGGAGCGATGGTGTTAATTAGTGATGGTGTTAGGGAGTGATGGTGTTAACTAGTGATGGTGTTAGGGAGCGATGGTGTTAACTAGTGATGGTGTTAGGGAGCGATGGTGTTAATTAGTGATGGTGTTAGGGAGCGATGGTGTTAATTAGTGATGGTGTTAGGGAGCGATGGTGTTAATTAGTGATGGTGTTAGGGAGTGATGGTGTTAACTAGTGATGGTGTTAGGGAGCGATGGTGTTAACTAGTGATGGTGTTAGGGAGCGATGGTGTTAATTAGTGATGGTGTTAGGGAGCGATGGTGTTAATTAGTGATGGTGTTAGGGAGCGATGGTGTTAATTAGTGATGGTGTTAGGGAGCGATGGTGTTAATTAGTGATGGTGTTAGGGAGCGATGGTGTTAACTAGTGATGGTGTTAGGGAGCGATGGTGTTGAGTCTGCCCACACACAACCGTGACAGTCGCCCCCCCACCAGCCGTTGGAGGTTGCTGAGATGTTTTCCTGCCTGAAGCTGCTCCTGTCTGTCTCCAGGTCCAGAGATCACTGATGAGCTGGTGAAGCTGTTGTGTAAACGTCTGGACGAGACCACCCTGGACATCATCACCGTCATGCTGGTCAGGAACTGCAAGCTGACTCCAGCTGACGTGGAGGTAAAGCCCTGCAGTCAGTGAACGCAGCAGGAGAGTCAGTGTTTGATGGGGGGAGGACAGGAAGTCAGTGTTTGATGGGGGGAGGACAGGAGAGTCAGTGTTTGATGGGGGGAGGACAGGAAGTCAGTGTTTGATGGCAGGAAGTCAGTGTTACACCATCGCTCCCTAACACCATCACTCGTTAACACCATCGCTCCCTAACACCATCACTCGTTAACATCATCACTAGTTAACACCATCACTCGTTAACATCATCACTCGCTAACACCATCACTAGTTAACACCATCACTAGTTAACACCATCGCTCCCTAACACCATCACTAGTTAACACCATCGCTCCCTAACACCATCACTCGTTAACATCATCACTAGTTAACACCATCACTAGTTAACATCATCACTCGCTAACACCATCACTAGTTAACACCATCACTAGTTAACACCATCGCTCCCTAACACCATCACTAGTTAACACCATTGCTCCCTAACACCATCACTAGTTAACACCATCACTAGTTAACACCATCGCTCCCTAACACCATCACTAGTTAACACCATCGCTCCCTAACACCATCACTAGTTAACACCATTGCTCCCTAACACCATCACTAGTTAACACCATCGCTCCCTAACACCATCACTCCCTAACACCATCACTAGTTAAGACCATCGCTCCCCAACACCATCACTGGTTAACACCATCGCTCCCTCACACCATCACTAGTTAACACCATCACTCCCTAACACCATCACTAGTTAACACCATCACTGGTTAACACCATCACTAGTTAACACCATCACTCCCTAACACCATCACTAGTTAACACCATCACTCCCCAACACCATCACTAGTTAACACCATCACTAGTTAACACCATCGCTCCCTAACACCATCGCTAGTTAACACCATTGCTCCCTAACACCATCACTAGTTAACACCATCACTAGTTAACAACATCACTAGTTAACACCATCGCTCCCTAACACCATCACTAGTTAACACCATCGCTCCCTAACACCATCACTAGTTAAGGAGCGATGGTGTTAGGGAGCGATGGTGTTAACCAGTGATGGTGTTAACTAGTGATGGTGTTAGGGAGTGATGGTGTTAACTAGTGATGGTGTTAGGGAGCGATGGTGTTAACCAGTGATGGTGTTAGGGAGTGATGGTGTTAACTAGTGATGGTGTTAGGGAGTGATGGTGTTAACTAGTGATGGTGTTAGGGAGTGATGGTGTTAACTAGTGATGGTGTTAGGGAGCGATGGTGTTAGGGAGCGATGGTGTTAATTAGTGATGGTGTTAACTAGTGATGGTGTTAACTAGTGATGGTGTTTGGGAGCGATGGTGTTAGGGAGCGATGGTGTTAGGGAGCGATGGTGTTAACTAGTGATGGTGTTAGGGAGCGATGGTGTTAATTAGTGATGGTGTTAGGGAGCGATGGTGTTAACTAGTGATGGTGTTAACGAGTGATGATGTTAACTAGTGATGGTGTTAACTAGTGATGGTGTTAACTAGTGATGGTGTTAGGGAGCGATGGTGTTAATTAGTGATGGTGTTAGGGAGCGATGGTGTTAATTAGTGATGGTGTTAGGGAGCGATGGTGTTAATTAGTGATGGTGTTAGGGAGCGATGGTGTTAGGGAGCGATGGTGTTAATTAGTGATGGTGTTAGGGAGCGATGGTGTTAGGGAGCGATGGTGTTAGGGAGCGATGGTGTTAATTAGTGGTGGTGTTAGGGAGCGATGGTGTTGAGTCTGCCCACACACAACCGTGACAGTCGCCCCCCCACCAGCCGTTGGAGGTTGCTGAGATGGGGAGGACAGGAAGTCAGTGTTTGATGGAGGGAGGACAGGAGAGTCAGTGTTTGATGGGGGAGGACAGGAGAGTCAGTGTTTGATGGGGGAGGACAGGAAGTCAGTGTTTGATGGGGGAGGACAGGAAGTCAGTGTTTGATGGAGGGAGGACAGGAGAGTCAGTGTTTGATGGGGGGAGGACAGGAAGTCAGTGTTTGATGGGGGAGGACAGGAAGTCAGTGTTTGATGGAGGGAGGACAGGAAGTCAATGTTTGATGGGGGAGGACAGGAAGTCAGTGTTTGATGGGGGGAGGACAGGAGAGTCAGTGTTTGATGGACGGAGGACAGGAAGTCAGTGTTTGATGGGGGGAGGACAGGAAGTCAGTGTTTGATGGGGGAGGACAGGAAGTCAGTGTTTGATGGGGGAGGACAGGAAGTCAGTGTTTGATGGAGGGAGGACAGGAAGTCAGTGTTTGATGGAGGGAGGACAGGAAGTCAGTGTTTGATGGGGGAGGACAGGAAGTCAGTGTTTGATGGAGGGAGGACAGGAAGTCAGTGTTTGATGGA
This sequence comes from Antennarius maculatus, assembly GCA_013358685.1. NCBI lineage: Eukaryota > Metazoa > Chordata > Actinopteri > Lophiiformes > Antennariidae > Antennarius > Antennarius maculatus. The sequence continues at coordinate 643,575 of CM023610.1, read as the reverse complement.
GGGAGGACAGGAGAGTCAGTGTTTGATGGGGGGAGGACAGGAAGTCAGTGTTTGATGGGGGGAGGACAGGAGAGTCAGTGTTTGATGGGGGGAGGACAGGAAGTCAGTGTTTGATGGGGGAGGACAGGAAGTCAGTGTTTGATGGAGGGAGGACAGGAAGTCAGTGTTTGATGGAGGGAGGACAGGAGAGTCAGTGTTTGATGGGGGGAGGACAGGAAGTCAGTGTTTGATGGGGGGAGGACAGGAGAGTCAGTGTTTGATGGACGGAGGACAGGAAGTCAGTGTTTGATGGGGGGAGGACAGGAAGTCAGTGTTTGATGGGGGGAGGACAGGAAGTCAGTGTTTGATGGGGGGAGGACAGGAAGTCAGTGTTTGATGGGGGGAGGACAGGAAGTCAGTGTTTGATGGGGGGAGGACAGGAGAGTCAATGTTTGATGGGGGGAGGACAGGAAGTCAGTGTTTGATGGACGGAGGACAGGAAGTCAGTGTTTGATGGGGGGAGGACAGGAAGTCAGTGTTTGATGGGGGAGGACAGGAGAGTCAGTGTTTGATGGGGGAGGACAGGAAGTCAGTGTTTGATGGGGGAGGACAGGAGAGTCAGTGTTTGATGGGGGAGGACAGGAAGTCAGTGTTTGATGGGGGAGGACAGGAAGTCAGTGTTTGATGGGGGGAGGACAGGAGAGTCAGGTTTCTTGAAGATGGTGTTCAGTTGTGTTGTCTGTGACTCAGTGGAGACGATCCTTCCTGTGACCCCAGCTGCTTTAATTGTTCCAGTTCATCCAGCCCTCAGGATCTCCTGCCACGGAGGTCATGACCTTTAGCCTGCCCCCCTTCTGTCTGCCCTGGCTGTCGGCTGTGTCCCATTACCTGAAGCAGAACCTCCTCATCTTCCTCCATGTGCCCAAGTACACCGACAGCAACACGGCTCATCACTTCAAGGTGAAGCCCCCGTGTGTCAGGGTGTTTCACACCTCTAGTTAACACCAACGTGTCACACACAACACGTCACTTCAAGGTGAAGCCCCCGTGTGTCAGGGTGTTTCACACCTCTAGTTAACACCAACGTGTCACACACAACACGTCACTTCAAGGTGAAGCCCCCGTGTGTCAGGGTGTTTCACACCTCTAGTTAACACCAACGTGTCACACACAACACGTCACTTCAAGGTGAAGCCCCCGTGTGTCAGGGTGTTTCACACCTCTAACACCAACGTGTCACACACAACACGTCACTTCAAGGTGAAGCCCCCGTGTGTCAGGGTGTTTCACACCTCTAACACCAACGTGTCACACTCACATCACCAGCTGTCAGTGATCAGACCTCTGATGAGGCACACGTAATGTTTTGGTTTCACGCTTTAGGCTTTTACACGTGTGTATGAACACACTCGGCCTGATTCAGTCTCTGAATGAGTGACTGGTGAGTGACTGGTGACCCCCCCCGTCTCACTGTGTGTGTGATCTGCTCTGTCCTCCTGCAGCACTACTGCCATCTGAAGAGTGACCTGTCTGATGGTGACATCTACCTCTACAATAAGCCTGGGGGCCAGGGCACGGGGGGCAAAGGTAACCACATCATCTGGGACCAGCGTGCCCCCCCTCTGCACCACAGGAGAACACACTGTGTTTCTGTGACTGGGGGGGACCAGTGAACCTCACACCAATCCCTCTGCTCTGGCAGGAATCGCGTGCATCACCCTGTCCTTCCTGGATGCCCACGGGCGCCCCCTGCCCCCCCCGGGACAGGACTGTGTCAGACCACACAGACCAGAGACCTGCAGTGCCCCCCTCCATCCAGAAGACTTCACCAGGCTGACCAGCGTGGACAAAGTGACCCCCCACAGGGTCACTACAGGGACAGGTGACGACACCTCACTGTGTCACTAACACACACCTACCACAGCCTCAGCTGTGTGTGTGTGTGTGTGTGTGTGTGTGTGTGTGTGTGTGTGTGTGTGTGTGTGTGTGTGTGTTCCTGTCACTAACAACCCCCTCCCCCAGCAGAGCCCCCCCTGTTGGTGCAGTTTGACATCTGGGAACAGGGTAACATCAGCCCCTCCCAGCTGAGTGACAAACTGCAGGGGGCGCTGCGCCACGCCCTGTGTGACGTTCTGATGGAGCTGAGGGTCCTGCCCAACCCTCTGTGTGTGGGCTCCCCCCGCCCCCCAGCAGACGCTCAGACTGAAGAAGGTGAGGGGGTGACAGTTCGGTCTGGGGGCAGATTGAACACAGCCTGCCCCTAAGTGTTACCCCTCTCAGACCCTTGTTGTGTCTCTAACGTGTCTCAGGGCTGCTGGTTCCCCTCCCTGAGGCTGAGGAGGTGAAGGATGGTCTGGGGCAGCGCGGCGGCCCCCGGGTCCTGAAGACTTGCCCCTCAGCTGGCACCTTACCCCAGGCTGTGGGCAGCAACCCCCTGACTCCAGAGTCCACTGCACCCCCCAACAGGAGCACCCGCCGCAGCTTCTGGGACATACTGGTCAGTGGTGTGACTGGCGTCGTGTCCCAGTCCCTGCCCCCACCAGCATGAATGAGTCAGACGGAGTGTGTGTGACGGGGTGGACCCATGCAGTCCTTTGGGATTCATTTCAATAGAGAAAACACTGACGCCCCCTAGTGGTCAGCAGGTTTTCATTCTGACAAACAACCTGCTGTGTGTGTGTGTGTGTGTGTGTGTGTGTGTGTGTGTGTACAGGCCCCTAAAGATCACTTGTGAATGTGGTCTCTGTCGCCCCGTCTTAAATGCGCCCTACATGTGTTGTGGGTTTGAATCCCTGCAGAGTAAACCAGACACGTCAGAGCTGGGGAGTCCAAAGACGACCGACGACATCGTCCAGGAGAGGGGGGAGGAGGGCCGAGCAGCACGACGGCGACACAAGACGGAGAACGTGAAGCAGCAGTGGAGCCAGGAGAAAGCAGCGGCGGTGGAGCAGGAGCAGGCCCAGAGGTGTGTGTGTGACACACACACACACACACACACACACACACACACACACACACACACACACACACACACACACACACACACCGTCGTCAAACTAGCTCCATCTCCTGACGGACAGAGGGAATGGAGTCTCCACTGGTTCTGGAGAACAACCAGTGAAACCAGTCACGCTCACACCAGCAGCTGTCAGACAGACGGGACACAAACACCTCCCTGCTGGGGATTCAAGTCTTCATCTTCATCAATTCATCATGTCACACACCAAAATACCTCTGCTGGTGAACAGCATTAGCATTAGCACTAGTACACCGGCTGCAGACGCCCGTCCCCCCCTGCTGAGGCCAACAAGAACCTGGCTGACGACCTCAACAGATTCTACTGGAGGTTTGAAAAGGACCTCACACCCACCACCCCCATTCCACTACCTGCAGCCCAGATCACACCACCATTCACACCTCCACTCCCCTCAACAAAGACTGTCTGCACCCCACCCCCTCCACACCCCCATCCCCTTCACGTCCCCAGCCCGCCCCACCCCCAACCCCCCTCAGTGTGACTGTCCAGGAGGTGAGTCAGCAGTTCCACAGACAAAAGATCAGGAAGGCGCCAGGCCCTGATGGTGTCTCCCCCTCCTGCCTCAAGGTCTGTGCGGAACAGCTGGCTCCAGTCGTCACACAGATCTTCAACAGATCCCTCCAGCTGTGTGAGGTACCCTCCTGCTTCAAGTGCTCCACCATCATCCCGGTCCCCAAGAAACCCTCCACCACAGGACTAAATGACTTCCGGCCTGTCGCTCTGACATCCGTGGTCATGAAGTCCTTTGAACGCCTCGTGTTGTGCCACTTGAAGGACATCACAGGACCCCTGCTGGACCCCCTGCAGTTTGCCTACCGGGCAAACAGGTCAGTGGATGATGCAGTCAACATGGGACTGCATTTCATCCTGGATCATCTCGACCACCCAGGGACTTATGCACGGATCCTGTTCACTGACTTCAGCTCGGCGTTCAACACCATCATCCCTGAGCTGCTCTCCTCCAAACTCCACCAGCTCACAGTCCCCTCTGTCATGTGTCAGTGGATCACCAGCTTCCTGACAGAGAGGACACAGCAGGTGAGGCTGGGGGCGATCACCTCAGACACTCGGACAGTCAGCACCGGTGCCCCTCAGGGTTGCGTCCTCTCTCTGCTGCTCTTCTCCCTCTACACCAACGACTGCACATCCTCACATCCAGCCGTCAAACTCCTGAAGTTTGCAGATGACACAACTGTCATTGGACTCATCCAGGACGGTGATGAGTCTGCTTACCGACAGGAGGTGAGACAGCTGGTGGACTGGTGTAGTCGTAACAACCTGGAGCTAAACACGCTCAAGACTGTGGAGATGACAGTGGACTTTAGGAAGTTACCCTCCCCTCTGCTCCCCCTCACCATCGCAGACAGCCCTGTGGACTCTGTGTAGAGCTTCAAGTTCCTGGGGACTACAGTTTCCCGGGACCTGAAATGGACTCTCCACATCAGCTGCATCCTCAAAAAGGCCCAGCAGAGGATGTACTTTCTCAGGCAGCTGAGGAAGCACGGTCTGCCACAGGAGCTGTTGGTCCTGTTCTACACGGCAGTCATTGAATCGGTCCTGTGCTCCTCCATCACAGTCTGGTTTGGTGCTGCCACCCAAAGGGACAGGACAGGACTGCAAAGGACAATCAGGTCTGCTGAGAAGATCACTGGGACCTCCCTGCCCTCTCTCCAAAAGCTGTATTCCTCAAGAGTCAGGAGTCGGGCAGGGAAGATCATCTCAGACCCAACACACCCTGGACACCGACTGGACTCCCTCTGGGAGGCGCTACAGAGCCCTCCTCTCAAAAACCACCAGACTAAAGAACAGTTTCTTCCCCCAAGCCATAAGTCACTTGAACTGTAACTGTTAATTATTTGTCCCCAGTCCTTGCAACCATTTACACAAGCACTCAGCACTTGTACACTGTGCCCCCCCCCCCCACACACACACACCTACTGCGTTCTGTGTCTTGTGTTTGTATTTAGTTATTTATAGTAGTTAAAGTATTTTAGACACCACCTGCCGGAAACAAATTCCTTGTCTGTTCTTCAACAGATGATGGCAAATAAAACTGATTCTGATTCTGATTAGCATGAGTATTTGCATTAGTATTAGCCTGAGTATTACCTCTCCTTCTTCTGTCGAAGAAGGAGAGGAGGAAAGTGCGTTCGCACAAAGAAAGAGAAGAGGAGCGCCAAGAGTATAGGACTAAGAGTAGGGACGTTGAATGTTGGAACTATGACAGGAAAAGGTAGAGAGTTGGTCGACATGATGCAGAGGAGGAAGGTAGACATACTGTGTGTCCAGGAGACCAGGTGGAAAGGTAGCAAGGCTAGAAGTTTAGGAGCAGGGTTCAAGTTGTTCTATCATGGTGTAGATAGAAAGAGAAATGGAGTAGGAGTTATCTTGAAGGAGGAGTTTGTTAGGAATGTCCTGGAGGTAAAAAGAGTGTCGGATAGAGTGATGAGTCTGAAGCTAGAAATAGAAGGTGTGATGTTCAATGTTGTTAGTGGGTATGCTCCACAGGTAGGATGTGAGCTGGAGGAGAAGGAGAAATTCTGGTTGGACTTTGATGAAGTGATGCAGAGCATACCTAGAAGTGAGAGAGTTGTCATCGGTGCAGACTTCAATGGACATGTTGGTGCAGGTAACAGAGGTGATGAGGAAGTGATGGGCAGGTTTGGTATCCAGGAGAGGAATGCAGAAGGACAGATGGTAGTTGACTTTGCAAAAAGGATGGAAATGGCTGTAGTGAATACTTTCTTCCAGAAGAGGCAGGAACATAGGGTGACCTATAAGAGTGGTGGTAGGAGCACACAGGTAGACTACATCTTGTGTAGACGATGTAACCTGAAGGAGATCAGTGACTGCAAAGTAGTGGTAGGCGAGAGTGTAGCCAAACAGCATAGGATGGTGGTGTGTAGGATGACTCTGGTGGTGAGGAAGATGAAGAGGACAAAGACAGAGCAGAAGACGAAATGGTGGAAGCTAAAAAAGGAAGAGTGTTGCATGACCTTTAGGAAGGAGTTAAGACAGGCTCTGGGTGGTCAGGAGGTGCTTCCAGATGACTGGACAACTACAGCTAATGTGATCAGGGAGACAGGTAGGAGAGTATTTGGTGTGTCATCTGGAAGGAAAGTAGACAAGGAGACTTGGTGGTGGAATGAGGAGGTACAGGAGTGTATACAAAGAAAGAGGTTAGCTAAGAAGAAGTGGGACACTGAGAGGACTGAGGAGAGTAGACAGGAGTACAGGGAGATGCAGCGTAAGGTGAAGGTAGAGGTAGCAAAGGCCAAACAAGAAGCTTATGATGACTTGTATGCTAGGTTGGACAGTAAGGAGGGAGAGACTGATCTATACAGGCTGGCAAGACAGAGAGATAGAGATGGGAAGGACGTGCAGCAGGTTAGGGTGATTAAGGATAGGGATGGAAGTCTATTGACAGGTGCCAGCAGTGTGATGGGAAGATGGAAAGAGTACTTTGAAGAGTTGATGAACGTGGAAAATGAGAGAGAACAAAGACAAGAAGAGGTGACTGTTGTGGACCAGGATGTAGCAAAGATTAGCCAGGATGAAGTGAGGAGAGCACTGAAGAGGATGAAGAGTGGAAAGGCAGTCGGTCCTGATGATATACCTGTAGAGGTTTGGAAGTGTCTAGGAGAGGTGGCAGTAGAGTTTCTGACTGGGTTGTTCAACAGGATCTTAGATAGTGAGAAGATGCCTGAGGAATGGAGGAGAAGTGTGCTGGTGCCCATTTTTAAGAACAAGGGAGATGTGCAGAGTTGTGGCAACTACAGAGGAATAAAGCTGATGAGCCATACAATGAAGTTATGGGAAAGAGTAGTGGAAGCTAGACTAAGGGCAGAAGTGAGCATTTGTGAGCAGCAGTATGGTTTCATGCCAAAAAAGAGTACTACAGATGCAGTATTTGCTTTGAGGATGTTGATAGAGAAGTACAGAGAAGGCCAGAGGGAGCTGCATTGTGTTTTTGTAGATCTGGAGAAAGCTTATGACAGGGTGCCCAGAGAGGAACTGTGGTATTGTATGAGGAAGTCTGGAGTGTCAGAGAAGTATGTTAGAGCGGTGCAGGACATGTATGAGGACTGTAAGACAGTGGTGAGGTGTGCTGTAGGTGTGACAGAGGAGTTCAAGGTGGAGGTGGGACTGCATCAGGGATCAGCTCTGAGCCCCTTCTTGTTCGCTATGGTGATGGACAGGCTGACAGACGAGGTTAGACAGGAATCTCCATGGACTATGATGTTTGCAGATGACATTGTGATCTGCAGTGAGAGTAGGGAACAGGTGGAGGAGAAGCTAGAGAGGTGGAGGTTTGTCCTGGAAAGGAGAGGGATGAAGGTTAGCCGCAGTAAGACAGAGTACATGTGTGTGAATGAGAGGGACCCAAGTGGAAGAGTGAGGTTACAGGGAGAAGAGATCAAGAAGGTGGAGGATTTTAAGTACTTGGGGTCAACAGTCCAGAGCAATGGAGAGTGTGGAAAAGAGGTGAAGAAGCGTGTCCAGGCAGGATGGAATGGGTGGAGAAAAGTGTCAGGTGTGATGTGTGATAGAAGAGTTTCAGCTAAAATGAAAGGAAAGGTGTACAAAACTGTGGTGAGACCAGCGATGTTGTTTGGTCTAGAGACAGTGTCACTGAGGAAAAGACAGGAGGCAGAGCTGGAGGTAGCAGAGATGAAGATGCTGAGGTTCTCTCTGGGAGTGACCAGGAAGGATAGGATCAGGAATGAGTACATCAGAGGGACAGCACATGTTAGAGGTTTTGGAGATAAAGTCAGAGAGGCCAGACTGAGATGGTTTGGACATGTCCAGAGGAGAGATAGTGAATATATTGGTAGAAGGATGCTGAGTTTTGAACTGCCAGGCAGGAGGCCTAGAGGAAGACCAAAGAGGAGGTTTATGGATGTAGTGAAAGAGGACATGAAGGTAGTTGGTGTGAGAGAAGAGGATGCAAAGGACAGGGTTAGATGGAGGCGGTTGATTCGCTGTGGCGACCCCTGAAGGGAAAAGCCAAAAAGGAAAAGAAGAAGATTAGCCTGAGTATTACCATGAGTATGAGCCTGAGTATTAGCATGAGTATGAGCATTAGCATTAATATTAGTATAAGCATGAGTATTAGCATGAGTATTGACATTAGTATTAGCATGAGTTTGAGCACTAGCATTAATATTCGTATAAGCATGAGTATTAGCATTAGTATTAGCATGAGTATGAGCATTAGCATTAATATTAGTATAAGCATGAGTATTAGCATGAGTATGAGCATTAGCATTAATATTAGTATTAGCATGAGTATTAGCATGAGTTTCGGCATTAGCATTAATATTAGTATTAGCATGAGTATTAGTATCAGTTTCAGCATTAGCATCAGTAGACTTCTGTTGTTTTACTGTCTGTGCAGGAGGAGGATCTCTCTGCTGGAGGAGGGGGACGTGGGCAGTCTCCACTCCATCTACCAGCTCACCTACCAGCCCTGGATCACCTTCATGTCCCAGCTTGGTGAGTGTGTTTGATTAGCCCACGTCTCCTCTGAGTGTTATACAGGCTGTTGAGAGCGTCTGATAATCAGTTCTATCTGCCTCAAGCTAACTACCCCCTCTCCATCTGCCACCAACAGGCTGCCCCTCTGTCCAGCAGTGCACCGTGGACATGGCTTCACATTTCCTTCTACCCTCCATCCTGGTGGAGGTGGTTAACCTGGTCAGCTCGCTGGCCAGCGATACGAGCGTCAAGGCGTTCAGAAACACCAGGTGAGTCCTGTGACCGATCCCCTTCAACCAGACGGAAAGGACGTCAACCTGGAATCACAGCATCAGAGACGACCTCTGTGTACATCTGAGGATTGTCTTACAGTTTCATCAGTAATGTTTAGTGTTTGCCCCACACCTTTAGTTGCCCCGTGTCTGGAGAGGTGTTTGTGCCGTTACCCCTGACCCCCAACCTGAGCCAGCCCCCAGGTACTTCAAGGAGCTTCATTCTGACTGGACGAAACTTCCACCAGTGGCACTGCAGCACAGAGCAGGGTAATGTCTGAAGCCAGTCAGTGTCATGGTTCTGTGGTGTGTGTGTGTGTGGGGGGGGAGGGGGGGCTGGACCCCACCCACAGGACCCCACCCACAGGACCGTTAGTGTCTGTCCCTCTGCTTCTGTGCCCCACTGGTACATCCAGCCTACATCCATACAGATGTCGGACCCCCCCTGTAGCGCTTCTGTTTTAGTCTTGTGCATCTGGAATTGAAGTGACCCCCCCATCTTTTGTGGCAGTTCATTGTCACAGCCGTCAACACGCTGCTGCTGCTCTGGATGTGTGTTTTCTCAGCTGTGTAGAGTAATTGTGTGTGTGTGTGTGTGTGTGTGTGTGTGTGTGTGTGTGTGTGTGTGTGTGTGTGTGTGTGTGTGTGTGTGTGTGTGTGTGTGTGTGTGTGTGTGTGTGTGTGTGTGTGTGTGTGCCTCCTGGTCTTTGGTGTTGAGCTGTGTGTCTCACTGTCGCCCCCGCCTGGCTGTTTGTACCATCTGTTTACTTACAGACGACAGTTCAGATGAGGAACACTCCCCCGTGCTAAATAGGTTCACACGTAAGTTCATTCTTCCAGCTTCACACACTGGTGCTGATGGGATGTCTCAGCTGATGGGGTCACAAGCTGGAGTCCATCACCACTGAACCCCCCACCTCACTGAACCCCCTCACCTCACAACTCTGTCAGACCGATAGGAACTTTGATTCTGATTTCAAAGCTCAGTCACAGACACTCCACATGTATAAAGTGTTTCTGAGCTGTTGAAGGAAAGAAGGTGTTTCTGTACTGGAGGACAGGGTGAAAGGTCATGAACGAAACAGAGTGAGAACAACACGACACCAACATGTGGATGGACATTAACAAAGACAAACACGTTAAACACCAGCAGCCAGAGAAACTCCAGATCAAACATCTCACTGACAGCCATGATAATCTGGGTTTATCTGGCACTGACTGACTGCTAATCCAGATTAGTGAAATGGGATTAAAACCATAATGTAGCCAATCCACTGTCTATGACACAGCTCTACATGACATAAGTGATCAACAGGTGTTCCACTCTGATTTGCACACAGAGGGATTGATCACTGACAGTGACACGTAGGCTCAGTGTTCCACTAACCAGACGTCGCTGATGTTTGTTCTCTGGAGGATTTTAAGTCTTCACACCATCAGTCCTGCTGTGTCGTCGTTGCTTTTCACCCCCCATTGCTGTTCCATCTGTGTGCAGTTCAGCCACTGACACCCCTCTGACTAACTGTGTGAATGGACTCCAGTGGGGTGTGGGGAGGGCAGCCCCCACGTAGAACCCTGGGACTGGACTTGAATGACTTCCCCTGATAACAATAATTCTAACAGCTGTTTGAACTGAAGACGCCTCTTGGATTAGAGGTGGGGTGTCTTCAGTTTGTTTTGTAAGTCCAGTTAAAGCTGTTGAACCCAGGAATCACCAGTTGACCCCTGTGCCCCTGTGACCCTTTGGTTCTATTGAGGTAGAGGAACCGTGGGGGGGTCTGCTGCTTTATGGTTCCACTCACGTCTCTTCCTCCAGCTCACAAAGGCTTCCAGCGTTTCGAGGCTCTGGAGCCGAGTGACTGCTTCAGCCCCAACAAGGCTGGGGCGGGCGTGGCCCCCCGCCAGAGGTTCCTGTTCGTCAGCGTCCTGGACAAGAAGGTGGGAGCTGTTGGAAGTACTCTTTCTGACAAACAGTAAACTACACCGTTACATTTCTGACTGTTGGATTTCAGTTGTGTGAGAGGCAGGAAGTCATTCTGTTTTTTAATGGATTCATCACCCAAAAACTACCCAAGATGCACTTGTGACTCGCCCATAGCCAGCTGGGATCGGCTCCAGCAACACCCCAGACCTGTGGGGCAGAACAATGGCCTAAGATGAGACCGATGGAGGGATGGATGACCTTCTTCTGGGAGCTCCTGACTGGTCCCGACCCAGTCTAACCACTCTAACCACTGGTCCTGCAGGTGACCCTGTACAGCTATAACTGGTCTGTGGACCTGGGCTCGTCCCTGAACCGTGAACTGGTGCGACTGGTGAAGTGGCAGAATGCCAGAGCTCACGTTGTCCAGTGTCTGCTGAACCAGAAGATGGGGCTCTACCATCACTACTGCTTCTCTGACGCCCCCACCCACGAACTGGACTCCAAACAGGTGAGGTTGGGGGAGCACCTGGACTTCTCTGCAGTGAGACGGTTCTTCACCCACTGAGGTGACCTATGAACCAAAAGCTTAAAATAAACCAAAAGTTTATTTTAAAACTATTTACAGAACAGTCTCAACATGGAGATTCAAATCAATGTTTTTATCACAAGAAGAGACAGTAGAGACAGTAGAGACAGTAGAGACGGTATAGACGGTAGAGACGGTAGAGATAGTAGAGACGGTATAGACGGTAGAGACGGTAGAGATAGTAGAGACGGTAGAGATAGTAGAGACGGTATAGACGGTAGAGACAGTAGAGACGGTAGAGATAGTAGAGACAGTAGAGACGGTATAGACGGTAGAGACGGTAGAGACGGTAGAGACGGTAGAGACGGTAGAGATAGTAGAGACGGTAGAGATAGTAGAGACGGTAGAGATAGTAGAGACGGTAGAGATAGTAGAGACGGTATAGACAGTAGAGACGGTAGAGATAGTAGAGATAGTAGAGACGGTAGAGATAGTAGAGACAGTAGAGACGGTAGAGATAGTAGAGACGGTAGAGACAGTATTTGAAATCATTTCTTTGTGAGTTTTTAGTCAGACTAATACAGGACATGTCCGAGGGCAGCAGAACAGAGAGGTGTGACAAAGGAGGTAGAGGTAGAGGTGGGACTGATCAGGGATCAGTTCTGAGCCTCTTCCTGTGTGCAGTGGTGTTGATAGGCTGACACACAATGTTTGCAGATGACATTGTGATCTACAGTGAGAGCAGAGACAGGTGGAGGAACATTCAGAAAGGTGGTGGCATGGAGAGGAGCAGGACAGGAATGAAGGTTAGCCAAACTAAAACAGAATATTTGTGCATAAATGAGAAGAGGAGAGAAGAAGAGTGAAGGTGGAGAATTTTAAATACTGGAGGTCAGTCCAGAGAAACACTGAGTGTGGTGCATTATCGTCACACACACACACTAATCCCAGCTGTACTCTTTGGTGATCCTTTTACTTTAACTGGAGTGTATTTTTATTTCCTGGTGTTGTTTGCTGCTGCTGGTGATTTAATCTGTGGGTGGAAACATCCTTTTCTATTGTTGAGTTCTCATTTGTCCTTGTGTTTTTATTGGTTGCTTTTCTTCCTGGGGTGACAGGACCCCAACCCGTTCCTGAGCCCCTCCATGGAGCCTGATGCGTTGCTGCGCAGCGCCGTTCCCCCCTTCACCAGTAAGGACCAGGGCCGACTGGGGGCCTCCAGTCGGAGCCTGGCCCCGCTCCACTTCCCCTCTGAGCTGCTGCCCTTCGACGAGGCCCTCAGGGACGTGTGCTCCGTGCGCCCCCTGGTGGAGGGCGACGTGGTGACCCGACACGGGGGACAGCTGCTGGACATCAAAGCTGCTGAGCGTAGAGGTACGGGCTGGGGTCCCCTCCTCCATCACCCCCACACTGGGCTGGAATGACACCCGCTTGTCTCTCCTGACAGAACTGGAGAAACAGATGAAGATAGAAAACCTGTTTGTCACCTGGCAGCAGAGGTCAGCGCAGTCCAACATGCCCATCTCTGTGAGTAACAACACCCCCCTGTGTCCAGTGTGTAGACCACCAGGAACAGTGTGTCCAGTGTGTAGACCACCAAGAACAGTGTGTCCAGTGTGTAGACCACCAGGAACAGTGTGTCCAGTGTGTAGACCACCAAGAACAGTGTGTCCAGTGTGTAGACCACCAGGAAGAGTGTGTCCAGTGTGTAGACCACCAGAAACAGTGTGTCCAGTGTGTAGACCACCAGGAACAGTGTGTCCAGTGTGTAGACCACCAGGAACAGTGTGTCCAGTGTGTAGACCACCAAGAACAGTGTGTCCAGTGTGTAGACCACCAGGAAGAGTGTGTCCAGTGTGTAGACCACCAGGAAGAGTGTGTCCAGTGTGTAGACCACCAAGAACAGTGTGTCCAGTGTGTAGACCACCAGGAAGAGTGTGTCCAGTGTGTAGACCACCAGAAACAGTGTGTCCAGTGTGTAGACCACCAGGAACAGTGTGCCCAGTGTGTAGACCACCAGGAACAGTGTGTAGACCACCAGGAACAGTGTGTCCAGTGTGGAGACCACCAGGAACAGTGTGTCCAGTGTGTAGACCACCAGAACAGTGTGTCCAGTGTGTAGACCACCAGGAACAGTGTGTAGACCACCAGGAACAGTGTGTCCAGTGTGTAGACCACCAGGAACAGTGTGTCCAGTGTGTAGACCACCAGGAACAGTGTGTAGACCACCAGGAACAGTGTGTCCAGTGTGTAGACCACCAGGAACAGTGTGTAGACCACCAGGAACAGTGTGTAGACCACCAGGAACAGTGTGTCCAGTGTGTAGACCACCAGAAACAGTGTGTCCAGTGTGTAGACCACCAGGAACAGTGTGTAGACCACCAGGAACAGTGTGTCCAGTGTGTAGACCACCAGGAACAGTGTGTCCAGTGTGTAGACCACCAGGAACAGTGTGTAGACCACCAGGAACAGTGTGTCCAGTGTGTAGACCACCAGGAACAGTGTGTAGACCACCAGGAACAGTGTGTAGACCACCAGGAACAGTGTGTCCAGTGTGTAGACCACCAGGAACAGTGTGTCCAGTGTGTAGACCACCAGGAACAGTGTGTGTGTCCAGTGTGTAGACCACCAGGAACAGTGTGTGTCCAGTGTGTAGACCACCAGGAACAGTGTGTGTGTCCAGTGTGTAGACCACCAGGAACAGTGTGTGTCCAGTGTGTAGACCACCAGGAACAGTGTGTCCAGTGTGTAGACCACCAGGAACAGTGTGTGTCCAGTGTGTAGACCACCAGGAACAGTGTGTGTGTCCAGTGTGTAGACCACCAGGAACAGTGTGTGTCCAGTGTGTAGACCACCAGGAACAGTGTGTCCAGTGTGTAGACCACCAGGAACAGTGTGTCCAGTGTGTAGACCACCAGGAACAGTGTGTGTGTCCAGTGTGTAGGGTAGACCACCAGGAACAGTGTGTGTGTCCAGTGTGTAGACCACCAGGAACAGTGTGTGTGTCCAGTGTGTAGACCACCAGGAACAGTGTGTGTGTCCAGTGTGTAGACCACCAGGAACAGTGTGTCCAGTGTGTAGACCACCAGGAACAGTGTGTGTGTCCAGTGTGTAGACCACCAGGAACAGTGTGTCCAGTGTGTAGACCACCAGGAACAGTGTGTGTGTCCAGTGTGTAGGGTAGACCACCAGGAACACGTCTGTTTGGTCATGATGCTGCAGTCTGGACCCTGTTCTATCCATCAGGGTTCCCCCCCAGCATTGATGCCGTCTCATTAACATACCCCCCAGGGGACAGACCTGGACATCCTGAAGCAGTCCTCCAGGCTGGTCCACTACTGCGCCACGCCCCTCCTGTTTGACCCCCTGTTCCGTAAGCAGATCCAGCAGGAACAGATCGTCCAGCTCCCAGTGAAGGTGTGTGTGTGTGTGTGTGTGTGTGTGTGTGTGTGTGTGTGTGTGTGTGTGTGTGTGTGTGTGTGTGTGTGTGTGTGTGTGTGTGTGTGTGTGTGTGTGTGTGTGTGTGTGTGTGTGTGGTCTGTTATCTGGGCAGAGGCCATGAGGAGAACCTGCTCAGACTGAGGCAGCCTTAGTCTGAGGTCTACGGTATTCACTTCCTCGATGTTAACAGACAGAGTGACGTTTGTTGTGAGTGGTGTAAAAGTGAACTGGTGTGTGTGCACCAGAAGCGTCACTGCTCCAGCGACTCCACGGCGTCGGGTCGGGACCGGAGCTACAGCAGCGACTCCGCAGACGTTCTCCCCGGCCGGCTGAAGGACGAGTCCTGGCTGCTGGACATCTCCAGCAGCTTCCTCCAGCAGTACGTCCAGTACCTGCAGAGCATGGGCTTCATCCTGGTGCAGGTCCGGCCCCCCTCCCCCGCCCGCAGGTCAGTCCGTCACACGCTTCTTCTTCTTGCAGCCCCAGTGTTGAATCAGTTCGTGTGTTGTTTCACACAGCATCAACAATGATCCCCCCACCCCTCTGTGTTCTCTGTGTGAAAGCTAAACGTGTCAGTCCAGACCCATTTGTGTGAAGCAGATCTGACTGACCCCCCCCCACACGTCTATTACAGCATCGCCCGCGCCCGCGCCGCCATGATCAGCTCCATGTCGTCAGAGGGGAGGATGTCCTTCTCCTACGTAAAGCAGAAGAGTGAGGACAGCCCTAAGGTGGGGGGGCGCCTCAGACACACAAATACACACACACACACACACACACACACACACACACACACACACACACACACACACACACACACTGTTATGTCCACAGAAAGCAATAGTTTCCTTCACTGCATGTGATTTATTTCTTATGTTCATTCCCTCCTCTACACCTACATGTTTCTGGATGTTTCTAGAGGCTGACAGTAGTGAACTATCACTAACACATCACTAACAGTAAAGTTTTACACTAATCTAAGTGTAGACTTGTTGCATTATAATCTAACACACCTTTTCCAGAGAAGCTGGTTCTGTACACGTCAATAAAACTTCTTGTAGTGATTTCTAAATGTCTCCTACACGTATGTCACTGAAAGCTTTTCACTTTTTTTCCACTTGTGAAAAATGTGCAAACATTGAATGTGAAAAATGAAAAATAGTGTCAGATCTTTCACGTCCTTGTGACCCCACATCAAACACACCTTGTTTTCTTACGCCCCCAGTCTGACTCCATCCGTAGTCCCTCCTCTACAGCGTCACTAAGTGTGTACATGTGCTGTTTAATAGTCAGCAGAGCTGAGCCCCAGTAGGACCAGCAGGTCTAACCACAGAAGACGTTTGCCCCCCCGTCCTGACTCGTCCAGCTGTAACTCAGATTTAATCTTCTGACTGTCTAGTTGGTTCTGTGTCTGCAGACGACAGCTGCTGGTTCTGCTGCGTATCACCTGCAGCGAGCTCTACCGGGGGGGATCGTGTTAATGGAACTGGCCTTCCAGGTGAGAAGACGTCATGGGGGGGGCACTGGGTGACTTTATCAGGGCTGTCAGCAGTCAGGGGACAGTTCTGAGCCTGGTTTATGTAAAGAACAACTGGACTTCATTTTAATCATCCCAGCAGGAGCCGATGATGACTCCTGTGTTAGATCTTCACACAGAAACAAACCTCTTCCTGTCCAGATCAGGTGCAGGAGGACACCAGTGTCATGTGACACTGAGAGGGAGAGAAAATAATGAGTTCAACCCAGGCCTTTCTCATGGGGGGGCAGTGGCTCAGTGGTAAAGTGGGCGGTAGAGCGGGTCGTCCTATGATTCAAGATCGGCGGTTCGATTCCCACTCCCACCCAAAAAAATACCCGGAGGTCAGCTGACAGTGGGAGGTGTCAGCTGACCTCCGGAGCACTGCCGAGGCACCCTTGAGCAAGGTGCCGTCCCCTTTACAAATTGCTCATTTGAGGTGCACCAAGAAGGAGCTGCCTGCCACCCTACCTCCCTTGCATGCCTACAGGCCCCCTTGTGTGTGGTGTGTGTATTACACACACCACACACTGAACATACTAATATGCATGCATGTGACAAAAACTAGAGTGTGCGTTCTTAATTTCCCTTCGGGGATTATAACAGTGTATTTAAATTAAATTAAATTAAAATTAAAATTCTCCTGTGTAACAACAGCGCTGCACTCTGTGCTGCCAAGTTTGGATATGCAAAAGAAATTTTGATTATTAAAAAAGTTGTAACTACTCATAATGTTTTCATACTCATAATTTTCTTCCACATGAACCTTTGCTGTGCCTTCACCGTCTGCAGGGCTGTTACTTCTGTGTGAAGCAGTACGCGCTGGAGTGCTCCCGCATCCCCATGGGCCAGACCGTCAACTCTCAGGTAAACGCCTGACGGTGTCGTCTGAACACTCAGCTGTTAATGCACCACTGAGACTGAGAGCATAAGAAAGAGATGATTCATGTGTTGACTTTTGAACAAGACAGGGCAGGTGTTCTAATCTCCTTTCAGTTTGACAGGTGGATCCAGAGGAGTCCAGCATCTGGTCCTGTTTGTGGTTTAAGAATGTTACCAGGATGTTTAGCTCAGGGACATTACAAGAATGAATAATTAGGTGCTGAAGGTATATTTATTTATTGTAAGTTGTTACAGTTATGAAGGATTTTTTTACAGAAAGAAGTGTGTGTGTAAATGTGGTAAGTTTCAAAATGAAAAAGTATACACTGAAATTTCATTCCAATAAATGGTTTCAGTGATTAGGTAGACTATTGTACATATGTTACATATTATTATATCATATTACTATTATATATATATATTACAAATATATTATTATAATGATTATATCATTACTAGGCCTCCCTCCAATTAACAGTCCTGAATTGTAGACTGTTGCACGTTGCTGTAGCTCTTTATTCACTGTCTGTCTGAAACATTGTGTATTAGTGCCGTCGGGGAAATCCTAGTCTGCTGTCTCTTATCAGACATACAGGCCCTCAGAAAAACAGTATCTACATTAATGGTGGGGAATACATTAAGCTTTATCACATTATCTCTCATCCATCCATCTTCAAACCGCTCTCCAGGGCCTGGTTGAGGGAGGATACGGTCTGAGCAGGGATGCCGAGTCTTCCCTTGCCCCAGACACCTCCTCCTGCTCTTCCAGGCGGATCCCGAGGCAATGCCAGGCTACGTGAGAGTCATAGACCCTCCAGCCATCAGAAGATAGTTCACTGAGGCCTCCTCACTGTAGGACATGCCAGGAACACCTCCCCGGGGGGGCGTCTGGGAGGCCTCCGGTGGCCCCGCTCGAGAGGGAGGAGCATCGGCTTCTCACCCTTTGTCTAAGTGTGTGCTCAGCTACCCTAGGGGGAAACTCATTTGGGATCTTGTCCTTTCAGTCTTGATTCGCAGCTCATGACCGTAGGTGAGAGCAGGACTCAGCGTCTTGGGGCTCAGCTCCTTCTTCACTACGACAGACCTAAAGAACGACTGCATCACTGCAGCCGCTGTGCTGATCCACATCAATATCATGCTCCATCACTTCACTTGTGAACAAGACCCCAAGTTACTTCAACTCCTCCACTTGGGGCAAAGACTCCCCACTGACTCAACTGAGAGGGGAGACCACCTTCCTCCAGTCGGTAACTCTGGCCTTGGATCTGGAAGTGCTGATAACCATTCTTCTTGCTTTGCACTCAGCTGCCAAACCAGGCTCAATGACGCCAACAGGACAACATCATCTGCAAAAAGTGGAGGTGAAATCCTGTGGTCCACAAACCGGCCCTTGGCTACGTCTAGAAAATAAGATTTCTGTCCATCAAATAATGAACAGAACCGGTGATAAAGGGCAGCCCTACCTGAGTCCAACGTGCAGTAGGAACAGGTCTGACTCACTGCTGTCAGTACGACAGCAGTAAGTTGGTACCAAGAGGGTCTAAGTGTGCCATGAAGATGTCCCCCACACCACAACACCCCCAACAGCCTGAACCGTTGAGAGCAGGCAGGATGGATCCATGCCTTCTTGTTATTGACACCAAATTCTGACCCGACCATCCGCATGTCCCAGCAGACATCCAGACTCATCAGACCAGACCTCCTGTTTTTAATCTTCCCTGGTCTGATGGTGGTGACTCTGTGTGGACTGTAGCCTCAGCTTCCTGTTCTCAGCTGACAGCGGTGGAACCCGGTGTGGTCTCTGCTGCTGGAGAACATCTGCTTCCAGGTTCCACGTGTTCAGAGAAGCTCTCCTGCACCTTGGTCGTACCCAGTGGTTAGTGGAGTTACTGTTGTCTATCACCTCGTACCAGTCTGGCCATTCTCCTCTGACCTTGACCATGTCTACATGCCTGAATGCACTGAGTTGCTGCCATGTGATTGGCTGATTTGCGTTAAGAAGCATTTGGACAGATGTGTCTAATGAAATAGCCGGTGAATGTGTTTATATCATGTCTGATTTATTCGTGGATACCCTCCAGCAGTCAGCTCACAGTTAGACTGAATGGTCCATTCTGGTTTCTGTACCAGTTCAGACCCTCAGTGATGGTTCACAGCTCTGGGAGTCTGGAAGAGTAATGGAGAATTGAATGTGGCTTGATGTGGAGTTGTGTTACATGTTGTCATCAAGAAGTTATGCAGGTAATGGACTGCAGGTCAGGTGTTTCACATAGATGGACAGTGTTGGTGAAGAGTTCAGGCTTGTAATTTTACAAATGATTTACATGCACAAAAACATTTGTAGAGAGAGAGAGAGACAGGGACAGAGAGACAGTGTGGGAGCACACTCCATGTGGTGGGGGTGGACTGGAACTATTCAGACTCTGGTTCCCAGTCCAAACCCAACGGACTGTGTTGGTTCTGCCCCAGAGATGACGGCTACCCTGAAACAGTCCTGATCTCCTTCTGTTCAGTTAGCCAGAGATGCTAGACAGAAACACTAACTTTGCTTTTGACGTGCCTGACACCATGTAGTCCATCCTAAACACATCACGTACAGGAGGTTTGCTGGTAACTCACTGCGTGGGTCTTGTTTCAAGGTGTTTTAGTCAAAGATGACAAGTGGCAGAGCAATGGCAGGTATGCTAGAAATGTATGCTTGTCATGTTTGGTAGCCACCTTTCAGATAATGCCAGATAAGGAGTGGTCATCGTATTCCTGGTTTGGCTCCTGACCAACACAATGATTGACTGTCCATCTCTAAAGTGTATGATGATGCCTCATTTCATTTTTGTAGTATTTCTAAAGTCTGACGGGGTGTTTGTGGTTGTTTTCCTTTGGGTCCGTCTGTGTCTCCATGTTTTTGCCTCGTCCCACCTCATGTTGTCTCTCCATCAGGGCAGCCTCCTCACCAAACCTCGTTGCAAGCCATTTCCAGACGCCACCCCAGTATCTGACTGTGCGGTATGTCCCAGCCATCTTAAGGGAGGGGTGTCTCACTACAATCAGGCTTGGCCCCCCCCCCACCCCAACTGTCCTTCTTGCCATGTGTGCTGGCCTTCCTTTCCAAATCTACATGTCTACCTTATTGCCTCTTGGGAAATAATTGTGTCTCACTGTTCAGTGCTCTGTGTTATATTTAAATACTGGTTTAACTGGGCAAAGGCCGGGGATTCAAATACCTTTTCCTGAAGTTCAAACTCCACTCTGATTTCCTTTCCTCCTTGATCATTAGGC
This sequence comes from Antennarius maculatus, assembly GCA_013358685.1. Lineage (NCBI taxonomy): Eukaryota > Metazoa > Chordata > Actinopteri > Lophiiformes > Antennariidae > Antennarius > Antennarius maculatus. The sequence goes on along the minus strand of CM023610.1, from coordinate 623,244 downwards.
TACTTGTCTCCATGCTCGCTGATTGGGTGTTCTGGGTGTTTCAGCTTGTGACTCTGTGTTTGTGAAGCCGTGCTGTGCCATACACTCTTCCTCTAATTACACCATTTTCTTGATGTCTTTCCTCTGGTAACCACAGGACTGGATCTGGGATGTCCTCCAGCTGTAATTGCACTATCGATCCCAGCATTTGTTTGTGTCTCAGGGGCAATAATTGAATCACACAAATCTGCTGCTGCTGCTTGCAAGAAATGAAATACAGATCTGAGCTAAACCAGACTGGTTTTCCTGCAGCTAAAATGGTTAGTCTGACCACAGATGAGTTTGTCTATGTCTAGATATGTGAGCAAACCAGTGCACAAACCAGCCATCACATTTAGAACACCTGACTAATGTCGTTTAGGTTCCCTGTTGCTGCCAAAGCAGCCCTAGCCCATCGACATGGACTCTCTAGACCTCTGAGGTGTGACGGAGTGTTTACAAAGATGTTAGCAACAGATCGTTCACTCCTGTCAAATCCAAGATGGGCCCTCCATGCAAATCCCACTGATGATCAATTGGATTGAAATGCGGGCAATTTGGAAGTCAAGTCAACACCTCAAAATAGTTGCTGTCCAGCAGTGAACGGGGGTTACATGGGCACCCTGGGCAGCTCCATACGCAACACACCTCAGTGTATGCTGACACACACAGCAGCTCGTCTGTCAGCTCACTCAAGTCCTCAAGCTTGACTTGTTTTTCTGCTTCTTACACATCAACTTTGATGACAAAAGTGTTTCCTAGTATGTCCCACCCACAAACAGGTGCCATGATGAAGGAATAGTTACTGTTACTCGTTTCACCCGTCCATGGGCGTAGTCTTCTGGAAGATTGGTGTGTGTTCCTAGGAGTAGTCTCTATGTTCAAACTGTCTCGCTCCCACTGGTTTAAAACTGGACGGGATGAATGTGGATGGTGCCCCATCCCATAAATAAAACACTCATACCATGGTTACATTCCAGGCTGATTTATTCAGTGTCAAGACGATGACTTAAATGTGTATAAATGAACTCAAACGCAACACGTTTCACGTGAGGAGCTCACAGACACCCACACTAGTGTCAGTGTGTATGTTGCTTGTTATTTTATTTTTACGGACACTGACTCCACCAGCAGGTGAGCAACTATGAATGTGCACTGGTGACCTGAGTGGTGTTTATTTCTGGTGAAGAACCTCCTTCAGCCCCTGAACCGTTGTTGATGCATGGAGCAGCTGTTAGCCCTTAGCCACACATGAGTGTTATCATGGGTGAGTCTACACAGAGATATTGCAAAATAGTTTCACATGTGACCCTGGGTTACTTTGTCTTTTCAAATTGATAGAAAAGCCAAGGAGAGCCGTTTAATGAGGGGGGGGTTGGGGGGGGGGGTAGATTTGTAAACAGGATATGGGGCCACCTTGGACCAGAGAGAGACCTCACAAATATCAGGGTCACAAAGGCCTGTGCCTCCATAACAGCATGAAGACTGTACACTTCAGTGATGTGGTCATGTTTAGTCAGAGCCCATCTGGAGAGTCCTGGTCATGGGAAGGGCTTCCTGCATGGCCCCCATACCAGAACTAGTAATAGCATGAACTCCACCGCTGATCCTCTGACCTCTCACTTTACCTCGGCCACACAGAGCATCAACCTGAATTACCTGCTGTTCCTGGTGAGTATGTACCCTCCCTGTGGGGGCACCGTGTTCCTCCAGCACCGTCCAGCTTAGTAAGATGTAAGTTCCCAGACTCCCGGTTCCTCCTGCAAGTTTGCTTTTGCTTCGTGCAGTGGAGTTATTTCTTTGTGAAACCATTGCAATGGCTCCCAAACACGCTGCTGGTTTAATATCAGTATGGGGAGGGTCCATAAATGTTTAAATTATACAGCGGTACCTCTACTTACAAATGTCTCTACATATGAAATGTTCTACTTACGAAACGCCTCAACAGGAAAATATTACCTCTAGTTACAAAAGAAATTTCGAGTTACGAAAGGTAAAAATACAGTATGGGCTGATACTCGCAGCTCCCACAGGTTCCTGAACGCAACATTCTCATAGCTGCTCTGCCATTGGCTGTTACCTAGCATCCTGGCATCCCATTGGCTAAGAGGGACCTCTGTGTGGAGCTAGATACAGTGCCTTGCGAAAGTATTGGCCCCCCAAGCCTTTTTGACAAGACTTCAAACTTAAAGATAACAAACTGAAAATATTTTTCAAGAATCAACAAAATGTGAGACACAGTGGTGAAGTGGAACCAAATGTATTCAATATATTATAGTGTGTTTACAGATAAACTGAAAAGTAGGACGTTCAAATGTGAGACCAAATGACACACAGGTCACTCTGTTTGTCATGTTAGTCATTTAGGTCAGCATTGGATCATTCAGAAGTCATCAGGGATCTTCTGCAGTCGGTTAGCTGAGCTGAGAGAACGGGGGGCCAATACTTCTGTACGTCCTACTTTTCAGTTTTTTATTTCTAAACACAATATAAAATGTTGATTAAATTTGGTTCCACTTCACCATTGTGTCTCACATGTTGTTGATTCTTGAAAAATATTTTCAGTTTTTATATTTAAGTTTGAAGCCTGAAATGTAGCAAAAAGTTCCTGGGGGGGCCAATACTTTCGCAAGACAGAGTAGGTGTCTATGCAGCGTCCTCGTCATTCAGCCCTCGACCCCTGAGGTGTTCTGATAGTTTTATGTAAATATATTAACTTTTAGAGTATTCACTATGGACCCCAAGAAAGTGACGGAGAAAAGAGGAAAAGAAAAGACGAAGAAAAGAGTTTTTTTGTCCGTACAAACAAAACAAGAGATGATAGAAAAGCATGAAAAAGGGATGCGTTTGGTTGATCTCTCCAAAGAATATGTCCGTAATGCATCTACAATCACCACGTTATTAAAACTAAAGGAAGTTTAAGGAGTTTAAGGCATGGCGTGGGTGGTTGGAGAAGTTCAGGAGGAGGACTGGAATTCACTCTGTTGTTCATGGTGAGGCAGGAGCGCATGAACCAAAGAGGGTAAGAAACAATGAGGACAGCAGTTAAAAGGTTAATGACCAGCATTTTTATTCTTCTTTGTTTTTTACGTTATCACAACTCTCATTTATTGTGTAATAATCTAATTGTAACATGTATTTGTTACATGTTTTGATGCATTTTTATGCTTTATAAAACATTCATGTCTGAATTTTGAGGGCTTGGAACGGATTAGGGCATTAGCACTTACGAAATTTTCTACTTACGAAATTTCTTCCAGAACCAATTAACTTCATAAGTAGAGGTACTGCTGTACGTTCATATAGTCACTATATCATGGATTTTCATTTTTCGCGGGTTGTTCTGGAACACATAACCTGTGAGTAACAGGTATTACAACACATGTATAGATAGATATAATGTCACTACACATTTATAAAATGTTCATGGATGAACATTTTGACTGTTTCACACTTTCCTCCCTCATTTAAACACTGTTCAAACCGTAGTAGTGACACCAGTCCAGCGTCTTGTGAGGGGTGGGTCATGTTCTTGTCCACACACATCCTGACGGTGGTCTCACTGAGACACAACCCTTTCTGTGTCCTTGTTGAAACGTATTGCTGCTGTTGTCTTTGTGTTGTTTTCCTCTTTCGTTATGTAACAAACCAAAGATTCATTTATTCTGTAATGCCCCCCCCCATATCCACCTATCTAACGTTAAGTTAGCATCTGTCTGTCTTTGGGTGCTTCCCCAGGTGACTCTGATGGCGCTGAACGTTTTATCCACATTGTGGGTTTGTTGTGGAGAAACCTCATTCTAGCGAGAGACTGATGTCTATGAAGTGTGTGTTAAGACGACTAGAGCGACCAGACTGTTGTGTCGGCGCCTGTTGGAGGGGGAGTTGTGTTCCAGTTCACTTGATTTAACACCAACATTTCACAACAAGGGTGCAGTGGGTAGTGCTGTCGCCCCACAGCAAGGTGGTTCTGGGTTCGAGTCCCACTCTGTGTGGAGTTTGCATGTTCTCCCGTGTCTGGGGGGGTTCTCTCCGGGTTCTCTGGCTTTCTCCCCCCTCAAAAACCCTTCAGGGTATTGATGATACCAAATCACCCGTTGGTGTGAGAGTGAGTGCATGTTTGTCTCTGTGTGTGTGCACTGGCGTCACGGCTGGAGTGTACCCCATCTCACGCCCCCAGTCTGCTGGAATAGGCTCCATCAACCCCCGACAGCAGATGAAGTGGGTGTAGAAAATCAGTGAATTTGATCACATTTAGTTTGTTCGTGTCTAAAAGTTGTTTGAATATTTTTAAATGCATTCCTCGTTGCATTTAACTGCATACACCAGACTGCTCTTCTGACTGTGTGGTGGGGGGTCTTTTGGGTGTTGGGGGGGCTTTTGGGTGGACCAGTCTTTGTCTCAGGGTGTTGCTCAGTGTAAAAACACAGGGGTCTGTATTGAGAGGTGAAAGTTTTTTACAGACCAGTGGGTTGAATTAAACTGTGGAGGGCCTTTTCTTTCCTCTGTAGGCAGGGGCTTCACATTTTATTACACCTCTGCATGTCGTTTTGCTCTCCCCATCAATGTTTGTGCAGTACATAACTGTTTAGAATCTGACTGCATTAATAGTTGTGTTCTCACCAAACACCAGTCTACCTCTGACAACACCTGCCCCCCTCCCCCCACGTTGTTTACATGAACACACGAACTCTGTCAATCACTCCCGTTGTTACGTCTAGATGGGGGCTGTGACCAAACGAATGGTTAGCAGGGGGTCTGGCACAAACTTCTATTTATTGATGCAGGAAGAGTGCAGGAGCTGGTAGGGTTAGGGGGGACCACTGTGTCTATGGAGAGACCTGACAACATGTCTTTTCATCGTAGGACCATTCTTACGATGGAAGCTACAGGCCGCCGCCACCACAGAAACTGAACTTGAGCCAAATGGAAATTGCAGAACTAGAAGCAGATTTCAGATTCAAACCTTCCAGTGATTCCAACCGAATCTGAGTTTTGAACCAATTCCAAATTAGAACTTGGTTCTCACTGCCCAACTTTAGGAGTCACAGAAAACCAGGGTTGTAAGTTGTACAACTGAAACACTTGGGAGCCACTAAAACAGCTGGCATTGTCCTTCAGATACACAAAGTGTGCTAGTGGATGATCACACCAACAACCGTCACGTCTGACAGATTCTAATCAGTTTCTAGAGGTTTGGCTTGTAGAGTGCCTTCTGCAGAAAATCTATAGTTTCTGTCTGTGGGTGTTTACTGTCCAGTCGTTCTGTAATGCTGATAACTGTTGCCGCCCCTTTGTTCTAGCTTTCCATGCTGTTCACTGAAGAGTGCGATAAGGTGCGGGACCTGATGCACGTTCACTCCTTCAGCTACGACTTCCACCTGCGAGTGGTGCACCAGTACCTGGTAGGCTGCCACATGACGCTGCGCCAGGGCTACCAGCTCACAGACTTCCTAGACGACTTCATCTCCTACCATCCAGACATCCCCAAGTTTGGCAGAAACCACGTCTTCCAAGGTGACTGAGTGAATGGTATCTCACATCGCTCTACGAGTGCAGTCACTCTGGCTACCTAGAACTAGTAGAGTAGAGCAGAGGCAGAGTAGGGGGGCAGCTCCTTCCTGGAGCGCCCCAGTGAGCACCTTGTAAAGTGGGATGGCACCTTGCTCACGGGCGCCTCGGCAGTGCTCAGGAGTTGAGCTGACACCTCTCACCTCCAGGTGGCGGGGCAGGAGTGGGTATCGACCCGCCAACCTTGTGATCATTGGACGACCCGCTCTACCACTGAGCCACTGCCCCCCCCCCATGTATTTGTGTATCATCCCACCTTAAGCGTTAAGAGGAGGTACTTATTAGTGACTGACGAGGAAAAGGAAGGTATTCAGGGTTTTACCGGGTGTCAGGGAGAGAGGGCCAACAGGATGTACTGTGAATGTATCTGAGATGATGTTGTGTTCCTCAGGGAGCTTCTCCATCTCCACGGGGATGATCACAGCCCACCAGCTCTACAACTACATCACTGACCATGCTGGCACCTACAGCATGAAGCCCCTTCGCATGTCCAAGGCTACAGCCCCCACTGACAGCAAGAAAGGGGCAACAGACCTGCATGAATATGCACTGGTGGCGCTTTGGAACAGGTAAGACTACGTCAGAGGCATACAACCGAATAAATATATGTGTTCAACAGAATTATCTTACCTTGTTTTGTCTCAACTTCTAATGCTTGTCCCGGTGTGGGTCAGGGGGAAAGTAGTCTGAGGCCCCGTCCACACGTACCTGGGTCTTTTTCAACTGACATCTTGTTTCTGACGGTTAGGCCTCTCATCCAGTTCCGGTTTCGGACCGGGTGCGTCTCCCTGCGACGAAAAACTACCCGTGATGATATGTGTGTGTGTGTGTGACCTGTTTTCACATGTACACACAGAATGGACGTAATTCAAACCGTGTTGGTGGAAACTATCCTGCAGGTGTTTAAGTGCTGCTGCTGCACATAGAGCACAGACGAAGGTGGGCTGCTGGAAACGCTCCACGTCCAAGACCTGTCGACTGACATGTTTAATATTAAAATTTGTTTTCCTGTTTTTTCTTTATTGGAGTTACGGCGTCGCTACAGAGTCATTACGGAGTCATTACGGAGTCGTTACGGAGTCATTACGGAGTCGTTACGGAGTCGTTACGGGGTCGCTACGGAGTCGTTACGGGGTCGCTACGGGGTCGCTACGGCTTCGTTACGGAGTCGCTACGGAGTCGTTATGGAGTCGCTATGGCGTAGCTATGGCGTCGCTACGGAGTCGTTATGGAGTCGCTACGGCTTCGTTACGGAGTCGTTACGGAGTCGTTACGGAGTCGTTACGGCGTCGCTACGGCTTCGCTACAGAGTCATTACGGAGTCGTTACGGAGTCGTTACGGAGTCATTACGGAGTCGCTACGGAGTCGCTACGGAGTCGCTACGGAGTCGCTACGGGGTCGTTACGGGGTCGCTACGGAGTCGCTACGGAGTCGCTACGGAGTCGTTACGGAGTCGCTACGGAGTCGTTACGGAGTCGCTACGGGGTCGTTACGGGGTCGCTACGGAGTCGTTACGGTGTCGCTACGGAGTCGTTACGGCGTCGCTACGGAGTCGCTACGGAGTCGCTACGGAGTCGCTACGGGGTCGCTACGGGGTCGTTACGGGGTCGCTACGGCGTCGCTACGGAGTCGTTACGGGGTCGCTACGGCGTCGCTACGGAGTCGTTACGGAGTCGTTACGGAGTCGCTACGGAGTCGTTATGGAGTCGTTATGGAGTCGTTATGGAGTCGTTATGGAGTCGCTACGGAGTCCTTACGGCGTCGTTACGGAGTCGTTATGGAGTCGCTATGGCGTAGCTATGGCGTCGCTACGGAGTCGTTACGGAGTCGCTACGGCTTCGTTACGGAGTCGTTACGGAGTCGCTATGGCGTCGTTACGGAGTCGTTACGGAGTCGCCACGGGGTCGTTACGGAGTCGCTATGGCTTCGTTACGGAGTCGTTATGGCGTCGCTACGGCTTCGTTACGGAGTCGTTATGGAGTCGTTACGGCGTCGCTACGGCTTCGTTACGGAGTCGTTACGGGGTCGCTACGGGGTCGCTACGGGGTCGTTACGGGGTCGCTACGGAGTCGTTACGGAGTCGTTACGGAGTCGTTACGGAGTCGTTACGGAGTCGCTACGGGGTCGTTACGGAGTCGCTGCGGAGTTGTTACGGAGTCGCTACGGGGTCGTTACGGAGGCGCTACGGCGTCGCTACGGAGTCGCTACAGTGTCGTTAAGGAGTCGTTACGGCATCTCTACGGCTTCGTTACGGAGTCGTTACGGCGTCGCTATGGCGTCGCTACGGAGTCGTTATGGAGTCGCTACGGCTTCGTTACGGAGTCGTTACGGCGTCGCTACGGCTTCGTTACGGAGTCGTTACGGAGTCGCTATGGCGTCGTTACGGAGTCGTTACGGAGTCGCCACGGGGTCGTTACGGCGTCGCTATGGCTTCGTTACGGAGTCGTTACGGCGTCGCTACGGCTTAGTTACGGAGTCGTTACGGCGTCGCTACGGCTTCGTTACGGAGTCGTTACGGAGTCGCTATGGCGTCGCTACGGGGTCGCTACGGGGTCGTTACGGTGTCGCTACGGCGTCGCTACGGAGTCGTTACGGGGTCGCTACGGCGTCGTTACGGCGTCGCTACGGAGGCGCTACGGGGTCGCTACGGAGTCGCTACGGAGTCGCTACGGGGTCGTTACGGGGTCGCTACGGCGTCGCTACGGAGTCGTTACGGGGTCGTTACGGGGTCGCTACGGCGTCGCTACGGAGTCGTTACGGCGTCGCTACGGCGTCGTTACGGAGTCGCTACGGAGTCGTTACGGGGTCGCTACGGAGTCGCTACGGAGTCGCTACGGGGTCGTTACGGGGTCGCTACGGAGTCGTTACGGGGTCGTTACGGGGTCGCTACGGCGTCGCTACGGCGTCGTTACGGGGTCGTTACGGCGTCGCTACGGCTTTGTTACGGAGTCGCTATGGCGTCGTTACGGAGTTGTTACGGCGTCGCTACGGAGTCGTTATGGAGTCGTTACGGCGTCGCTACGGCTTCGTTACGGAGTCGTTATGGAGTCGTTATGGCGTCGCTACGGAGTCGTTACGGAGTTGCTATGGCGTTGCTACGGAGTTGTTACGGAGTCATTACGGCGTCGCTACGGCTTCGTTACGGAGTCGTTACGGCTTCGTTACGGAGTCGTTACGGAGTCGTTATGGAGTCGCTATGGCGTCGTTACGGCGTCGCTACAGAGTCATTACGGAGTCGCTACGGAGTCGCTACGGGGTCGTTACGGGGTCGTTACGGGGTCGTTACGGAGTCGCTACGGAGGCGCTACGGCATCGCTACGGAGTCGTTACGGAGTCGCTACGGTGTCGTTAAGGAGTCGTTACGGTGTCACTACGGAGTCGTTAAGGAGTCGCTACGGAGTCGTTACGGAGTCGCTACAGCTTCGTTACGGAGTCGTTACGGAGTCGCTATGGCATCGTTACGGAGTCGCCACGGGGTCGTTACGGAGTCGTTATGGAGTTGCTATGGCTTCGTTACGGAGTCGTTACGGCGTCGCTACGGCTTCGTTACGGAGTCGTTACGGCGTCGCTACGGCTTCGTTACGGAGTCGTTATGGAGTCGCTATGGCGTCGTTACGGAGTTGTTACGGAGTTGTTACGGCGTCGCTACGGAGTCATTATGGAGCCGTTACGGCGTCGCTACGGCTTCGTTACGGAGTCGTTATGGCGTCGCTACGGAGTCGTTACGGAGTTGCTATGGCGTTGCTACGGAGTCGTTATGGAGTCATTACGGCGTCGCTACGGCTTCGTTACGGAGTCGTTATGGAGACGCTATGGCGTCGTTACGGAGTTGTTATGGAGTTGTTACGGAGTCGCTACGGCGTCGCTACGGACTCGTTACGGAGTTGTTATGGAGTCGCTATGGCGTTGCTACGGAGTCGTTACGGAGTCTTTATGGCGTCAGGCTCGTTCAACACCTGTGTCACTAATATTGCATCACTGCTTGACCTTGCATTCCATTCTTCCCTCAATTGGAACAAGATGCCAAAATACTTGAAATTGAGAAGCTCCTCCCCACCCCTGGCCCCCCAGCAGGTGTTGGGGCTCTCCTGGAGGTGGTGATTGAAGACAAAGCTAACAAGGTCCAAGCAGATAGCTCGTCTTGCTGTCAGGTCTATCTGGTAAACTCCCACGCCATCTGATCCAACTCACCACCAGGAAGTGATCAGTTGATAGCTCTTCCTTCAGACAAACCCCCCCAAGCCCCCAGTTCAGGGGCTCCTTACTCCCCAGAGAGGGAACGTTCATTAGCCTCAGGTGACACTACCACAAAACCCCCCAACAATAGACAGTAGCTCTGAGGACTGGGGCCCCAAACCCTCCCACCATGGTACAGGCAGCAGTTCAGGGAGGGCTATTGTGTTCATCTCTACACTCTCTGTTCAGCTCAGGCTCCTACAAGGACCTGGAGGGCCTGCCCCACCACGACGACTTTGATGTGACCTTGGTGGTGTGTCACAACGCGGCTCCGTTTGAAGAACAGTCGGACGGGGAGAGGCACCTGCTGAGGTGAGCATCAGGGAATAGATTAGAACAGATTAGAGACATAGATTAGAACAGGTTAGAGACATAGATTAGAACAGGTTAGAGACATAGATTAGAACAGGTTAGAGACATAGATGAGAACAGATTAGAGGCATAGATTAGAACAGATTAGAGACATAGAACAGATTAGAGACATAGAACAGAGTAGAGACATAGATTAGAACAGATTAGAAACATAGATTAGAACAGATTAGAGACATAGATTAGAACAGATTAGAGACATAGAACAGATTAGAGACATAGAACAGATTAGAGACATAGAACAGATTAGAGACATAGATTAGAACAGATTAGAAACATAGATTAGAACAGATTAGAGACATAGATTAGAACAGATTAGAGACATAGAACAGATTAGAGACATAGAACAGATTAGAGACATAGAACAGATTAGAGACATAGATTAGAACAGATTAGAAACATAGATTAGAACAGATTAGAGACATAGATTAGTTTGTTAGGAATGTCCTGGAGGTAAAAAGAGTGTCAGATAGAGTGATGAGTCTGAAGCTAGAAATAGAAGGTGTGATGTTCAATGTTGTTAGTGGGTATGCTCCACAGGTAGGATGTGAGCTGGAGGAGAAGGAGAAATTCTGGTTGGACTTTGATGAAGTGATGCAGAGCATACCTAGAAGTGAGAGAGTTGTCATCGGTGCAGACTTCAATGGACATGTTGGTGCAGGTAACAGAGGTGATGAGGAAGTGATGGGCAGGTTTGGTATCCAGGAGAGGAACGCAGAAGGACAGATGGTAGTTGACTTTGCAAAAAGGATGGAAATGGCTGTCGTGAATACTTCCTTCCAGAAGAGGCAGGAACATAGGGTGACCTATAAGAGTGGTGGTAGGAGCACACAGGTAGACTACATCTTGTGTAGACGATGTAACCTGAAGGAGATCAGTGACTGTAAAGTAGTGGTAGGCGAGAGTGTAGCCAAACAGCATAGGATGGTGGTGTGTAGGATGACTCTGGTGGTGAGGAAGATGAAGAGGACAAAGACAGAGCAGAAGACGAAATGGTGGAAGCTAAAAAAGGAAGGGTATTGCATGACCTTTAGGAAGGAGTTAAGACAGGCTCTGGGTGGTCAGGAGGTGCTTCCAGATGACTGGACAACTACAGCTAATGTGATCAGGGAGACAGGTAGGAGAGTATTTGGTGTGTAATCTGGAAGGAAAGTAGATAAGGAGACTTGGTGGTGGAATGAGGAGGTACAGGAGTGTATACAAAGAAAGAGGTTAGCTAAGAAGAAGTGGGACACTGAGAGGACTGAGGAGAGTAGACAGGAGTACAGGGAGATACAGCGTAAGGTGAAGGTAGAGGTAGCAAAGGCCAAACAAGAAGCTTATGATGACTTGTATGTTAGGTTGGACAGTAAGGAGGGAGAGACTGATCTATACAGGCTGGCAAGACAGAGAGATAGAGATGGGAAGGACGTGCAGCAGGTTAGGGTGATTAAGGATAGGGATGGAAGTCTATTGACAGGTGCCAGCAGTGTGATGGGAAGATGGAAAGAGTACTTTGAGGAGTTGATGAACGTGGAAAATGAGAGAGAACAAAGACTAGAAGAGGTGACTGTTGTGGACCAGGATGTAGCAAAGATTAGCCAGGATGAAGTGAGGAGAGCACTGAAGAGGATGAAGAGTGGAAAGGCAGTCGGTCCTGATGATATACCTGTAGAGGTTTGGAAGTGTCTAGGAGAGGTGGCAGTAGAGTTTCTGACTGGGTTGTTCAACAGGATCTTAGATAGTGAGAAGATGCCTGAGGAGTGGAGGAGAAGTGTGCTGGTGCCCATTTTTAAGAACAAGGGAGATGTGCAGAGTTGTGGCAACTACAGAGGAATAAAGCTGATGAGCCGTACAATGAAGTTATGGGAAAGAGTAGTGGAAGCTAGACCAAGGTCAGAAGTGAGCATTTGTGAGCAGCAGTATGGTTTCATGCCAAAAAAGAGTACTACAGATGCAGTATTTGCTTTGAGGATGTTGATAGAGAAGTACAGAGAAGGCCAGAGGGAGCTGCATTGTGTTTTTGTAGATCTGGAGAAAGCTTATGACAGGGTGCCCAGAGAGGAACTGTGGTATTGCATGAGGAAGTCTGGAGTGTCAGAGAAGTATGTTAGAGCGGTGCAGGACATGTATGAGGACTGTAAGACAGTGGTGAGGTGTGCTGTAGGTGTGACAGAGGAGTTCAAGGTGGAGGTGGGACTGCATCAGGGATCAGCTCTGAGCCCCTTCTTGTTGCTATGGTGATGGACAGGCTGACAGACGAGGTTAGACAGGAATCTCCATGGACTATGATGTTTGCAGATGACATTGTGATCTGCAGTGAGAGTAGGGACGAGGTGGAGGAGAAGCTAGAGAGGTGGAGGTTTGTCCTGGAAAGGAGAGGGATGAAGGTTAGCCGCAGTAAGACAGAGTACATGTGTGTGAATGAGAGGGACCCAAGTGGAAGAGTGAGGTTACAGGGAGAAGAGATCAAGAAGGTGGAGGATTTTAAGTACTTGGGGTCAACAGTCCAGAGCAATGGAGAGTGTGGAAAAGAGGTGAAGAAACGTGTCCAGGCAGGATGGAACGGGTGGAGGAAAGTGTCAGGTGTGATGTGTGATAGAAGAGTTTCAGCTAAAATGAAAGGAAAGGTGTACAAAACTGTGGTGAGACCAGCGATGTTGTTTGGTCTAGAGACAGTGTCACTGAGGAAAAGACAGGAGACAGAGCTGGAGGTAGCAGAGATGAAGATGCTGAGGTTCTCTCTGGGAGTGACCAGGAAGGATAGGATCAGGAATGAGTACATCAGAGGGACAGCACATGTTAGAGGTTTTGGAGATAAAGTCAGAGAGGCCAGACTGAGATGGTTTGGACATGTCCAGAGGAGAGATAGTGAATATGTTGGTAGAAGGATGCTGAGTTTTGAACTGCCAGGCAGGAGGCCTAGAGGAAGACCAAAGAGGAGGTTTATGGATGTAGTGAAAGAGGACATGAAGGTAGTTGGTGTGAGAGAAGAGGATGCAAAGGACAGGGTTAGATGGAGGCGGTTGATTCGCTGTGGCGACCCCTGAAGGGAAAAGCCAAAAGGAAAAGAAGAAGAGACATAGAACAGATTAGAGACATAGAACAGATTAGAGACATAGATTAGAACAGATTAGAGACATAAAGACTACAATTATTACATTACTATTATAATTATAAAACTTATTTGATTGAAGTGGTGTAACAGTACAGTTATTACATTGTTATTCACCAGTCCATGAATCAGTGTTCTAGTGGAAACTGAAGGACGTCAGCTGGACGTACAGATGATTTGTTTCTGATGACAAAGCTGTGAGTTCATCATTAATGAAGTCACTCCGATCAGCCAGAACATGATCAATACCCCCCCCCCCGCTGTTGTAATGGTTCTGCATTGACGTCTCATTGGCTGAAGGCTCTGGTCTCTCCAACCCCCCACCCCCCCTGTAGGCTTCGGTTCTTCGTGGTCATGACCAGTCAGAGGGAGCTGTTCCCCCGCCTCACGGCTGACATGCGCCGCTTCAAGAGGCTTCCACAGATGAACCGTGATCCTGGTGACCTGGGGGGTCGTCTCCCCCCAGATCGGGCGGAGGCCCCCGGACCGCGTGCTGGAGATCAGGACCCCTGGGAGGAGGCGTCACCTGAGGCCGTGGCTAACGTGGCTCCTGGTGACGGCAACGAGTTTTACCCTCTGGCAGGGGGGGCAGCAGAGGCCCAGGGGCTGTTCTACCCCTCCCCCCTGTTCCCCCTGCTGAACAATGAGGTGTCGGCGGCCCGCAGGCAGATCCAGAGCAGCGTGGAGACGGCCATGAGCCACTGCCGCCGGGACAACCTGTGGAGGAGGCTGTTCCACGGGGAGCACCTGGACAAGCTCAAGCTGTCCAAGCTGACCTTCAGCGAGCTGGAGGAGCTGCTGGGGGCCGTGCAGAGCCGCTCGGTGGGGGAGATCGACCCCCAGCTGGTAAGACCACCCCCCAGGCTTGTTCATGCTTCATGCTAAAGAAAACCTTCCTGGACCCCTGAGAGTCAACCGATAGATTTTTCCCTCTTACTTTTCATCACATCACTTCATTTTTCTACTGTAATCAAAGAGGTTCTGTCACCATCAGTTGGATGAGAGTAACTCTGGTTTATTTTGTAACACAAGGTCATTAATCACTAATCAAGATCATTAATCACTAATCAAGATCATTAATCACTAATCAAGATCATTAATCACTAATCAAGATCATTAATCAAGCTGAAGCAGACCGACTGACATGTCTCCTGGGAGTGTGGAGGAACACGTGTGTGAAGATAGAAAAGATCAGAGACGACCGTCAACCCTCTGACGGCTGATAAACACAATGTCATCAACCATCACACTTAATCAATTATGTGTTATGTAACTTATACATATGGGGAATTGATATTTGGGGAATTTTAAACAATTTGAAACATTTTTTAATGTTGCAGACTTTACACTTTGTGAAATATGGAATCGCCAAAAAATTGTTGCCCACCCTTAAATTTGACGTCATTCCATCTCACATCCAAAATTAAAAGTTATTTTCAATGTTTTTAATTATTTTTAAAAAATCAAATGGTACCTTTTATTTAAAGTTTAGACGTGGTCACCATTCTGAGTTGCTGATAACTGTTCTGTTGTTTGGCTGGTCCCATCGCCTGGAGCCTGATTATTGATCAATCATTGGAAGCATCGTGTACACACTGCTGGTGTGATGATCTGATGAACTTTAACACCCTGCTTCTCACTGAAGTGGTCTGAGCATAAAACCTGTGGTTATTTACATAGATGGGGATACAGAGACACTAGTTAGCCCAACCAGCCCTTCTTGTGGTAGATAATCTTTAATTGTAATAGTGATTGATGATGTGTTACTGCAGGACTGTTTCCTCAGCATGAACGTCTCCTGGTACCAGAGTCTGATCAGAGTCCTGCTGAACCGCTTCCCCCAAAGCTGCAGACACTTTGATGACAACAGCACTCAGTACCTGGTGAGGAACCTATGTCCCTGATGTGTGACAGCAGATACATCAGGTCACTGGAAACGAGCACTTCTCAGCATGTCTCTGGTCGTCTTACTCATTCAGAAACATTAGTTTATCAGTGTTAAAGCTAAGTGTGTGTGATGTGATATTCAGAGGACTGTTAAGGGTTGATTTTATCAGAGAGTAGAACTACAGGAAAACGTTTTAAAGGATGAAGCACTTTGACCAAAAGGCCACCGGTTTCATTCCCAGTTCCTCTGAGTCTGAACTCACCTGCAGCGGAACTCAGAAGTATTTAAAACAGTTCTGAATGAATGAATACACACACACACATACACACACACACATACACACACATGTGTGCGCTACTCGTCTCCTGAACATCTGTCTCCACGTTCATCTGTTTTCTGGGCCCCACCCACAGATAAACACAATTTTTGGTCTTTGAAAATTAATATTTTTTGAAGCCACTTCTTTGTAACACACAGATTAATGAACCCCAGACAGCTGTGATGTGGGGCGGGTGAGGATGCCCCACCTCACCTTTGAATGACAAAACTGTTTGTTGGGAGGGGCACTGCTCCAGGACAGTTGGTCCCAATCCACATTTTTGTCAGTAATACTTTGAATAACTTATAACTTGAATGAATTATAAAATCTGAAGACGACTCAATGTTGTTGTTGGATTAAACTATTAGTGTTAACGATCTCATTTTAAACAAGAATACGAAATAAGGCTAAATCTAAATATATTCCTAATCCACTGTTCTAACATTGTTCTCAGCCACACGACTAAAAGTCAACTCACTCGTTCTGTTTAGTGAGCGCACACAAGCAGGCTGCAGCTGTCCTCTATGGGGGTGTTTTGTGTGTTTTTCATTTCTTCTACTTTTCAAATGGGTAGCACCAGGCTAGTGTTCACCAGGGAGGAGTTACTGTCCATGAGGGTCAGAGAGGAACGGGGGCTGTGCTGTCAGGGTGCTTTTCTTTAACTTCTCGAGCGCCTTTAACACCATCCAGCCCCTGCTCCTTCTGGAGAAACTGGCTTCCATGGATGTGGACCCCTACCTCATGAGCTGGATCACAGGTTATCTATAACAGACAGACCCCAGTATGTTTGTAGTGGGGGCTGTTTGTCATCAGTAGTGACCAGCAGCATAGGCAATCTACAGGGGGACCATGCCCTCCCACCTTCTCTTCACCCTCTACACCCTAGACTCTCAGTAGAACTCTGATAGATGCCACATGCAGCAGTTCTCTACTGACACCACATTTGTGCAGTGTTATAAGAACAAAGGAGATGTGCAGAGTTGTGGCAACTACAGAGGAATTAAGCTGATGAGCCCTTGGTCTGGCTAAGAGTGTCCAGGCAGGATGGAACGGGTGGAGAAAAGTGTCAGGTGTGATGTGTGATAGAAGAGTTTCAGCTAAAATGAAAGGAAAGGTGTCCAAAACTGTGGTGAGACCAGCGATGTTGTTTGGTCTAGAGACAGTGTCACTGAGGAAAAGACAGGAGACAGAGCTGGAGGTAGCAGAGATGAAGATGCTGAGGTTCTCTCTGGGAGTGACCAGGAAGGATAGGATCAGGAATGAGTACATCAGAGGGACAGCACATGTTAGAGGTTTTGGAGATAAAGTCAGAGAGGCCAGACTGAGATGGTTTGGACATGTCCAGAGGAGAGATAGTGAATATATTGGCAGAAGGATGCTGAGTTTTGAACTGCCAGGCAGGAGGCCTAGAGGAAGACCAAAGAGGAGGTTTATGGATGTAGTGAAAGAGGACATGAAGGTAGTTGGTGTGAGAGAAGAGGATGCAGAAGACAGGGTTAGATGGAGGCAATTGATTCGCTGTGGAGACCCCTGAAGGGAAAAACTCAAAGGAGGAGGAGATGATTATCAGTGACATAGAAGGGAACACACTGCACTGCTCCCTTTAAATGAGGCTTTGTTTGTTTGTTTGTTTGTTGGGGTACAGTCTTGTACTTGTATACTAACCACAAGTTATTTTCAGACCATCTCTCTCAAGAGGATCTCCAGTGTGTTCACTGAAAACAAGCAACATGAGTCAAATCCTTTTGCGTATTGATCATGTTAATATTGTTCCTGTTCATTTTCACCAGGATCCTTTTCCTCCTGTTTAACACCTTAAAGAATATGAAATGGAAAAAACCTTGTGGTTTTACCACTTCACCTTAAGTACCCGTCAGATTTACATCCTGTCTTCTCTTTCAGGCTGTTCTGAACCAAAAGTTCACCGACTGCTTTGTTCTGGTCTTTCTGGACACACAAGCTGCTAAAACAGTGAGTTCTTCTGCTGGGGTTATCATTATTAATAATCGTCCAAACTTTTCAGAAGTTTTTTCTGTTTTCTTCCTGCCACAGAGTCTAAAGGTTGTGTTCCGTGAACCTTTACCATCACAGCTGCAGGCCAGCAGCAGCCCCCCCCCTCAGCTGGTGTCCATGTATCATCACCTGGAGTCTGTCATCAACACCGCCTGTTATAACCTCTGGACGGG
Source organism: Antennarius maculatus (assembly GCA_013358685.1). Classification (NCBI taxonomy): domain Eukaryota; kingdom Metazoa; phylum Chordata; class Actinopteri; order Lophiiformes; family Antennariidae; genus Antennarius; species Antennarius maculatus. The sequence goes on along the minus strand of CM023610.1, from coordinate 605,562 downwards.
CCTGTTATAACCTCTGGACGGGCCTGTTATAACCTCTGGACGGGCCTGTTATAGAGCTATCTCCATAACAGGCCAATGTACACCATTCATAGTGTGATTAAGTGAAGCTTCATAGCAGACATTGACATCAATGCATTAATGCTAAATTCCAAAGCAGCGGTCCACGGGTTCATCTTCTGACCTGAACAGGTTTGCCCCCCCGACTCCAGGATGTTTTTCTAGCCCCCCCCACCCCCCACCCCACCCAAAATTTTCCAGATAATTTATTTTCAGTGACGTGACTCCTAAATGACTCGCTAATGGTTTCATGTACTACTTAGCGTTTAGCCTGTCTGTCTCCTGTGATGCTGCCAGTAGGTCCTCTACTGCCTGATGATGTGAACTCCACTCAGGAGACCAAACCAGGAGGTCCCTATGACGAGTCCGTCTGAACAGGAGTAAACACCCAATCAGGACCAGGTTCTCAGTGGGTTCTGGACTGGTCCAGTGGGGTGTCGGGGATCGTCTGTCTTCACACCTTAAAGCAGAAGCTTCACTTGAAGAATCCTGACATCTGATTGGTTAGCAGCCGTTTACACCAGTACAGATTTATCCCGCTGCTGCTCATCACTGTAGATGTTCACTAGTGGTTTCACTGAGAACAGTAACTCATGACACACGAGTCAGTCGAGGAAAACCAGTGAACGGCAGGATCACCAGTGTGATCACCAGTGTCATTCGTGTGTGAAGCAGCTCACAGCTGGTGCCTTTCTAGGTTTCTGCTGGCACTGAAGAAACCGTCTGTTGATTCTCTGAGAAACGTTGGTCCCTTCAGTCTAAACTCAGTTTCTGGGACCATGAAGTGCCTTTCTGTTTGATGTGGGTCCCACACCCGTGAGATCCGACTGTGACCATCCGTCCCCTCAGGGGAGACGCTGATGATGTCAAAGACGCCTGACATCAGAAGTAAAGTGCCTCAGCTGATTGGGTCAACCTCACTTCACTTTGGTTTCACTCACTTTGATTTTTATTTGTTTGCACAAGAAACCCCATCAGTGCAGTTTCTCAGTGGGTAACCCCGAACCCTGACCCTAACCCGAACCCTGACCCGAACCCTGACCCTAACCCAAACCCTGACCAAAACCCTGACCCTGACCCGAACCCTGACCCGAACCCTGACCCTAACCCGAACCCTGACCCTAACCCGAACCCGGACCCTAACCCAAACCCTGACCAAAACCCTGACCCGAACTCTGACCCTAACCCGAACCCTGACCCTGACCCTAACCCTGACCCTGACCCGAACCCTAACCCTGACCCTAATCCGGACCCTAACCCGAACCCTGACCCGAACCCGGACCCTAACCCTGACCCTGACCCGAACCCGGACCCGAACCCGGACCCTAACCCGGACCCTAACCCTGACCCTAACCCTAACCCTGACCCTGACCCGGACCCTGACCCAGACCCTGACCCGGACCCTGACCCGGACCCTGACCCTGACCCAGACCCTGACCCTGACCCTGACCCTGCATCAGTCAGACACCAGTGCCTGAAGCCTGACTTAGTCCTGATCTCAGTTCCTTCATTAATGACTTTAAAACACGACCAGAAGAAAACACTTTAGAACGAATTTGTGAAAATACAATGAAGGATCCAGTGTCAGGGTTAAAGGTCATGCTTAACATAAACTGTGACCATTTTGACTGGAATATGAACGCTGCACTGTCTCAACTGTATATATTATGTATATACAGAACATATATACAGTACTGCTGAGTAAATCAGTCATTGAGCGTTGTGGTTTTTTCCTCTACATTTATAGGAATCTAATATTCAGTGAATCTGGAGAGAATTACTTTGTCCATCTTTTATTTTGCAGCCTTACAGAATTGATTAAATTCTTTTTTAGGCTCAGAGTTCCACACTTAATCCTCCACAGTGAGAACGTGGAAAAGGTGTGTTTGAATTTTTTGTGTGTGGAATAAAAATAAAGACTGAAACATGAACGAACGTTAACATCTCTGCTCAGTGCTTCGTTGAGGCACCTTTGGCTGTATTTACAGTCTCAGGTCTTCTGGGGGTGACGCTACGGGGGGGGCCCATCGTCGTCTCCCTGACCTGGTTGGTTCCACATGATGGAGGCCGTTAACAAGGACAAGTTGTCCCTGTCTTTAGTATTTTAACATTTATCGTTCACTCTAAAAACATATCTGCTAAAACAGGTTGTGTTTCTGAAACGTGGTGTCACTTCAATTTGGCTCCATTTCAGGATTATTTTCATATATTTCTATGAGTTGGAGAATAATAATGTGAAAAAATTCCATTGTAGGCTTGAGGATGGACAGATTTTTCCCGTACACAAGTTGACACACACACACACACACACACACACACACACCAGCTACTTTATTAACGACTGTCCAACTGCCCATTAACACAGATTTCTAATCAGCCAATCACATGGCAGCAGCTCAATGCGTTAAGGCGTGTAGACCTGGTTGAGATGATCTGCTGCAGGTCAGACTGAGCATCAGGACGGGGAAGAACGGTGGTTTGAGTGACCTTGAAGGTGGCGTGGTTGTTGGTCCACAGTGAACCATCTTCTGATGGTACGTCCTGCAGGATAACACCACGTCATGAAGCTCCAATCATCTCAGACGGGTTTATTGAACACGACTGAGTTCACTGTAAGCAAACGGCCTCCAGTCACCAGACCTCCATCCAACAGCACCTATGGGAATTCTGAAGGGGAAAGGGGTCCAACCTGGAACCAGCAAGGTGGACCTAATGAGGTGGTTGGTGGGAGTGTAGCTCACACTTGAGACCAGAGCTTTGAGCCCAAATGTGTTGCCCAAGTACTACAACGTTTCCTGTTTTTCATGAATTGACGTTTCTGAACTGGTTGAAACGAAAACTAGAACCAAGGCAGTCCCAGACTGCAACATGCCGTGACACCCCTGAGTTAAGAATTTTATCCTGACCTACTTGCATAGGTCAAAGATCAAAGTTAGTGTTCTGACCTACTTTCATTGATCAAAGCACTAACTTTGATCTATGGTCTTACACTGGCCTTCTCCCTCATTTTTCTGAGTGTACAAAAGTTGAAATTTGACCTTGATCTAGTTTTCTCAAGGTCATCATCTCATGTCCGTCCCCTTTGCTGCCTGACTCACGTGCTTTTTGTTCCATCTTTCTGTCAACGGTTGTGAAGACATCTGGTGGACTGACGGACAGACGGACACTGACATTACAACACATCACCGCTTTGAAGTAGGATGTGAAAAAGTTCCTGAACCGGTTGATAACGTTCCTTGTAAATATAAATCGGTAGCTTTAGGACTTTTACATTAACAAGTAAACCAGTTAGTTTCCATACTGTGGATCTGTCCCTACAGTAAACGGAACACTGGCCCCTACAGTAAACAGAACACTGGCCCCTACAGTAAACAGAACACTGGCCCCTACAGTAAACAGAACACTGGCCCCTACAGTAAACAGAACACTGGTCCCTACAGTAAACAGAACACTGGCCCCTACAGTAAACAGAACACTGGTCCCTACAGTAAACAGAACACTGGACCCTACAGTAAACAGAACACTGGGCCCTACAGTAAACAGAACACTGGCCCCTACAGTAAACAGAACACTGGCCCCTACAGTAAACTGAACACTGGTCCCTACAGTAAACTGAACACTGGCCCCTACAGTAAACGGAACACTGGCCCCTACAGTAAACGGAACACTGGCCCCTACAGTAAACGGAACACTGGTCCCTACAGTAAACAGAACACTGGACCCTACAGTAAACAGAACACTGGACCCTACAGTAAACAGAACACTGGTCCCTACAGTAAACTGAACACTGGTCCCTACAGTAAACAGAACACTGGCCCCTACAGTAAACAGAACACTGGCCCCTACAGTAAACGGAACACTGGTCCCTACAGTAAACGGAACACTGGTCCCTACAGTAAACGGAACACTGGTCCCTACAGTAAACGGAACACTGGCCCCTACAGTAAACAGAACACTGGCCCCTACAGTAAACAGAACACTGGCCCCTCCAGTAAACAGAACACTGGCCCCTCCAGTAAACAGAACACTGGCCCCTACAGTAAACAGAACACTGGTCCCTACAGTAAACAGAACACTGGTCCCTACAGTAAACAGAACACTGGCCCCTACAGTAAACAGAACACTGGTCCCTACAGTAAACAGAACACTGGCCCCTACAGTAAACAGAACACTGGCCCCTACAGTAAACAGAACACTGGCCCCTACAGTAAACAGAACACTGGCCCCTACAGTAAACAGAACACTGGTCCCTACAGTAAACAGAACACTGGTCCCTACAGTAAACAGAACACTGGTCCCTACAGTAAACAGAACACTGGTCCCTACAGTAAACAGAACACTGGCCCCTACAGTAAACAGAACACTGGCCCCTACAGTAAACAGAACACTGGCCCCTACAGTAAACGGAACACTGGCCCCTACAGTAAACGGAACACTGGTCCCTACAGTAAACGGAACACTGGTCCCTACAGTAAACGGAACACTGGCCCCTACAGTAAACAGAACACTGGCCCCTACAGTAAACAGAACACTGGCCCCTACAGTAAACAGAACACTGGCCCCTACAGTAAACAGAACACTGGCCCCTACAGTAAACAGAACACTGGTCCCTACAGTAAACGGAACACTGGTCCCTACAGTAAACTGAACACTGGCCCCTACAGTAAACGGAACACTGGCCCCTACAGTAAACAGAACACTGGTCCCTACAGTAAACAGAACACTGGCCCCTACAGTAAACAGAACACTGGTCCCTACAGTAAACAGAACACTGGCCCCTACAGTAAACAGAACACTGGCCCCTACAGTAAACAGAACACTGGCCCCTACAGTAAACAGAACACTGGCCCCTACAGTAAACAGAACACTGGCCCCTACAGTAAACAGAACACTGGCCCCTACAGTAAACGGAACACTGGCCCCTCCAGTAAACGGAACACTGGCCCCTACAGTAAACGGAACACTGGCCCCTACAGTAAACAGAACACTGGTCCCTACAGTAAACAGAACACTGGTCCCTACAGTAAACGGAACACTGGTCCCTACAGTAAACGGAACACTGGTCCCTACAGTAAACGGAACACTGGTCCCTACAGTAAACGGAACACTGGCCCCTACAGTAAACAGAACACTGGCCCCTACAGTAAACAGAACACTGGCCCCTACAGTAAACAGAACACTGGCCCCTACAGTAAACGGAACACTGGTCCCTACAGTAAACGGAACACTGGCCCCTACAGTAAACAGAACACTGGCCCCTACAGTAAACAGAACACTGGTCCCTACAGTAAACAGAACACTGGCCCCTACAGTAAACAGAACACTGGTCCCTACAGTAAACAGAACACTGGCCCCTACAGTAAACAGAACACTGGCCCCTACAGTAAACAGAACACTGGCCCCTACAGTAAACAGAACACTGGCCCCTACAGTAAACGGAACACTGGTCCCTACAGTAAACGGAACACTGGCCCCTACAGTAAACGGAACACTGGCCCCTCCAGTAAACGGAACACTGGCCCCTACAGTAAACGGAACACTGGCCCCTACAGTAAACAGAACACTGGTCCCTACAGTAAACGGAACACTGGTCCCTACAGTAAACGGAACACTGGTCCCTACAGTAAACGGAACACTGGTCCCTACAGTAAACGGAACACTGGTCCCTACAGTAAACGGAACACTGGCCCCTACAGTAAACGGAACACTGGCCCCTACAGTAAACGGAACACTGGTCCCTACAGTAAACGGAACACTGGTCCCTACAGTAAACGGAACACTGGTCCCTACAGTAAACGGAACACTGGCCCCTACAGTAAACAGAACACTGGCCCCTACAGTAAACAGAACACTGGTCCCTACAGTAAACAGAACACTGGCCCCTACAGTAAACAGAACACTGGCCCCTACAGTAAACGGAACACTGGCCCCTACAGTAAACGGAACACTGGTCCCTACAGTAAACGGAACACTGGCCCCTACAGTAAACGGAACACTGGTCCCTACAGTAAACGGAACACTGGCCCCTCCAGTAAACGGAACACTGGCCCCTACAGTAAACAGAACACTGGCCCCTACAGTAAACGGAACACTGGTCCCTACAGTAAACGGAACACTGGTCCCTACAGTAAACGGAACACTGGTCCCTACAGTAAACGGAACACTGGTCCCTACAGTAAACGGAACACTGGCCCCTACAGTAAACAGAACACTGGCCCCTACAGTAAACAGAACACTGGTCCCTACAGTAAACAGAACACTGGCCCCTACAGTAAACAGAACACTGGCCCCTACAGTAAACAGAACACTGGTCCCTACAGTAAACAGAACACTGGCCCCTACAGTAAACAGAACACTGGTCCCTACAGTAAACAGAACACTGGTCCCTACAGTAAACAGAACACTGGTCCCTACAGTAAACAGAACACTGGCCCCTACAGTAAACGGAACACTGGTCCCTACAGTAAACGGAACACTGGTCCCTACAGTAAACGGAACACTGGCCCCTACAGTAAACAGAACACTGGCCCCTCCAGTAAACAGAACACTGGTCCCTACAGTAAACAGAACACTGGACCCTACAGTAAACAGAACACTGGCCCCTACAGTAAACAGAACACTGGTCCCTACAGTAAACAGAACACTGGCCCCTACAGTAAACAGAACACTGGTCCCTACAGTAAACAGAACACTGGTCCCTACAGTAAACAGAACACTGGTCCCTACAGTAAACAGAACACTGGCCCCTACAGTAAACGGAACACTGGTCCCTACAGTAAACGGAACACTGGTCCCTACAGTAAACGGAACACTGGCCCCTACAGTAAACAGAACACTGGCCCCTCCAGTAAACAGAACACTGGTCCCTACAGTAAACAGAACACTGGCCCCTACAGTAAACAGAACACTGGTCCAGTGACTGAACAGAGGATGGAGAACCAGAGGACACGGAGAAGCTGCTGCAGCTGATGATGCAACAAAGTTTGAGTGTCAGAGGTCACCGGGGGGGCGAACACGTGAAGCTCTGGACGAAGCATCTGGTGATCAAGAACAGACAGAAAACACAGATAAATGTCTGGAGCGTCAGAGGAAGTCCACCAGAGGAGATTAATGTCTACAAAGCACTGGCAGTACGGGACACACTGCACTGAAATGACTGGCAGCCAAAGAGTTAATGTCTAAATTAAACATTTAAGATTGACAGACAGCAGTGTTTACCTGTTAGGAATATAATCCAGATTGGGAGACTGCAGTGTTTACCTGTTAGGAATATAATCCAGATTGGGAGACTGCAGTGTTTACCTGTTAGGAATATAATCCAGATTGGGAGACTGCAGTGTTTACCTGTTAGGAATATAATCCAGATTGGGAGACTGCAGTGTTTACCTGTTAGGAATATAATCCAGATTGACAGACTGCAGTGTTTACCTGTTAGGAATATAATCCAGATTGGGAGACTGCAGTGTTTGCCTGTTAGGAATATAATCCAGATTGGGAGACTGCAGTGTTTACCTGTTAGGAATATAATCCAGATTGACAGACTGCAGTGTTTACCTGTTAGGAATATAATCCAGATTGGGAGACTGCAGTGTTTACCTGTTAGGAATGTAATCCAGATTGACAGACTGCAGTGTTTACCTGTTAGGAATGTAATCCAGATTGACAGACTGCAGTGTTTACCTGTTAGGAATATAATCCAGATTGGGAGACTGCAGTGTTTACCTGTTAGGAATATAATCCAGATTGGGAGACTCTTTACCTTGACTGCTGGGGATTTGCATCAATGACTGAATGACAGTAAATTAAACCTGTCAGATATTTTTTTCAAGAATGAGAAAAATCTGTATTAAGTGGTTACAATTATTTTGAATAACATTAAAAACTAAATTTTTTGGTTTCTTTTTCGTTTCTAGCAAAACACGAAAAGTTTCTGGTCTTGGTTTTTGTTCCCTGAACCGGTTCAAAACCCTAATGAGACCCCCTCAATCTGTAGATTGGACATGCTTGATCATAAAAAACCTTTTCTGATTAATAACATGTGGACTGAAGATGATTTAAATAATAAATATGACTACTGACTGGAGGCAGAACTACATTGTATTGTTTTATGATCGTACTTGGGGTTCAGTGAGTTTTTTTCAATCCATTTTTTATCAAGATCTTAATTAACAGACTTGATTAACAGACATTTCATAGTGTTTATACAGACAGAGAAACCCAACTGAAGCCTCCAGAACCCTCCATAAGAGACAGTGGTGGGGAAAAACTCCCCACCACTGTCATTGTCATCCTCTCATTGAGGAAGAAACTCCAAGCAGGACCCAGACTCTGGAGGGTGGTCATCTGCCTTGACCGGTTGGGTGGGAAAGAAAGGAACAGGGTAAGAGGAAGAGAGACAGAGGGAGAATTTTAAAGCGATCATTATTTCAAAAACACAGTCAACATCAACCTGATAGTTGCTCAGTTGTCATCCATCTTCTACCGCTTCTACTGTAGTCGGGTCGCGGGGGCAGCAGCTTCAACAGGGAGCCCCAAACTTCCCTTTCCCCCCACATCCACCAGCTCTGACTGGGGGGTCCCAAGGCGTTCCCAGGCCAGTGTTGAGATATAATCCCTCCACCTGGTCCTGGGTCTGCCCCGAGGTCTCCTTCCAGCTGGACGTGTGTGGGTCAATAACTGGCGTGAAATATAATAATCTTAATGAAAGCTTTGGAGAATTAGACCAAGTCTGCATATAAAACACTTCCATCTGTCAGGTTTGATAAACCTTAGAACAACTCAAGTTTCTCATAATTACACATTATTTTAAACTAAAAGACCCAAATACAATCACTTATTTGTGACATACACCAGAAGAGTGTGTGTGTGTGTGTGTGTGTGTGTGTGTGTGTGTGTGTGTGTGTGTGTGTGTGTGTGTGTGTGTGTGTGTGTGTGTGTGTGTGTGTGTGTGTGTGTGTTTGGGGCTGCTGATGAGTTTGTCAACTTGAACTTTAAGGACTACCACATGAGTACAAAGTGTTTTGATCTGAACCACCTGTGAATAACTCGCTGGAGTGGAACACACACTTGGGCAAACTTGTTATTGTGTTTAATGTTCCAGAGAGTTTGTGTCATGACATCACCCAAACTTGACAATTACCCTGTACCCAGGGGCCTGGGGTGGAAACAAGGGGCTGGACGGGCAAGTAAAGACAAGCAAGTCTTTGTTGTGCTGACATCTATCTCCAGGCTGTGAAACAGGAGTTCACCAGGTGTTGGACTGGAAATTAATTAATTTCAAATCTGACAAGGTCTCTCTCTAAAAATCACATAATAATCATTATTTGTAATCAGTTAAATCAATACAATTACGGTCTCTGCAGTAGAGACTTGGTTTTTCACTTGGAATATTGTCATCACCTAAATATAACAGCATATAAAGACAAAAGATTGATAATGATTTATTTATTTACAGTTCCACTGTGCATATGTCTTGTCCACACTCCACAGTTATAAACAGAATCAATACAACCACTATCTACTGGGCCTCTCCACAGCTCAGATGAGGATTAAAGGTGTTGCTAAGATGTGCACCAGTTGTCTGTCAAGAGGTGCCCAATCGGAGAGAGATACAGCACAAAAATGTATGATTTTGTTTATAGTATTTTTTTCCCAACACAGCAAGGGTCTATGTTCAGTACATTCCAAAAAATAGCAATAAAATAGCAATAAATTAAAAATTTGTAATAACAAGGAAATGATTGTTGGATGAAAAACAGATAGGTAACTTCCATCCCTCCATCGATCTATCTTCAATCACTTATCCGGGTCCGGGTCGCTTGGGCAACAGTCTCAGGAAGGATGCCCATACTTCCCTCTCCCCAGACACCTCCTCCAGCTCCTCCGGGGGGGAGCCCGAGGCGTTCTCAGGCCAGCCGAGAGACATAGTCCCTCCAGCGTGTCCTAGGTCTTCCCCAAGGTCTCCTCCAAGGTCTTCCCCAAGGTCTCCGGGCATGTCCTACCTCCCCAGGGAGGCGTCCAGGAGGCATCTGGAACAGATGCCCGAGCCACCTCAGCTGGCTCCGCTCCAGGAGCAGCAGCTCTACTCCGAGCTCCTCCCTGGTGACTCAGCTCTTCACCCTATCTCTAAGGGTGCACCCTCCCACTCTACGGAGGAAACTCATTTCATCCACTTGTATCCGGGATCTTGTCCTTTGGGTCAAGACCCAAAGCTCATGACCATAGTCGAGAGTAGGAACGTAGATTGACCGGTAAATCCAGAGCTTCGTCTTGCGATTCAGCTCCTTCTTCACCACGACAGACCTACACAGCGACTGCATCACTGCAGAAGCTGCACCGATCCGTTTGTCAGTCTCACGTTCCATCCTTCCCTCACTCGTGAACAAGATCCCAAGATACTTAAACTCCTCCACTTGGGGTAAGGACTCTTCACCGACCTGAAGAGGGCACACCACCCTTTTCCGGTCGAGAACCATGGCCTCGGATTTAGAGGTGCTGATCCTCATCCCACTCGCGTCACACTTAGCTGTAAACCGTCCCAGTGCACGCTGAAGGTCCAGGTTTGATGAGGCCAACAGGACAACATCGTCTGCAGAAAGCAGAGATGAAATCCTTTGGTCCCCAAACCGGACTCCCTCCGGATCCTGGTTGCACCTAGAAATTCTGTCCATAAAGATTATGAACAGAACCAGTGATAGAGGGCAGCCCTGCCAAAGTCCAACATGCACCTGGAACAGGTCTGACTTACTGCCAGCAATGCGAACCAAGCTCTGGCTTCGGTCATACAGGGACCGGACAGCCCTCAGCAAAGGGCCCCAGACCCCATACTCCCGAAGCACTCCCCACAAGATACCACGACGGACATGATCAAATGCCTTCTCCAGATCCACAAAACACATGTGGACTGGTTGGGCAAACTCCCATGAACCCGCGACCACTCGATGTAGAGTGTAGAGCTGGTCCACCAAAACCAATGTGGTTTTCGTCCACGACCGGGATGAAAAGCACATTGTTCTTCCTGAATCCGCGGGTCGACTATCGGTCTAATCCTCCTCCCCAGTACCCTGGAACAGACTTTTCCCAAAAGGCAGAGGATTGTGATCCCTCTATACTTGGAACCTACTAGTCCCCCTTTTTGAAAAGAAGGACCACCGCACCAGTCTGCCAATCCAGAGGTACTGTAATTAGTGGAATTATTAAACAAGTCAACTCAATTTTATTGGAGACATAACTAACAACTTAAAAACATCAAGTAAACACAAGGGAACCGATTCCGCCTTTTTAGGATTTTGGGGCGCTGGTCACCCACTCTGGCAGTGGCGCAGCGGTAGAGCAGATACCTTGAAGACAGATCACCCAGCCATTGGTGGTTTGAATCCCGCTCCCACCAGGACATCCTTCAGAGTGTGAGCTGACGATGGGAGGTGTCAGCTCACCGGTTGTGCGTTTCACCCATAAACTGACGTTCCTGAACCGGTTAGAACAAAAAAATTAAGTTCCTGAACCGGTTAATAACGTTCCTTGTAAATATAAATGTGTAGCTGCCATAATTTGCGCACCATAAGACGCGATTAAAAGCCTTAAAATTTCTCAAAAATCAACGCTGCGCCTTTTAACATGAAGCGTCTTCTGTGTTCACTGAGTTACAAAATCTATAAAAATGTTTTTGTGTGATTTTAGTCAGCGATCCGCCAGATCGGTCATTGTCCACCGACATAGGACGTATTACGTCACTACGTACGCCGGCAGCGATGGACCAATCAGAGAACGTGACGCGAGGCACCGTCCGGCACACCTCCGGTAGGTACCGGTATAGGGTAATGCCGGTACTGTACCGCAGGTATGCTGTTAACCACATTTGTTTGGCTGAAGACCCCCGACAATGACGTCAGCGAAGAGACACGCTTACGACACAACATGTAAACTCCAGGATATCAGTTCCGGTTGTTCCGGTTCACGTAAAGAGACTGGGGGGCTTTTGTCTCGCTTCGCCATCTCTCTTGATCTGTGACTCCATGCCCCCCCCCACACCACCACTTCTGTCAGAAACACGTCAAGCGGCTGAATTGGGAGCTTGTCATCATCCTGGAGGATTAACAAAAGAACTCCCCCCGCTGGACATCGGTGTGAACAGAGCCTTTAACGTGAAGCAGCGTGGGTCGTGGAGCGATGGATGAGAGACGTGAACACACGTTTACCAGGACTGGGGGGCAGTGCCGAGCGAGTTACCCCCCCACAATATGTGGTGGATTGGGGATCCTGGACTAACGTGTCTGCTTCGACTTTTGTCCGATGTTTCGCTGAAGCCGGCATCATTACTGGACAGACACCTGGAAACGTGACGTCACTGATAGAGAAATCACCGAGCTGTTCAATGGAGACCGAAGATGAGGACTTGGAAGGATTTAGTACAGATTTATCAAAAAATAAAGAAATAAAAACATATTTAAAAATAATGTTGGTGTATTTTTTAAATTTAAATACGTAGAACAACACAGTTCAACCACAGTCACCTTTTAGCTTCCGTTAGCTAACATGTACCGAACAATAAGGAGCGCCGTGTGTCCTGTTAAAGTACAGAAATAAACTCCGTTATTTAGACTGAGCCTCTTTATACAATGAGCCGAATGGAGCGCAAAATACGGTAACTTAAGGACTTTTAAATTGGCAACTAAAGCAGTTAGTTTATATACTATAGACTATAATTAATGTAGCCGCAAGAGGGCACAAGGCAGTGTCTTATTGTGCCGGTCCCAAGCCCGGATAAATACAGAGGGTTGCGTCAGGAAGGGCATCCGGCGTAAAACCTTTGCCAAATCAAAGATGCGAATCAAACCTATGACTTCCATACCGGATCGGTCGAGACCCGGGTTAACAACGACCGCCATCGGCGCTGTTGACCTACAGGGCGCCGGTGGAAATTGGATTACTGTTGGTCGAAGAAGGAGAGGAGGAAAGTGCGTTCGCACGAAGAAAGAGAAGAGGAGCGCCAAGAGTATAGGACTGAGAGTAGGGACGTTGAATGTTGGAACTATGACAGGAAAAGGTAGAGTTGGTTGACATGATGCAGAGGAGGAAGGTAGACATACTGTGTGTCCAGGAGACCAGGTGGAAAGGTAGCAAGGCTAGAAGTTTAGGAGCAGGGTTCAAGTTGTTCTATCATGGTGTAGATGGGAAGAGAAATGGAGTAGGAGTTATCTTGAAGGAGGAGTTTGTTGGGAATGTCCTGGAGGTAAAAAGAGTGTCAGATAGAGTGATGAGTCTGAAGCTAGAAATAGAAGGTGTGATGTTCAATGTTGTTAGTGGGTATGCCCCACAGGTAGGATGTGAGCTGGAGGAGAAGGAGAAATTCTGGTTGGACTTTGATGAAGTGATGCAGAGCATACCTAGAAGTGGGAGAGTTGTGATTGGTGCAGACTTCAATGGACATGTTGGTGCAGGTAACAGAGGTGATGAGGAAGTGATAGGCAGGTTTGGTATCCAGGAGAGGAACGCAGAAGGACAGATGGTAGTTGACTTTGCAAAAAGGATGGAAATGGCTGTAGTGAATACTTTCTTCCAGAAGAGGCAGGAACATAGGGTGACCTATAAGAGTGGTGGTAGGAGCACACAGGTAGACTACATCTTGTGTAGACGATGTAACCTGAAGGAGATCAGTGACTGTAAAGTAGTGGTAGGTGAGAGTGTAGCCAAACAGCATAGGATGGTGGTGTGTAGGATGACTCTGGTGGTGAGGAAGATGAAGAGGGCAAAGGCAGAGCAGAAGACGAAATGGTGGAAGCTGAAAAAGGAAGAGTGTTGCATGACTTTTAGGAAGGAGTTAAGACAGGCTCTGGGTTGTCAGGAGGTGCTTCCAGATGACTGGACAACTACAGCTAATGTGATCAGGGAGACAGGTAGGAGAGTATTTGGTGTGTCATCTGGAAGGAAAGTAGATAAGGAGACTTGGTGGTGGAATGAGGAGGTACAGGAGTGTATACAGAGAAAGAGGTTAGCTAAGAAGAAGTGGGACACTGAGAGGACTGAGGAGAGTAGACAGGAGTACAGGGAGATGCAGCGTAAGGTAAAGGTAGAGGTAGCAAAGGCCAAACAAGAAGCTTATGATGACTTGTATGCTAGGTTGGACAGTAAGGAGGGAGAGACTGATCTATACAGACTGGCAAGACAGAGAGACAGAGATGGGAAGGACGTGCAGCAGGTTAGGGTGATTAAGGATCGGGATGGAAGTCTATTGACAGGTGCCAGCAGTGTGATGGGAAGATGGAAAGAGTACTTTGAAGAGTTGATGAACGTGGAAAATGAGAGAGAACAAAGACTAGAAGAGGTGACTGTTGTGGACCAGGATGTAGCAAAGATTAGTCAGGATGAAGTGAGGAGAGCACTGAAGAGGATGAAGAGTGGAAAGGCAGTCGGTCCTGATGATATACCTGTAGAGGTTTGGAAGTGTCTAGGAGAGGTGGCAGTAGAGTTTCTGACTGGGTTGTTCAACAGGATCTTAGATAGTGAGAAGATGCCTGAGGAGTGGAGGAGAAGTGTGCTGGTGCCCATTTTTAAGAACAAGGGAGATGTGCAGAGTTGTGGCAACTACAGAGGAATAAAACTGATGAGCCATACAATGAAGTTATGGGAAAGAGTAGTGGAAGCTAGACTAAGGGCAGAAGTGAGCATTTGTGAGCAGCAGTATGGTTTCATGCCAAAAAAGAGTACTACAGATGCAGTATTTGCTTTGAGGATGTTGATAGAGAAGTACAGAGAAGGCCAGACGGAGCTACATTGTGTTTTTGTAGATCTGGAGAAAGCTTATGACAGGGTGCCCAGAGAGGAACTGTGGTATTGTATGAGGAAGTCTGGAGTGTCAGAGAAGTATGTTAGAACGGTGCAGGACATGTATGAGGACTGTAAGACAGTGGTGAGGTGTGCTGTAGGTGTGACAGAGGAGTTCAAGGTGGAGGTGGGACTGCATCAGGGATCAGCTCTGAGCCCCTTCTTGTTCGCTATGGTGATGGACAGGCTGACAGACGAGGTTAGACAGGAATCTCCATGGACTATGATGTTTGCAGATGACATTGTGATCTGCAGTGAGAGCAGGGAAGAGGTGGAGGAGAAGCTAGAGAGGTGGAGGTTTGTCCTGGAAAGGAGAGGGATGAAGGTTAGCCGCAGTAAGACAGAGTACATGTGTGTGAATGAGAGGGACCCAAGTGGAAGAGTGAGGTTACAGGGAGAAGAGATCAAGAAGGTGGAGGATTTGAAGTACTTAGGGTCAACAGTCCAGAGCAATGGAGAGTGTGGAAAAGAGGTGAAGAAACGTGTCCAGGCAGGATGGAACGGGTGGAGGAAAGTGTCAGGTGTGATGTGTGATAGAAGAGTTTCAGCTAAAATGAAAGGAAAGGTGTACAAAACTGTGGTGAGACCAGCGATGTTGTTTGGTCTAGAGACAGTGTCACTGAGGAAAAGACAGGAGACAGAGCTGGAGGTAGCAGAGATGAAGATGCTGAGGTTCTCTCTGGGAGTGACCAGGAAGGATAGGATCAGGAATGAGTACATCAGAGGGACAGCACATGTTAGAGGTTTTGGAGATAAAGTCAGAGAGGCCAGACTGAGATGGTTTGGACATGTCCAGAGGAGAGATAGTGAATATATTGGTAGAAGGATGCTGAGTTTTGAACTGCCAGGCAGGAGGCCTAGAGGAAGACCAAAGAGGAGGTTTATGGATGTAGTGAAAGAGGACATGAAGGTAGTTGGTGTGAGAGAAGAGGATGCAAAGGACAGGGTTAGATGGAGGACACTGATTGGCTGTGGAGACCCCTGAAGGGAAAAGCCAAAAGGAAAAGGAGAAGAAATTGGCTACTAAAGCAGTTAGTTTATATACTATAGACTATAATTACAGATATATCCCTACCCTACAGTAAACAGTACCACAGCACTACACCTCTGCTTTATGACAGTTATATCATTGTAGTTAAGGCTTATGTCTCCTACTTAGACACTACATGACATAAGAATAACTTCCACCATGTCATTTATTGCTGAACAACAGATCTTCATTGTTCTTCTCCCATAGGTCAACAATGCTACAAAGCGCTGGCAGTACAGGAACACACTGCTCTGAAAATGACTGCAGCCAATGAGTTCATGTCTAAATCAGACATTTGTCAGATTGACTTACTGCAGTGTTTACCTGGTATGATTAAACTGACTGGGAGACTTCCCTTTTCCTAACTGCTGCTGATAGACGCTACTTCTCTCTGCTCTCATCCCGCGTCCAGAGAATGACAGGAAGTGAAACATCAGGTCAAATACTTTTTTCAAGAACTAAAAAAAAACGGTATTAACCAGTTTACAATTATTTTCTGTTCCGATTCTGTTCTGGAACATTAAAAAATATAAAAGTTTCCAGTTTTCATTTTCGTTCCATGAAGCGGTTCAAAGCCCTGGTTATAAGGAAACACAACATTAATTTTCATTGTTATGCTGACGATACTCAATTATATTTATCAATTAAAACAAATGAATCTGATCAGCTAATTAAATTGGAATCCTGCCTCAGGGATATTAAATCCTGGATGCTTCACAGTTTCTAAATGTTGAACAGTAACAAAACTGAAGTTATTATTATTGTGCCGAAGCATCTTAGAGATGATCTCTCTAACATTGTAATTCACTCAGATAGTGTTGCTCTGTCCTCCACCAATGAA
The DNA here is from genome assembly GCA_013358685.1 of Antennarius maculatus. Classification (NCBI taxonomy): domain Eukaryota; kingdom Metazoa; phylum Chordata; class Actinopteri; order Lophiiformes; family Antennariidae; genus Antennarius; species Antennarius maculatus. The sequence continues at coordinate 588,811 of CM023610.1, read as the reverse complement.
GTCAGGAACCTGGGAGTGATTTTTGATCAAGATCTGTCCTTTGATTCTCATATCTAGTCTGTATCCCAGACAACCTTCTGTCACTAGTGAAATATTACTAAAGTTAGAAATTTCTTATCCTTTAAAGACGCAGAGAAAATCATTCATGTCTTTGTTACTTCTAGATTGGATTACAATTCCTTATTATGGTCTGTTCTAGCTCCTCTATTAGGACTCTACAGTTAGTTCAGAATCAGCTGCCCACTGACTGACTGGACTGGGAGGAGAGAACACATCTCTCCTGTCCTAGAGTCACTTCATTGGCTCCAGATTAATTATAGAATACAATTCAAACTCCTTATGATCACATTTAAAGCTCTCCACTGTGAGGCTCTGTCTGACACTGAAGATCTTATTGAAGTGTATCACCCCCCCAGGACCCTTCGATCAGAGGATTCAGGATTTCTGGTGACCCGTCGGGTTTTTAAGAGTAGAACAGGAGGCAGAAGCTTCAGCTATCTGGCCCCTCTACTCTGGAACCATCTCCCAGCCTCGGTCGGGGGGGGGGACACCCTCAGCTTATTTATGAGTAGACTAAAAACCCTCCTCTTTGATAGAGCCTGCAATTGAAATAACACCCCCCCCACTAGATATGCTGCTATAGGCCCAGGCTGCTGAGGGTATTTTTCTCCGTCTCCCCCGTTAGAAACTCTGGAGCTTCTGTCACTTCTTCTTCTTTCTCTGCTCCTAGAAGTTATCACTACTGTCAGATCACTCTGTCTGCACGATACTGTCTCTGTTCCACAGGTGGAGAACACGGATGGAAAAGGCCTGGAAACCCCCCCCCATTCAGCGACAACTCACTATGGACATGAAACTCAAACTGGTCTATCTGCCACTCTCTCTCTCTCTCTCTTTTCCTCTTTTCCTCCCTTTTCCTCTTTGACCTATGTCTGTCCCCAGTGTAGGTCAAGGCGGATGACCGCCCTCTAGAGCCTGGGTCCTGCCCAGAGTTTCTTCCTCAATGAGGGAGTTTTTACTGTCGCTTATGCTGCTCTGGGGGGCCTTGTTGGCTTTCTGTCTGTAAAGCGTCTTGAAATGTCTGCAGATGTGATTTCGCACTATATGAATAAAGGTTGATTGATTGGTTGATTGATTGATAACCTGGATGAACTTGTCCTTGATTACATGCATGAAGCTTCGTTTCATGTTTCACAACACAATATTAAATTACTCATAGTTTTATTTCCCTTATTCAGTCAGAGGTTAAACTAAGGAACTCATTCAGTCATAGTCCGGGAGCTGGAGCCTATCCCGGCTGGCTTAGGGGTAGGGGAAACTCCAGACGTGACGCCAGTGCACCGCGGAGCCACACAGAGATGCAGACAAACACACACACACACACACACACACACACACACACACACACACACACACACACACCTACGGTCAATTTTGAAGCCAGCCAATTAATCTGAAGTTCATGTTTCTGGAGGGGGGAGGAAGCTGGAGATCCCGGAGAGACCCCACGCAGACACGGGGGGAACATGCAAACTCCACACAGAGCGGGACTCGAACCCAGAACCTCCTTGCTGAGCAGAGACAGCGCTACCCACTGGAGCGAAAGTTATCTCCCACAGTTCCTGATCTACTGAACCGACAGCAATGTCAGATCAATTCTAGAATTAGTTCCTTCTCTTCTGCTCCCTTTTAAAAACTGAACCACAGAAAATGTAGTTTCACACCATTTACTGTAATCTAACACATTATTTAAGTCCTGTCAGTTTAGTTTAGTGAAACTTGTCAGAGGTTAGGCGTCATGGTTTTGAGGAAGGCCTCACCTGAGAAGACCTTAAGGAGATCATGATGCAACAACCCAGAAGTGAAGCTACAGCGCGAGTTGAGGGTAGAGATGTGGGAGCAGAGTGGAAACAAACTGAACTCTAGAGGGACGTGGAGTGTTTGTGAGTACAGACAGCCTGAGGCCAAGTTCCTGCTTAACTCCTCACATGCATAAACAACCATTTACTTTTAATTAAAGAGGTCTTAAGAGGCATATCTGCTGGTTACTAAGAATCCCTTTGGCTGAAATAGAACAATAACATGAAATCAGATACCTCATGGTTCAGTGACTTGGTTAGGTGAGCTGTATTGTTTATTTCATCACTTTGAATATGTGTGATTCCCTTTTCCAAATACAGGATTATCAAAAGTTAATGTGACACAAACAACACAGTTATGGAAAACTGGCTTGTATATATCAAAAAATGAATGACAGAAAGAATGAAAAAACCCACAGTTTATATGTTACATTGTTTTTTATTGTCCCGTCTATTGAAATACTGCCTCAAAAGTGCACTGCTTATATATTTGTGTGTAAATTAAATAATTTGGCTAACCTTTAACCAACTTTTACATACGTAAGTTGGCTGCGCCTTTTCAGGTAAGCTACCCCAACCCAACAATTGAATTTGTGTTTTGAACATTGAGGACAATTACTAGTTGAAGGTCAACAACTGTGAGCTGAACTTGCTGTTATTAATCTCCTTGGCAGCATCCTGTGCATTATGCTCATAAAGGGGTAGTTTACATAGTTTACTGACACAAAAACTGTCCCATTCCATTCCAGAACTATGAAACTCATGTCGTCAGTGAATGAGGTATTCAGCATTCAGAGCCTATAGGAAAACAAAAGTACAAGTACCACATTGGAGGAAAACGTGAAGGTGAAAAGTGCTGCACATATAAAATCTGGAAAATGGATTTTAGGTATAAAAGTAAAAAAAGTGTTCAGCACAGAAAAATGAACCCTGTTATATTCTGTAGATAAATATAAGTGATATCCACGTTTTCTTGCAGACACAGAGGTTTATGTCCGTAGTGGACATGGGATTAAATAAAGTTTTGGGACTGGGAATGTCCCCTTATTATTTTCTTATATTCTTTTTATTAATATTGTCTTTTTTATGTGTTTCTCCCCACTGCTCAGGGGTTTAGGGTAAAACCAAGCGTGATTTGCAGCTCATCATATCTTAAGTTTCTTGTTGCCCATCATGATAAAGGAGTATAAAAATATCAGAGGAACTCAAACTGGTTAAAGTGGTCATAAAACAGCGGGGTATCTGATGACCAGCAGTACATACATGTTGATGGCTCGGACCTTGTTCTTGCCATTCAGCTGACTTCTCAGGACTTGCCTTACTCCCTGGAAGTATTTGGCTGTGGATGACTTCCTTGCGGCCTCCTCATGCTTGCCATTAGCCTGTGGGATTCCAAGGTAATTGTAGCTGTCCTTGATGTCTTCTATCCTGCCCCCGGTAGGTCAACCCCTTCAGTTCTGATCATCTTGCCTCTTCTTGATACCATCAGGCCACATTTGTCTAATCCGAATGACATCCCTATGTCGTCGCTGTAGATCCTGGTGGTGTGGATCAATGAGTCAATTTCTCGCTCATTCCTGGCATACAGCTTGATGTCATCCATGTAGAGGAGGTGGCTGATTGTTGTCCCGCTTCGGAATTGGTATCCGTAGCCACTCTTTGTGATGATGTGACTGAGGGGGTTCAGGCCTATGCAGAACAGCAGTGGTGATAGTGCATCTCCTTGGTATATGCCACACTTGATGTTAACTTGGGCAATTGGCTTGGAGTTAGTCTCCGGGTTTGTCTTCCACATTCCCATTGGGTTCTTGATGAAGGCTCTTAGTGTCCTGTTGATCTTATACAGTTCCAGACATTCCAGTCTGAGTGACAGAAAGAAGTATCCATCCTTCTTCAGAACAATCCCTAGTGACTACTACCAGAGCAGAGCTTTAGCGAAATTGGTCAAACACTTTGGCTGGACGGGGGTTGGTGCACTTAAAAGTGACAATAATTATGGCAACAATGGCCTGGCAACATTTATCATGGCTGCAAGTCAAGTTGGGGTTTGTATTGAATACACAGAGGCCTGACTCTAAGGATTGACTCCAGAGATCAGGTTGCCAGGGTGGTCAAAGTGATCAAAAATGGCAGTTCAAAAGTTGCAGTTGCCCTCCTTGCCCAAAGTGAGATAAATCTTGTTCTTGAGGAAGCTCTGAAACAGAAATTTAGTGGACTGCAGTTTATGAGCCACGAGTTCTGGATTACAGCAGGTCATCTTGTCATTGAGATGTCCTGCTGGAGGGTTTCTGGGCTTCTCCATCAGAAAGACAAAGATAGCAGGATTGCAAGAGTTTCTTTTGCAGGTGAACCCGAGACAGGACCCTCAGAATAATCTACTGAAAGAATTTTGGGACATCACATTTGATTGCAGTTTAGAACCCAGTCCAGTTGGCCAAATCCAGTGCTCTGGCTCTGAGAGACTACCGGATGTAAACACTCCTTTCACTGATGTGTCAGAGCTCAGGATGTCTAATAATGTGTACAAAGCTGTGTATGCTGTGGCTAATACAATACATTACATGTTAAAATGGGGACAAAGTGGGCAAGCAGTGAATAATTCCTGCTTGTGGAAAGCTGATTTGGATGCAAAGCAGGTGGGAGGTGACCCTCTTGGAGTATATGATAATTTCAACAATTCGTATTGATGATCACTGTTCTCTATCGTTGGTTGGGAATCACCTTCAAGATGTGAATTTGAAGTTTCAGTCAGGAAAGTGAGACTATTTTGACAGAAATGGTGACCCAGCAGCAACTTATGAGCTTGTGAACTGGCAGAGAAACAAAACAGGAGACATTGTATTTGTGACTGCAGGTAGCTACGATGCTTCTCTACCGAATGGAAAACAGTTTGAATGGAATATAACACGGGCTGCTGAGTCCACAAAGGTACAAATGTGCCTGAATACCCTAGGGGGCAGCGGTGTCTCAGCGGTAGAGCGGGTTGTCCAATGTTCCGAGATCGGCGGTTTGATTCCCGCTCCCGCCCAAAAACAAAAAAAAGAAAAGAAAAGTGTGAGCTGACAGTGGGAGGTGTCCCCCCTCACAAGCTGCTCATTTGGGCGCTCCACAAAGGGGTTGCCCACCACTTTACCTCCCCCTGCATGCTTTCAGGCCCCCTTGTGCGTGGTTGTGTGTATTACAGAGGCCTGTACACGCTAATATGCATGCGTGTGACTGACTAACATATACTCACTAGAGTGTGCAATCTTAATTTCCCTTTGGGAATTACAACAACATAAAAAATTAAATAAAAAAAAATTAATTACTTGTATGCATGTGTACTGTATAATTTAGTGTGCAGGCTACCAATTTAAATCGTACATGACAGAAGAAAGAAAGAAGACTAACTGAGAAATGAGAACTGTGGGTCTAGTTTCCGTCAGGCTGTAATTAAAGGCAAACCCATCTGCTGTTTCTCTTGTGTCCCCTGTGCTGCTGGAGAGATCAACTCCAGCAGTGAGTGGAAGCCTTTCTAACAGTAGATAACTGAGTGACGTTATCTTAAATCACTGCTATATTTGTATCTCACCTACATGTCAACATTGACCTGTTTTCTTAGCTTGAGCATGGGTTCCATTCAGATTCTCCCGAGTGTTCACGGTGTTCATTGTAGTTCTGGTTAAATGAAGGTCACAGCCAGTGGGTTCATCGGGTGATCAAATTTCTGTCTTACAGTGAGAGCATGGGAACCCCCCCAGACGGTCTGGTTGTTTGGAACATGTTTGACTCTACTGGTGTCATGGGTCTTCTTTTGTTTTCGTCACACACCTCCTGTCGAAGCCAGAACTCTGAACTAAGCCTTTGCTGCTGTGGCCTCTGACCTTCATAGGCCGGCCCTCTGAATGAATGGTCCTCATGTTGAGACAGACAGCGATTGGCTTCACTTTTACTCTGCCTTGCATCTTAGCAAAAACATAGCGGTGATCGCTTTTGAGGCCAAAGAGCCAGTAGAGACAGTTCCACAGTGTTCTTCCCCATGACAGTTTTATTGCAAACAAAGACAAACCCTTTCTTCATTATTTACATGGATTATTTCATTGTTGAAATGTATGTATTTGGAAAAAATGAAATCATGTGTCTTCAAATTGCGCTGATGAACTGAATGAATTTGCTATTTTGTTTTTTTTATTTCAACAGTTTTGTCAAATTATTGAAACAGTAAATAATTTTTAGCATTTTAGCATTCATGACACTGCAGTTGGTCAGTCCATCCTTCTGTCCATCAATCAAATTAGACTCCCAAGCTGTGATTTGGAGTTGATTTGAGAGGGCAACAGGGATTCATTCTGGGTATTTTTGATCAACTGACCTCGGCACTAATACATTCATTTTTCTTTAAAATGATTTCCTTCAATTTAAATTGAATTTTTTTAACAGAAAACTATTAATTAAATTTATTGTTGCACACCAAAATTCAAGATGAGATATGAAGTTTGATGCTCTTCAATTGGTCACTGTTCGTCACATCATGAGCGCCGTCATTGGTGGAGAGAAACATGGATGTTGTGATCAGCTATCTGTGACGCTGAGGTAGTTCAGGCCTGTAAAAACCCCACTCTATAAAATGTTCACAGTTGAGGTTTTGTGTTTGAACCGGGGGTGTTGCATATCACGGTGGAAAGCTATGCTGCTGGTAGCAGGTATGGTGCTTCTTTTCCTACTGGCTAGAGGAGGAGGGAACCCTGTGTGTCAGACATATGGAACAAGAGAACAGGCTCAGTTTTCTAAGGAGGGAGACATCAACATCGGAGGCATTTTCTCCTTCCACCAGAACCCAGTCGTTGTTGATCCAGCTCTCCAGTCTGACCCTGGAAGAATCCAGTGTGAAGGGTAAGACACTGATGAAAACACATACCACTGTAAACTGTACTAAAATAAAAAACTGTATCCATTTTGATCAGAAATAATCATGTACATTTTTTGTAATTTTTGTCTTTTAAATTTCCAACAATGGAATTTTCCCCATTCTCTTATTTCCAGACTAGACCCAGGAGAGCTGCAGTATGCGTACACCATGATGTTTGCCATTACTGAGATCAACAACAGCTCAGAGCTGCTACCAGGAACGACGCTGGGCTACAGGATCTTTGACTCCTGCCCTAGTATCCCTCTGTCCATCAGAGCATCACTGAACCTCATGAATCGTCACCAGACTGGGGGAGACTGTAGTAAACTCTCCACGGTACATGCTGTCATTGGTGAAACTACATCCACCTCCACTATAGGTATTGCGCGGGTCGTGGGACCTTTCCATATACCTGTGGTGAGTGCCCCCTGCAGTTTAATCCAACAATACATTTATTTTTAAATATTAGGCATCAAAAAATGTGAAAGTCAGCTATTTCTTACACATGTTTCAGATTAGTCACTCAGCAACGTGTGCGTGCCTCAGCAACAGAGGAGACTATCCCTCTTTCTTCAGAACCATACCTAGTGACATCTATCAGAGCCAAGCCTTAGCAAAGCTTGTGAAACACTTTGGCTGGACGTGGGTAGGAGCTATCAGAACAAACAGCGACTATGGGAACGGTGGCATGGCTACTTTCCTGGAAGCAGCAAAAAGGGAAGGTGTATGTGTAGAGTACTCTGTCGCTATTTACAGAACTGATCCCAGGAAGTGGTTCTTAGAAGTGGTTGACATCATCAAGAAATCCACTTCTAAGGTCATCGTAGCGTTTGCTGATGGCACAGACCTTGACATACTTTTTCAGGAGCTTCATGCTCAGAACGTGACTGGAGTACAGTGGGTTGGCAGCGAGGGCTGGATCACATATCGCTACATCGCCTCTCCAAGAAACTATGCCGTCGTCCAGGGGGCGTTGGGTTTTGCAGCACTAAATGCTCACATTCCTGGACTGCAAGAGTTCCTGACCAACAGCAGGCCATCTACCACACCAGGAGACCAGGGACTGGTTGAGCTGTGGGAGACGGTGTTCAGCTGCACACTGACTCCCAGAGCAGAGACTCCAGCAGGGGGTTCAGCAGCAGCCTGCACTGGGAGGGAGTCTCTGTGGGACACAAACACACGCTTCACTGATATCTCAGATGCCAGTTTGCTGAATAATGTTTACAAGGCCACATATGCTGTTGCTCATGCATTGCATATGTTATTGACATGTGAAGATGGGCGGGGTCCTTTTGAGAACAATACTTGTGCTGATAGAGAAAATATCCAACCGTGGCAGGTGAAACTGGAAAACCAAATGCTGTTCCGTATTCATAATACTGCCTTAATCATTATATTTAAATGGTACAATTGTTTTCCTACAGGTGTTGCATTACTTAACGCAAGTGAATTTTACCACTAAGATTGGTGAAAATGTCTATTTTGATGATTGGGGTGATCCTGTGGCGCGTTACGCACTGGTAAACTGGCAGATGGATGAGACGGGCTACATTCAGTTTGAGACCATCGGCTACTACGATGCCTCCAGGCCTGAGGGCCAACAGTTTCAAATGGAGGAAGGTGTGAGAGCTGTGTGGGCAGGCAGCACTGTTGAGGTAAGAACATACACCGCCTGTCCTTTAAACAAAAAACATCAGAAAGCATTTTACCCCTTTTATCAATAAAGGGGGGTAATACTACTAATTAATATTTCAAACAAGGCAGTCAGAGACTGCAACATCCCGCAAAGGGTAGGTCAGGATACCCTGAAAGTACCTGACAAGTGCATCGCTTTGACTTTTCAGGGTAGGTCAATGCTATGCACTAGTTTTAACCAGAGATCAAAGTTAGTGCATAGGTAGGTCAAAGCACTAGCTTTGATCTATGGTCTTACTCACACTGGCCTTCTCCCTTGTCTTTCTATTTTATCCGGTTCCTGAGTGTACAGAAGTTTAAATTTGACCTTGACGTAGTTCTCTCAAGGTTAAGGTCATCATCTCATCTTCATCCCCTTTGCTGCCTGAGTCATGTGCTTTTTGTTTCATCTTTCTATCTGCAACGGTTGAGAAGACATTTGGTGGACTAACGGATGGACTAACGGACACTGACAATTAGTAATTATTAGTACCGCAATTAGTACTAATAATTAGTACTAATAACTAATACCGCAATTAGTATTTATTACATCCCGCTTTGAAGCGGGATGTAATAAATACTAAAATAATGTGAAGGTTTCCTTTTAAAGTTTTTTTTATTGTGCTTCTGAAATGCAGGTGCCAGTGTCTGTTTGCAGTGAGAAGTGTTTGGGGGGGACCCATCAGGTGTTCTTCAAGGGAAAACCCATCTGCTGCTTCAACTGCATCCCCTGTGCTGTTGGCGAGTTCAGTAACAGTACAAGTGAGACAGCAGGACTCCTGGCCTTTACTTTAACTGCGATCGTATGCCTGTTGGGCAAAATCTCTCTCACCACTTTAGTGGTGTACCTGAAGATGTATGTGCTGTACAGCCTAAATGTATTTATGCTTTCAGATGCAGTGAAATGTGAGAAATGTCCTCCAGAATACAAGTCCAATGAAGAGAGGAACGGCTGTGACTTGAAAGCCATTGAGTTCCTCACCTTCAGGGAACTAATGGGTGTACTGCTGGTCACCTTTTCTGTCTTTGGTGCCTGCCTGGCCATGACTATAGCCCTGATCTTTTTCCAGTACAGACAGACTCCTATTGTGAGGGCCAATAACTCTGAGCTGAGCTTCCTGCTGCTCTTCTCCTTGACTCTGTGTTTCCTGTGTTCTCTGACCTTCATCGGACAGCCCTCTGACTGGTCCTGCATGCTGCGACACACAGCCTTTGGCATCACCTTTGTCCTCTGCATATCTTGTATGCTTGGTAAAACAGTGGTGGTATTGATAGCCTTTAAAGCAACGCTTCCAGGTTGTAGCGTAATGAAGTGGTTTGGACCTAAACAGCAGAGGCTCAGCGTTTTGAGTTTTACTCTCATACAAGTTCTGATTTGCATACTTTGGCTAACCATCAGTCCTCCCTTTCCCTTCAAAAATATGAAACACTACGAAGAGAAGATCATCCTGGAGTGTGCCCTGGGGTCACCTGTTGGGTTCTGGGCAGTGTTGGGGTACATAGGACTCTTGGCTCTCCTGTGTTTTGTTCTGGCTTTTTTGGCACGAAACCTGCCTGATAATTTCAATGAAGCCAAATTTATCACTTTTAGCTTGTTGACGTTCTGTGCCGTCTGGATCACATTCATTCCGGCTTATGCCAGCTCTCCAGGAAAATTCACCGTTGCTGTGGAGATATTTGCTATTCTGGCATCAAGTTATGGGATGCTGTTTTGTATTTTTTTACCCAAGTGCTACGTAATTTTGCTAAAACCTGAGAACAATACAAAGAGACATATAATGGGAACAGTGACCCCAAGAGCCTTTATTACGTCACCACAATAGAATAGTTTTAAATGTTCTGTTCATGTGTGCGTCCTTAAATAATTAATGTTTGAAAATCTGACGAGAAGATGGAGCCTATCCCAGCAGGCACAGGGCGTGAGGCGGGGGACACTCCGGGCACGACGCCAGTGTACTGCGGAGCCACACACAAAGACAGACACACACTCACACACACACACACACACACACTCATTCACTAATACGGTCAATGTGGGACCGGCCAATCAACCTGAAGCTCATGTTTCTGGAGGTGGGAGGAAGCCGGAGAACCTGGAGAGAACCCCCCCAGACACGGGGAGAGCATGTGAACTCTGCACAGAGTGGGACTCGAACCCGGACCCGCCGTGTGGTGAGGCGACAGCGCTACCCACTGCGCCACCGTGCCGCCCACGTAATATATCTATACATTTAAAATGAGTAACTGAATGCATGTCATCTGTTACACATTTCATTAGGTAAAACACTCATATATATCTAATATATTGATTTGAAATAGTCATCACTGCCTATCCATAAAGCTTCTGATGGTATTACAAATAAACATTACTCAGAATGTTTCCTTACTGCATTAAATATGCATCCATAGTAATACAGAGAAACACTATTAATATTCTGCAAACATTTAGTGGCACTAAATTTGTGCCGTCGACAAACTATTAACAAAATTAATTAGTTACCTGAGAGGTATTATTTGAAAAATAAGTTTAAAGTCTTTCACTGATCACATCACAATGTTCACATGTCTGCTAAAAGTAGTTTCTTCACATTAACAACAATTTACTTATTAACACTTATTGATTTTTTTTATTAGCATTCATGATGAACGCAACTAATTGAAAAGTCAGAGAGGCCAGACTGAGATGGTTTGGACATGTCCAGAGGAGAGATAGTGAATATATTGGTAGAAGGATGCTGAGTTTTGAACTGCCAGGCAGGAGGCCTAGAGGAAGACCAAAGAGGAGGTTTATGGATGTAGTGAAAGAGGACATGAAGGTAGTTGGTGTGAGAGAAGAGGATGCAAAGGACAGGGTTAGATGGAGGACACTGATTCGCTGTGGAGACCCCTGAAGGGAAAAGCCCAAAGGAGGAGGAGAAGAAGCAGTCATTCATTTACTTCACTTTTGAACAAGTTCAAGTAGTTCTAAAGTTTAAAAATACAGTATAGTACACAAACTATAATAACGTTTGTTCTCCTCTATCTGTAAAACGGTATTTGGAGGTATTAAGTTGTTAATAATTTACAACACGTGAAAGTGAGCATCAGGGCATAAAACACACAAAGTACAGAGCTGATCAAACAAGGGCCTGAAAAATAGTTTAAAAATATGTGATTTTCAAATATCCAAGTATATAATTCAACACAAAACCCACAAAGAAAACAAAGTGTAAGACAAATAAGATCCGTCTGTTTGGAGCATGACCTCATCACTGATTGGCTCACGTGAGAAGAAGGCCCCAAATGTCCCTCCTACTGTCATTCTCTACAGTTTGTCAAACTCCACAACAGCTTAGGTCCCATGTCTGGAACATTTTTACACAGGAGGTCATCATCTAAAACAAGTACACTGATTAAAAAAATAAACTAAATTAAATCATCTAAAACAAGTACACTGATTAAAAAAATAAACTAAATTAAATCATCTAAAACAAGTACACTGATTAAAAAAATAAACTAAATTAAATCATCTAAAACAAGTACACTGATTAAAAAAATAAACTAAATAAATCATCTAAAACAAGTACACTGATTAAAAAAATAAACTAAATTAAATCATCTAAAACAAGTACACTGATTAAAAAAATAAACAAAATAAATCATCTAAAACAAGTACACTGATTAAAAAAATAAACTAAATTAAATCATCTAAAACAAGTACACTGATTAAAAAAATAAACTAAATTAAATCATCTAAAACAAGTACACTGATTAAAAAAATAAACTAAATTAAATCATCTAAAACAAATACACTGATTAAAAAAATAAACTAAATTAAATCATCTAAAACAAGTACACTGATTAAAAAAATAAACTAAATAAATCATCTAAAACAAGTACACTGATTAAAAAAATAAACTAAATTAAATCATCTAAAACAAGTACACTGATTAAAAAAATAAACTAAATTAAATCATCTAAAACAAGTACACTTATTAAAAAAATAAACTAAATTAAATCATCTAAAACAAGTACACTGATTAAAAAAATAAACTAAATTAAATCATCTAAAACAAGTACACTGATTAAAAAAATAAACTAAATAAATCATCTAAAACAAGTACACTGATTAAAAAAATAAACTAAATTAAATCATCTAAAACAAGTACACTGATTAAAAAAATAAACTAAATTAAATCATCTAAAACAAGTACACTGATTAAAAAAATAAACTAAATTAAATCATCTAAAACAAGTACACTTATTAAAAAAATAAACTAAATAAATCATCTAAAACAAGTACACTGATTAAAAAAATAAACTAAATAAATCATCTAAAACAAGTACACTGATTAAAAAAATAAACTAAATTAAATCATCTAAAACAAGTACACTGATTAAAAAAATAAACTAAATAAATCATCTAAAACAAGTACACTGATTAAAAAAATAAACTAAATAAATCATCTAAAACAAGTACACTGATTAAAAAAATAAACTAAATTAAATCATCTAAAACAAGTACACTGATTAAAAAAATAAACTAAATTAAATCATCTAAAACAAGTACACTGATTAAAAAAATAAACTAAATTAAATCATCTAAAACAAGTAAACTTATTAAAAAAATAAACTAAATAAATCATCTAAAACAAGTACACTGATTAAAAAAAACTCAAAAACTAAATTAAATCATCTAAAACAAGTACACTGATTAAAAAAATAAACTAAATTAAATCATCTAAAACAAGTACAATGATTAAAAAAATAAACTAAATTAAATCATCTAAAACAAGTACACTGATTAAAAAAATAAACTAAATAAATCATCTAAAACAAGTACAGTGATTAAAAAAAAACTCAAAAACTAAATTAAATCATCTAAAACAAGTACACTAATTAAAAAAATAAACTAAATTAAAAAATCTAAAACAAGTACACTGATTAAAAAAATAAACTAAATTAAATCATCTAAAACAAGTACACTGATTAAAAAAATAAACTAAATAAATCATCTAAAACAAGTACACTGATTAAAAAAATAAACTAAAATAAATCATCTAAAACAAGTACACTGATTAAAAAAATAAACTAAATTAAATCATCTAAAACAAGTACACTGATTAAAAAAATAAACTAAATAAATCATCTAAAACAAGTACAGTGATTAAAAAAAACTCAAAAACTAAATTAAATCATCTAAAACAAGTACACTGATTAAAAAAATAAACTAAATTAAATCATCTAAAACAAGTACACTGATTAAAAAAATAAACTAAATTAAATCATCTAAAACAAGTACACTGATTAAAAAAATAAACTAAATAAATCATCTAAAACAAGTACAGTGATGTTCAGACATCAGGCCACCAGAACACCGAGAGGGACCAGTTTGCTGTAATGCTGGCAGTACTGAGAGTGAAATATAAAACATAATTTTTTTAAAATGTAAATTTTTTAACAAAACAGTTGAAGCTAAAAACCTTCAGGCTACCTGTCCATTGTTATGCATTATATGTTTTTACATTATTTTATGGTAGGACATTTTCTTTTTCATGAGTAATGTGACTGACAGAAGCAATACAATTATACAAAAATCATAGTCTTTACTTTGTTATAAATAATATTTTAGTTAAATACTTTACTTTAAATATTGACTTAATATGCATAAAAGTCATAAAATCATTTGAGATGAAAAAATATTTCCATTAGACTAATGTAGAAGGTAAACAATTTTTATGTCACATTCAATTTATTGTACATGTACAAATGTCATTGAATAAGATTAAAAATGAGATAAGATTCTCTCATCCATGAGAAAATGGATGGGTGGAATGAATATTTTTCTTATATTAATAGATCAGTAGAGATGTAGCTACGTTTTTGAGTAATCCAGCATAGATTAACAACAAAACAAACAGGCTAGACCACTTCCTGTAACTCTTCCACAAAGTATTTGAGCTGCTCCTGATTTATCCTGATTTCTGTGTGTATCTGATGAGGCAAATCTTTTCAAATGATCTACTATAAAACAAAAACGACCACAGTAAATACAGATGTAAGTTTGAAATAACTAACTGCTGAACCATGAGACTTTCTCATGGTTCAGAGAACCCAGAGAACCCACAGAGAACCCAGAGAACCCAGAGAACCCACAGAGAACCCAGAGAACCCACAGAGAACCCAGAGAACCCAGAGAACCCACAGAGAACCCAGAGAACCCAGAGAACCCACAGAGAACCCACAGAGAACCCAGAGAACCCAGAGAACCCACAGAGAACCCAGAGAACCCAGAGAACCCACAGAGAACCCAGAGAACCCAGAGAGAACCCAGAGAACCCACAGAGAACCCAGAGAGAACCCAGAGAGAACCCAGAGAACCCAGAGAACCCAGAGAACCCACAGAGAACCCAGAGAACCCACAGAGAACCCAGAGAACCCAGAGAACCCACAGAGAACCCACAGAGAACCCAGAGAACCCAGAGAACCCAGAGAACCCACAGAGAACCCACAGGGAACCCAGAGAACCCAGAGAACACACAGAGAACCCAGAGAACCCAGAGAACCCACAGAGAACCCAGAGAACCCAGAGAACCCACAGAGAACCCAGAGAACCCAGAGAACCCACAGAGAACCCAGAGAACCCACAGAGAACCCACAGAGAACCCACAGAGAACCCAGAGAACCCAGAGAACCCAGAGAACCCACAGAGAACCCAGAGAGAACCCAGAGAACCCAGAGAACCCAGAGAACCCACAGAGAACCCAGAGAACCCAGAGAACCCAGAGAACCCAGAGAACCCACAGAGAACCCACAGGGAACCCAGAGAACCCAGAGAACCCACAGAGAACCCAGAGAACCCAGAGAACCCACAGAGAACCCAGAGAACCCAGAGAACCCACAGAGAACCCAGAGAACCCAGAGAACCCAGAGAACCCACAGAGAACCCACAGAGAACCCAGAGAGAACCCACAGGGAACCCAGAGAACCCAGAGAACCCACAGAGCACACAGAGAACCCAGAGAACCCACAGAGAACCCAGAGAACCCAGAGAACCCACAGAGAACCCAGAGAACCCAGAGAACCCACAGAGAACCCAGAGAACCCAGAGAACCCACAGAGAACCCAGAGAACCCAGAGAACCCACAGAGAACCCAGAGAACCCAGAGAACCCAGAGAACCCACAGAGAACCCAGAGAACCCAGAGAACCCACAGAGAACCCAGAGAACCCACAGAGAACCCAGAGAACCCACAGAGAACCCAGAGAACCCACAGAGAACCCACAGAGAACCCAGAGAACCCACAGAGAACCCACAGAGAACCCACAGAGAACCCACAGAGAACCCAGAGAACCCACAGAGAACCCAGAGAACCCACAGAGAACCCACAGAGAACCCAGAGAACCCAGAGAACCCACAGAGAACCCACAGAGAACCCACAGAGAACCCAGAGAACCCAGAGAACCCAGAGAACACACAGAGAACCCAGAGAGAACCCAGAGAACCCAGAGAACCCACAGAGAACCCAGAGAGAACCCAGAGAACCCAGAGAACCCACAGAGAACCCAGAGATAACACAGAGAACCCAGAGAACCCAGAGAACCCACAGAGAACCCAGAGAGAACCCAGAGAACCCAGAGAACCCAGAGAGAACCCAGAGAACCCAGAGAACCCACAGAGAACCCAGAGAACCCAGAGAACCCACAGAGAACCCACAGAGAACCCATGCAGACACAGGGAGGTCACACACACCAGAATCTTCCTCTGAGCCCACAGCGCCACCACCTCTACTCTGAGTCAGTTGTAGGAATTTCCAAAAGATTTCTTTCTGTTCTCTGTTTCTATATCGTCACCTTTCAATAACAGCTGTGGAACCCAGAGGGTTTCAGGTGACCTCCATGGGAGCAACTTTAAAGTAGTGAAACAGTCCATGGAGACCCAGGCTCATTGTCACGAGGGACAAAAAGGACACACAAGTAGAATAGCCATGATTCTTTATTAGTTTAACTGCAGTAGTGGAAGGGGTGTACACAGTCAGTTTGTCATTCATATATAAAGCTGGGACCAGACCAGACCAGACCAGACCAGACCAAACCAGACCAGACCAAACCAGACCAGACCAGACCAGACCAGACCAGACCAGACCAGACCAGACCAAACCAGACCAGACCAGACCTAACCCTAACCCTAACCCTAACCCTAACCCTATCACGAGAGGAGAAACGTCTTCAAGTCCAGTGGATTGACTTGAACAGCTCTGGATAACCATGACCTGGATGACTGAACCTACACAGACGTCTAAGAAACAGCGGTCTATAGTCAACATTGTGGCCAGATCCCCGGACGAGGAGCTTAGGCTCCATGTCTCAGTTCACTGAGCTTCTGTTCCTCACAGATGTGCTGGAAATGAATCTGCAAACCCACAAATGAATGTGTGCTGGAACTCCAGAAGTGCTCGAATGATGACTAACATGGACTGTAGTCGTTTTTTTACAATAAATCATAAAATACATAAAATAAAATAAAAAATTAAAATAAATAAATTATTAAATTAAAATTAAATTACTTTAAATTAAATTATTAAAGAAAAAAATAAATAAATACAAAAACCCATAAAACATTCTGCCATGATTTCGTTCAGCAGTATTCAGTGTTGATGCTCCGTCAAACATGCTTGCTTGTTATTTCTCACTGGTTCCCAAAATCACTGGAAACAGTGTCAGTAAGCTTTGTGGATCTATGACTGGGGGCCGATGTGATTGTCAGCTGATTTTTCATGTCAGAAATATTTGCATGTGCCTCTGAGGATGACCCCCCCCACACGAGCAGCAAGAAGACGCTATAAAACACCTTCCTCTGAACATCCTGTCAGTGCCAAAGGCAGCGCTTGAAGATGACAGCAGTTGCCTTTTGTGTCTTGACCCTGTGCACCAGCACGCTGGCCTCTGGTGAACGGCTCACACTGACTCCGTGCACTGAGCTCACGTGGTGTAGCCACGATGAAGAGATGAACGGCTTCACCTCAAACGCATCAAATAAACGTGCTGCTATTTATGAGGGAATAAAACAGACACTTAGATGGGAAAGGTGAGTAAACTAATTCAGATGGAACCATGTCATCATGCTTTTCATGCACCGGATGTTACTTTACCAGTTTGTACGTCCCTGTTTTAAACACAGTTCATCCTCTACAGATGGTGGATGGGTGATTTTTACGATGTCTGTTTGTAGTAAAATTTTATTTACATCTGATCATTTTCGACGGATTGTAATCATGTATTATTTTTTTCTTTCCTGTATAGATCTCATAAAATGATATTTTCCCCAGGAATGGTTCTCAATCAGGACGAGAGCAGAAGTGACTTGATGCTTGTTCCTTGTGCGACGTTGAACTACGCGGTTTTACATTGTTGTGTGCAGCGGCTGAAACCATTTAGAGACCCTGTGAAGGCAGAGGAGCTGAACAGCCATGGTTACACGTGTCAGTTTCAGGCTTCGGTTCGTTTGATTTGTAAGAGCAGCTGTCGTCTGTTCACAGTGAAGGTGAGCGCCAGAGGCTGATGTTCATCTTCTCGTGAAATGAGTCTGAATTTACAGCACAGCCACAAATTACTGACAGTTCTGTTCATCCTCATTTAGACAATAGCCATCATTTATTTTGCTGATATTGTGTTATTTGTAATTTTCCATCATGCAGGTAAAGACTGATAATCAGACCACACATTTAAATCACAGACGCATCGATCCCCTGTTTGTTTCCCTGAGGTCCTCAGCTCACGGCTCCCACATCTTTTTCACAATCCCTGTCAAGTATGACTGGGAGATAATGGATTACAGCTGCAACGATAAGGCATGCAACCCTCAGATTAAACATCTGGAAGGATTTTCATGGGGAGAATTTGGATTTATTATTCCGGGATCACTTTTCTGTGTCCTCCCTGAAAGTGAAGACAGCAGGTCATCCACCATCAGGACCTGCTGTGTGCAGGTCTGCATCTACACTGACATCAGTTTCCTACAGTGTTAATTCTGCCTTAGTTTTTCAAGAGCAGTGTCTGTCACTGCACTGTAAACCCATTGCTTTTGAAGAAGTTGTGTTTTGTAAAATCCAGGTTTAGTAGCCTTTGAATTTTTGCAGGAGTAAATTTCATGTTTTTTATTTTTTAAAGGTACAACCAAAGATCTACAGGTCTCCGAAAGAAACATTTCTTATACGATCAGGTAATATCAAGAACAAACTCGTAATTCATTACAAGAAATGATCTGTATGTTTTATGCAAAAATGTTTCGTGTCCACAGGCAGAGAGGTTCCTGTGAGGCCTACCGACGGTAGCAGATGGGTTCCCAGAGGCTTTTTGACAGCCGTGGTCCTGCTTGGAATTTACATGTCAAGATTAAGAATATCCCCAGACGGAGTCTTTCCTCAGTACGGTGGTCATTTATCCACAGGGATGTTTTTTACCATGACACTGCAGGTCTTTGCATCATCTGTTTCCATTCAACCCCATCAATGTTCTCCAGTATCAGTTAGAATCTCTGTTATCTTTATCTCATCAGCTCTGGGCAGAACTGTTCATGTGCAGATTGTCTACAGATCTGTTACCTTCATTAAACAGCAGCAGTTCAGGCCAGTTACTGCCTTATTAGGTTCATTTGTACACGTCCGTCCCCATGGAAGAGCAGTGAACACTGTTCAAAGACACGCTGGATGACGTGGTTGGATCTACGATGAGAAGTTCTTTGTCTCACTGGAGTCGTTTAAAATGTGAAAATGATAACCTGTCTACAGAAATTTATTGTACCAAAAAGGTTTACTACTACTGCTGTAGATAAAGAAAAGTGGAAATAAATAAAATGTGTGAGGTCACTTCCTCACTGTCTACACATTTGAAGCTGGCAGAGAGAGACAGAGATTCTTTTATTTGATTTTTAAAATCATGTTTATTCATAAAAGCCAAATTACAAGATAATCATGTTAATCACACAAAATCCAAGAGATTCACATCTCTAAAACAAGCAATGGTAGGATTTTCAACAGTCCTGTGTTTCCTGAACAAAGACAACAACTAAACTTTTAACATTTATCAGACTAAAAAAACAGGTTTAAAAAAAAGCAGACAAAATTCAAAGAACAGATAACCGTTCTCCACAGTCTAAAATCCTCTCTGTTCGTAAAACCTGGTTGGTCACTTCCTTATGGATTCTTTAAATAAAAGCTGACGCCATCTAGAAACATGTTGAGGTCAGGAAAAAAATTTTCCCCTTTGGTCCTCGAACCTTTTGTGTCCTGCAGGAATTTTTTGCGAATCCTATTTTTGTGTTGGGGCCTCTTCCAGGCTGTTGTTTCCTCCCCAGAGCTGCTGTCAGGAGCTGTCTCAGGTTCTTCGCTTTGTTCGTTGTTGTGTTACTGTTTTATCTTTTAGGAGCTATCTTTAATGATTCCTCGTCTATCGCAACACCATCCTCTTCCTCCTTCTCCAGCTGAGACTCCCCCACCCTGGCGACTGTCTCTCTGCCCCCCCCCCCCCCTCCACCTCCATCACTGTCCATCCTTTGTGCTGTTATCCGTGTCCTGCGTCTTATTCTGTGGCTCTGGGTTGGTGGCCGGTGACTGTTTGACCTTTGTTCTGTCACCCGTGACCTCTGGGTTAATGGCTGGCGATTCGGTGGGGGATGGAGTCGGAAACCCACGAGGCGGTGGCCTCGGAGCCCGGGCTGAAGCACCGGGGGCCCCCACAGCCAAGTAAGAAGCTGCATCCACCGGCTCCGCGGCCCCCACAGCATCCAGCTGTGTAGCGGCCTTGGCTGCCACCCCCCCCTGCGGTCGCAGCCGCCTGCCCCACGCCAGCCGATACTCATCCTCTCCCTCCGGACAGTGGTACATGAGATGCCCCCCCCGTTGATCCAATTAGGGACCATCCTAACCCGTCTACAGAAGGCGTATCGTGCCTGAGTGGTGTTGCTACCGGGAACGTATTTCTAGGACTCAGGAGCCGACCCTGTCGCGACGGCTCCCCCTCCAGGGCCCCGTCTCTGAGGGACGGCGGTGCGTTCGATATGATCACTTTTTTAACCGGGTTAGCCAGGGGAGGACGGGGGTGAAGGCATTCTTAACCAGCACCACGCTCACAACCACCTCTTTGTTCATTCTGGAGCCTGTTTTAACGCTGTCGTACCCCCCCCCACCCAGCACCTGACAGTCGGGGTCAGCCTGATACCGTGTTGGCGTGTCGGCCAGCACAATACGGCTTTTTCTCATCTCGGGGCTACCACATTACTGAACGTAACTGAACGTAACCGAACGTAACCGAACGTAACCGAACGTAACCGAACGTAACCGAACGTAACCGAACGTAACTGATATAACTGATATAACTGGTATAACTGGTATAACTGATATAACTGATATAACTGATATAACTGATATAACTGGTATAACTGATATAACTGGTATAACTGATATAACTGGTATAACTGATATAACTGGTATAACTGGTATAACTGATATAACTGATATAACTGATATAACTGATATAACTGGTATAACTGATATAACTGGTATAACTGGTATAACTGGTATAACTAATATGACTGATATAACTGATATAACTAATATAACTAATATAACTGATATAACTGGTATAACTGGTATAACTAATATGACTGATATAACTGATATAACAAATATATAACTAATATAACTGATATAACTGATATAACTGATATAACTGGTATAACTGATATAACTGGTATAACTGGTATAACTAATATGACTGATATAACTGATATAACTAATATAACTAATATAACTGATATAACTGGTATAACTGGTATAACTAATATAACTGATATAACTAATATAACTGATATAACTGGTATAACTGGTATAACTAATATAACTGATATAACTGATATAACTGATATAACTGGTATAACTGATATAACTGGTATAACTGGTATAACTAATATGACTGATATAACTGATATAACTAATATAACTAATATAACTGATATAACTGGTATAACTGATATAACTGATATAACTGGTATAACTGATATAACTGGTATAACTGGTATAACTGGTATAACTGATATAACTAATATAACTAATATAACTGATATAACTGATATAACTGGTATAACTGGTATAACTAATATAACTGATATAACTGATATAACTAATATAACTAATATAACTGATATAACTGGTATAACTGGTATAACTAATATGACTGATATAACTGATATAACAAATATATAACTAATATAACTGATATAACTGGTATAACTGGTATAACTAATATAACTAATATAACTAATATAACTGATATAACTGATATAACTGGTATAACTGGTATAACTAATATGACTGATATAACTGGTATAACTGATATAACTGATATAACTGGTATAACTGGTATAACTAATATAACTGATATAACTTATATAACTGATATAACTGGTATAACTGATATAACTGATATAACTGGTATAACTGGTATAACTGATATAACTGGTATAACTGGTATAACTGGTATAACTGATATAACTAATATAACTAATATAACTAATATAACTAATATGACTGATATAACTGGTATAACTAATATAACTAATATGACTGATATAACTGGTATAACTAATATAACTGATATAACTGGTACAACTAATATGACTGATATAACTGGTATAACTGATATAACTGGTATAACTGGTATAACTGGTATAACTAATATAACTAATATAACTGATATAACTGGTATAACTAATATGACTGATATAACTGGTATAACTAATATAACTGATATAACTGATATAACGAATATGACTGATATAACTGGTATAACTAATATAACTAATATAACTGATATAACTGGTATAACTAATATGACTGATATAACTGGTATAACTGATATAACTGGTATAACTGGTATAACTGGTATAACTAATATAACTGACATAACTGATATAACTGATATAACAGATATAACTGGTATAACTGATATAACTGATATAACTGATATAACTGGTATAACTAATATAACTGATATAACTGATATAACTGGTATAACTGGTATAACTAATATAACTGATATAACTGATATAACTAATATGACTGATATAACTGGTATAACTAATATAACTAATATAACTGATATAACTGGTATAACTAATATGACTGATATAACTGGTATAACTGATATAACTGGTATAACTGGTATAACTGGTATAACTAATATAACTGACATAACTGATATAACTGATATAACTGATATAACTGGTATAACTGATATAACTGGTATAACTGGTATAACTGATATAACTGGTATAACTGGTATAACTGGTATAACTAATATAACTGACATAACTGATATAACTGATATAACTGATATAACTGGTATAACTGGTATAACTGATATAACTGGTATAACTGGTATAACTAATATGACTGATATAACTGATATAACTGATATAACTGGTATAACTAATATAACTAATATAACTGATATAACTGGTATAACTAATATGACTGATATAACTGGTATAACTGATATAACTGGTATAACTGGTATAACTGGTATAACTAATATAACTGATATAACTGATATAACTGGTATAACTGGTATAACTGATATAACTGGTATAACTGGTATAACTAATATGACTGATATAACTGATATAACTAATATAACTAATATAACTGATATAACTGGTATAACTGGTATAACTAATATAACTGATATAACTGATATAACTGGTATAACTGATATAACTGATATAACTGGTATAACTAATATAACTAATATAACTGATATAACTAATATAACTAATATAACTGATATAACTGGTATAACTGGTATAACTAATATGACTGATATAACTGATATAACAAATATATAACTAATATAACTGATATAACTGACATAACTGATATAACTGGTATAACTGATATAACTGGTATAACTGGTATAACTAATATGACTGATATAACTGATATAACTAATATAACTAATATAACTGATATAACTGGTATAACTGGTATAACTAATATAACTGATATAACTGATATAACTGATATAACTGGTATAACTGATATAACTGATATAACTGGTATAACTGATATAACTGGTATAACTGGTATAACTGGTATAACTGATATAACTAATATAACTAATATAACTGATATAACTGATATAACTGGTATAACTGGTATAACTAATATGACTGATATAACTGATATAACTAATATAACTAATATAACTGATATAACTGGTATAACTGGTATAACTAATATGACTGATATAACTGATATAACAAATATATAACTAATATAACTGATATAACTGGTATAACTGGTATAACTGGTATAACTAATATAACTAATATAACTAATATAACTGATATAACTGATATAACTGGTATAACTGGTATAACTAATATGACTGATATAACTGGTATAACTGATATAACTGATATAACTGGTATAACTGGTATAACTAATATAACTGATATAACTTATATAACTGATATAACTGGTATAACTGATATAACTGATATAACTGGTATAACTGGTATAACTGATATAACTGGTATAACTGGTATAACTGGTATAACTGATATAACTAATATAACTAATATAACTAATATAACTAATATGACTGATATAACTGGTATAACTAATATAACTAATATGACTGATATAACTGGTATAACTAATATAACTGATATAACTGGTATAACTAATATGACTGATATAACTGGTATAACTGATATAACTGGTATAACTGGTATAACTGGTATAACTAATATAACTAATATAACTGATATAACTGGTATAACTAATATGACTGATATAACTGGTATAACTAATATAACTGATATAACTGATATAACTAATATGACTGATATAACTGGTATAACTAATATAACTAATATAACTGATATAACTGGTATAACTAATATGACTGATATAACTGGTATAACTGATATAACTGGTATAACTGGTATAACTGGTATAACTAATATAACTGACATAACTGATATAACTGATATAACTGATATAACTGGTATAACTGATATAACTGATATAACTGATATAACTGGTATAACTAATATAACTGATATAACTGATATAACTGGTATAACTGGTATAACTAATATAACTGATATAACTGATATAACTAATATAACTGATATAACTGGTATAACTAATATAACTAATATAACTGATATAACTGGTATAACTAATATGACTGATATAACTGGTATAACTGATATAACTGGTATAACTGGTATAACTGGTATAACTAATATAACTGATATAACTGATATAACTGATATAACTGATATAACTGGTCTAACTGATATAACTGATATAACTGATATAACTGGTATAACTAATATAACTGATATAACTGATATAACTAATATGACTGATATAACTGGTATAACTAATATAACTAATATAACTGATATAACTGGTATAACTAATATGACTAATATAACTGGTATAACTGATATAACTGGTATAACTGGTATAACTGGTATAACTAATATAACTGACATAACTGATATAACTGATATAACTGATATAACTGGTATAACTGATATAACTGGTATAACTGGTATAACTAATATAACTGATATAACTGATATAACTGATATAACTGATATAACTGGTATAACTGGTATAACTAATATAACTGATATAACTGGTATAACTGGTATAACTAATATAACTGGTATAACTGATATAACTGGTATAACTGGTATAACTGATATAACTGGTATAACTGATATAACTGGTATAACTGGTATAACTGATATAACTGGTATAACTGATATGACTGGTATAACTGGTATAACTGATATAACTGGTATAACTGGTATAACTAATATAACTGACATAACTGATATAACTGATATAACTGGTATAACTGGTATAACTGATATAACTGGTATAACTGGTATAACTAATATGACTGATATAACTGATATAACTGATATAACTGATATTACTGGTATAACTAATATAACTAATATAACTGATATAACTGGTATAACTAATATGACTGATATAACTGGTATAACTGATATAACTGGTATAACTGGTATAACTGGTATAACTAATATAACTGACATAACTGATATAACTGATATAACTGATATAACTGGTATAACTGGTATAACTGATATAACTGGTATAACTGGTATAACTGGTATAACTAATATAACTGGTATAACTGATATAACTGGTATAACTGGTATAACTGATATAACTGGTATAACTGGTATAACTAATATAACTGATATAACTGGTATAACTGGTATAACTAATATAACTGGTATAACTGATATAACTGGTATAACTGGTATAACTGATATAACTGGTATAACTGGTATAACTAATATAACTGATATAACTGGTATAACTGGTATAACTAATATAACTGGTATAACTGATATAACTGGTATAACTGGTATAACTGATATAACTGGTATAACTGATATAACTGGTATAACTGGTATAACTGATATAACTGGTATAACTGGTATAACTGATATAACTGGTATAACTAATATAACTGATATAACTGGTATAACTGATATAACTGGTATAACTGGTATAACTGATATAACTGGTATAACTGATATAACTGGTATAACTGATATAACTGATATAACTGGTATAACTGATATAACTGATATAACTGGTATAACTGGTATAACTAATATAACTGGTATAACTGATATAACTGGTATAACTAATATAACTGGTATAACTGGTATAACTAATATAACTAATATAACTGATATAACTGGTATAACTAATATAACTGATATAACTGGTATAACTGATATAACTGGTATAACTGGTATAACTAATATAACTGGTATAACTGATATAACTGGTATAACTAATATAACTGATATAACTGGTATAACAGATATAACTGATATAATTGATATAACTGATATAACTGGTATAACTAATATAACTGATATAACTGGTATAACTGGTATAACTAATATAACTAATATAACTGATATAACTGATATAACTGGTATAACTAATATAACTGATATAACTGATATAACTGGTATAACTAATATAACTGATATAACTGGTATAACAGATATAACTGATATAACTGATATAACTGGTATAACTAATATAACTGATATAACTGGTATAACTGGTATAACTAATATAACTAATATAACTGATATAACTGATATAACTGGTATAACTGGTATAACTGATATAACTGGTATAACTGGTATAACTGATATAACTGATATAACTGGTATAACTGGTATAACTGATATAACTGATATAACTGGTATAACTGGTATAACTGATATAACTGATATAACTGGTATAACTGATATAACTGATATAACTGGTATAACTGGTATAACTGGTATAACTGATATAACTGGTATAACTGATATAACTGATATAACTGGTATAACTGGTATAACTGGTATAACTGATATAACTGATATAACTGATATAACTGGTATAACTGGTATAACTGATATAACTGATATAACTGGTATAACTGGTATAACTGATATAACTGGTATAACTGATATAACTGATATAACTGATATAACTGGTATAACTGGTATAACTGATATAACTGATATAACTGGTATAACTGGTATAACTGATATAACTGGTATAACTGATATAACTGATATAACTGGTATAACTGGTATAACTGGTATAACTGATATAACTGATATAACTGATATAACTGGTATAACTGGTATAACTGATATAACTGATATAACTGGTATAACTGGTATAACTGGTATAACTGATATAACTGGTATAACTGATATAACTGATATAACTGGTATAACTGGTATAACTGATATAACTGATATAACTGGTATAACTGGTATAACTGATATAACTGATATAACTGGTATAACTGATATAACTGATATAACTGGTATGACTGGTATGACTGGTATAACTGGTATAACTGATATAACTGATATAACTGGTATAACTGGTATAACTGGTATAACTGATATAACTGATATAACTGATATAACTGGTATAACTGGTATAACTGATATAACTGGTATAACTGGTATAACTGATATAACTGATATAACTGGTATAACTGGTATAACTGATATAACTGGTATAACTGGTATAACTGGTATAACTGATATAACTGGTATAACTGGTATAACTGATGTAACTGGTATAACTGGTATGACTGGTATAACTGATATAACTGATATAACTGGTATAACTGGTATAACTGATATAACTGATATAACTGGTATAACTGGTATAACTGGTATAACTGATATAACTGGTATAACTGGTATAACTGATTTAACTGGTATAACTGGTATGACTGGTATAACTGATATAACTGATATAACTGGTATAACTGGTATGACTGGTATAACTGGTATAACTGATATAACTGATATAACTGGTATAACTGGTATGACTGGTATAACTGGTATAACTGATATAACTGGTATAACTGGTATAACTGGTATAACTGATGTAACTGGTATAACTGGTATGACTGGTATAACTGATATAACTGATATAACTGGTATAACTGGTATGACTGGTATAACTGGTATAACTGATATAACTGATATAACTGGTATAACTGGTATGACTGGTATAACTGGTATAACTGATATAACTGATATAACTGGTATAACTGGTATGACTGGTATAACTGGTATAACTGATATAACTGATATAACTGGTATAACTGGTATAACTGGTATAACTGATATAACTGGTATAACTGGTATAACTGATGTAACTGGTATAACTGGTATGACTGGTATAACTGATATAACTGATATAACTGGTATAACTGGTATAACTGATATAACTGATATAACTGGTATAACTGGTATAACTGATATAACTGATATAACTGGTATAACTGGTATAACTGATATAACTGATATAACTGGTATAACTGATATAACTGATATAACTGGTATAACTGGTATGACTGGTATAACTGGTATAACTGATATAACTGATATAACTGGTATAACTGGTATGACTGGTATAACTGGTATAACTGATATAACTGTCACTAACTGAAACTGAAGACGCATACAAAACCCCCCAGAATGAATAAACACGCAAAGACGCCACACTCTCGTCTATTCCTCTCACAAACTCCCAAAACATGACCGTGGTTAAATCATGGTACACAAAAGTGTGTACAAATATAGAAAGAAGATAAGAAACATAAAGTGGATGGATGTGAAAGACGCCACACACTCCTTCCTCCTCTCAGATCAAAGAGAGACAGAATTTGATCTAAATGAAAGATTGAAGCCTCGCGGATGGGAAGACCGTCTTCTGTCAACAGTCCAACGGTTTCCTCTTCAAATAAGAAAACAGTTCTAACTTACTGAGGCACAGCGACATGTAAAGAAAACCCTTTTAATGATCTCTGCTTCAATTTTATGAAAAAATAATGTACATGTGTAATTTGTCAGTTTCATTTTGTATGTTTCATGACAGTTATGGTGAATAACCAACACTGCATTTGACAATATTAAAGAATAAATCCATATGAAAATGCTGGTGTAAACATTCCTAAATGTAAATGTTACGTTAGTGATCAGGACTCCTAAACAGCTGCAAATACACACCCGTATGTAACGACTGATATATGAGAGGAAAGGAAAAAAGAAGAGGCAGGGGACACTCTGAGCACCACGCCAGCAGGTGAGAAGCAGTGCAAATAAATTCTCCAACTGTACCTGTCTGCTAGGTAACAGCTGTGAATACATCTTTACAGACGTTATCAGGTTCAGGTGAAGAAAATAATAAAACAATCTGTTCCACTTTTCAGGTCATTGATCTACTAAGAAGGGTGAATGTTACAAATCACATCAGCGATAAAGTGTTTTTAGATGTTATTGGTTCTTATGCTATCATCAAGTGAAAGCTGGTAAATGTGAAAATGTGCAGGTGCATTCAGGTGCAGGTGCTCAGCGTTCAGGGGGGGAAAGTATGGAGGATGGGTAAAGAGACGTTTCCTTCATCCTGGGACGTACGCTTCACATTCTAGTGATGTACCCTGGAAACATTGGGCGCTTTGGCTCTCACACACCTTTGCCCAAATGACCCAGCCGGGGTCGATCAAGTCCCGATTTGCATCCCGGTAGCAGTTCATGGGTCGGCCCTCTCAATCCAAAGCCACCACCTGTCCTTCTCTGTGGCTTTGCTGACAGGTTTAATGCTCCTCTTTTATGTCAACCCCGTGATGCTGAAGCAACTCAGGATAAAACCTCTACAGCTGACCTCTGTAGGCTCACAGGTCCTCCAGTCTCTCCATACACTTCCCACCAGTCCCTGGTACCGGGGGCATTTCCTCTCATTGGTTTCCTCAGTATCATGTGATTCCAGTCTGATCAGCTCTCTTGAAGCGTCAGAGGTCGTGATCATATCTGGACAGAGAGTGATTGTTGCAGTGTGTTGGGGGAACCTCAACTGCTTTGCCAGGTCAACCTGCACCTGCTCGTCCGATGCCAGGAGGAGGCCTGCTGTTTGATGCTGGGGGTTCGGGGTTTCTCTCCAGCTTTGATGAAGGGGGCTGCCTTCTTTGAATCATGATGGTATTTTCTGGTGCTGAGGCTGAGGTCTCAGTAATTGCCCTCAGCACCAGGTCATAGTGCCAAAGGTGGCAGCCGTATGACTGTATTCCAAAACTTTGGAAGTTAGGTGAGCTTTGGTCAGCCCCAAAAGCTCGTTCTCAGGTCTCATCATGGCTGGACCTCAGTCTGCAGCCACTGGAATTAGTGTGGGCATGTGTAGATCTGCTTTCATGAATGCAGCCTTCATTGTTTCTGTCACATCCAGGACACAGGGTCTACATTTCAATGACACAACGTCCAGGAGCTCTTTGACCACACAATCATTTGATCCAGGCCAGCTGAGTCTTTTTATGTCAGCATTCATCATACACAACACAAAAATAGTCACACGCTTGGAGTTCAGGTTGAACTGTGATTCAATAGAGACGTTTAGACAACATTCTGCATCAAACAGCGGCAGAACGACTGGATGTCTGACATCACTCAACATCACTGAGGCATGTTTTGCTAAACTCCCCTTCATCATACGACTTTTTAGCCCATGAATTAGCCCAAGCCAGTTGATACGATGCCAGCATTAAGGTCTCTGGGGGCTTTGTCATGTTTTTAGGATGGACTGTTTTCCTGTCTGACTTTTCACAGTGACCAGCTTGTGCTTACGAAGTTCAGTCCATTTAGGAAATTCCTGATCGATATTGGCATAGAGTGCACTGAAGGGGTGTTGGAGCTCTGAAGTTTTGAAACACACTTTGTCATTGAAGGCTGAATGACTCCACAGTATGTTCAACAACAACAGAGAGTGTCGGTTAAGACCGTCCTGTCTTCATCTTCATATTTTGCCCCTGCCAATGTGAGGGTGAACACAATAGTCAACAATAAAGACTTCCCTCCCCCAAAATTTGTGTCGATCGCGTATGTGTGTAAGATGAAAACACAAGCATGCATACACACACACACACACACACACACACACACACACACACACACACACACACACACACACACACACACACACACACACACACACACACTTTTACTGTCATGTGTTGTAGCACATGAAGTACTGGCCCTGTACTGGTATATATTAAAACATTCATGTTCTACACATTCATCAATTCTTTTAAATGACATTGTCATGAGATTCTCTTGTTGTTTCAGCAACATTTTTAATAATATGACATATTTTTAAAAAAAAAGGATGTCAGAGTAGACGGCAATTTAGCTGATATAAACGGCCCTGAAGGTGTCATTTTGAGTTTAAACTAAAAAAGTAGGAAAATGTGTTTACAAGAGCAGTAAAAAAATAGCCTAAAAGTTCTTTATTGACCGCTGAGCGCTCTCTCTCCCGCTCTGATGTGAACGTGGTTAGGTGACGTATGGTAGGTGGGAAGCGCCTGTCTGACATGCTTTTAAACCAGTGGAAACACAAGTGACGTGTAGTCAGATGTACTGATGAGAGACGAAAATGCTGATTGTCAGTGTTGGGCTGATGATGTGTGTGGCTTTGTGTGAGGCCAACTCAGCTCCTCTGAACCAGGGGCCCAGGCTGACACCGGACAGGACCGTCACTACGGGAAGCGCTGAGGCCTCGTCTGTCAGATGTACGCTCCAGGCTAGACCTCGACAGCCTGCCTTCTCTCTGGATGGAGACTACGTCATCGGAGGAGTTTTCTCCTTACACTACCACATGCACATCGTGGACCAGCACGACTACAGCAGCATGCCTGACCCGCTGAGGTGCACAGGAAGGTTAGTGACAGGATACGAGAGCTGTGTTCATGTGTAAGATGTCATTCTGATTGTGTTGAAAATGTTTTGCATAAAATGGAGAAGTCTTAGAGACAGTGTGTATTTAGTATGAGGTTAAACATATTTATAACATTTCATTTTGTTTCAATTTAATTTGTGATTCAAAATTGTATTTTGGAGTGATTGATCTAAAACTGTGTTTAAAGTTGTACATATTTTATGTAATTTTGTGGTGATGTTTGTATATATGTGTGTGTGTGTGTGTGTGTGTGTATTATATATAATATTTGGTTCACTGGCGTTGCACCCGGAGTTTCCCCCGCCTCACACCCTCTGCCAGCTGGGATAGGCTCCAGCCTCCTGCAACCTGCCACAGCAGATGAAGCGGTTGATGATGAATGATTGAATATTATCTATAACATATACAATTATTTTCAGATGAAGGTCATAACAGCTGTCAGTTACTGTATATAACAGAAGAGCAGATCTTGTTTCTTGTGTTTTTTTTCTTCTCTTTTTTGTGTTTTTGTTTCTTGTGTTTCAATTGTTGCTGCTGTTAAAATTGCCCTGAGGATACGTTCAATTCACAGCTGATTGTCTGTCTGCAGACTTGAAAAGTTGGAACTTCGCTTAATGAGATCAATGATATTTGCCATCAAGGAAATTAACAACAGCACGGACCTGCTGCCAGGTATTAAACTTGGTTATGAAATCCATGATTCCTGCACCTCGGCCCTTGTAGCAGCGCATGTGGCATTCCAGCTTTCAAACGGCCAGGACCCAGAGTTTAACACTGGTGACAGCTGCTCACAGTCCGGTGTGGTGATGGCCATTGTTGGTGAGTCTGGGTCTTCTCCATCCATCAGCGTGTCCAGAGTCACCGGGCCCTTTAACATTCCTCAGGTATATATTCTGCATTTTTTGCTAACTGCATTGCTCCTAAGGTGAGGGGTGATATTCCATGTCTGTCTTGTTATCATGTTTTCACCAGGTGAGCCATTTTGCCACTTGTGCATGTCTGTCCGATAAGCAGCAGTACCCAAACTTCTTCAGAACTGTACCAAGTGATAATTTCCAGGCTGATGCACTGGCCAAGCTGGTGAAGTATTTTGGCTGGACTTGGATCGGTGCTGTCCGAGCTGATACTGACTATGGGAATAATGGAATGGCAAGATTCCTGGACACAGCACAGAAGGAAGGGATCTGTGTGGAATACTCTGAATCTGTACTTGTGACCTTCTCTCGGAGCAGGATCCAACGAGTAGCTGATATTATCCGCAGGTCCCTGCATGACTGATCCATGACTGACCCTGAAACTGAATATGTTAAGACAAAAACACAATTAAACTGAATCTGTTATCTCATTGTAAAAGTGTCGATTTATGATCTATCATTTTAATTTCCTTCAATCATTTTAAAATTAAGATTGATGAGACCAAAATGATTCATAAAAAAGTAAAATATGTTTATATCTAACTTATTTTACTACATTTATTAAAATAACACGATGTAGTGTGATGTCTCCTGCAGGTCCACAGCTAAGGTCGTTGTGCTGTTTGCAGCCTCTCAAGATGTGAGGGTGCTGTTTGAGGAGCTGCTGCGCGAGCCCCCTCCGCCTCGCCAGTGGGTAGGAACTGAGGCCTGGTTACCCCACACGGACTTGATGAGGTTCCGTTTCGTTACTGGAGCCACTGGCTTTGTCATTGAGCAAGCTGGCTCTCCTGAACTCATAGAATTCTTGATGGATCTCTCCCCATCAAATGTCGCTTCCTCTCCAATACTGACCGAGTTCTGGGAGGACGTATTCAACTGCCGGTTGGGGAAGAGTGAGTTGTTCAAACTGTTCTCCATTTACTTGAAGTTAACAGTATAAGATTTCCACTAATGAACACAGTTTGTATTTATAACACTATAAAACTGTTTCATAAATATTGGCAATGGGGAGTGCTTCTCATTAGACTATATTTTCAGGCTACTCCTCTAATCTCTGGGCTACTTATAGCTCAAGTTACCCATCTATTAGCTGCTCTTAATATGGCTGGCTAAAACCATCCTGAAATGTAATAAAATAGAGAAAATTCTCACTTTGCAGTTAAATAGTTTTTCAATTCACTGTGATGGTGAAGAAGTTAATATTATGCCAAAGAGAAATAATCAAATAGTAATTTTGGATTTTTGTTTTTTTTGTCTTGCTTTCATTTATCTTTTTGTCAGCTTGAATGGGGATAATGTTGTATGAAAGTTACTTAAAGCTTAGAAAAAATTCAAAATACTCATACAAGTGTCGCAATCTCTGTAAATAATTTTATTTTATTTTTCCTGAAGTCAAATTCAAGCGCCGTCTGATTTTGGATTAACTATGTTGCCGTATGCAATATAGGCTGCGTTCAGACTGCAGGCAAATCGGATTCCAATCAGATTCCCTTTCATATCCGATTTGTAGGGGTGACTGTCCACACTGTTTTTAGCAAGTGTCCAAATGGGATCTGGCTCTGTTCAGACTGGGCCATATTGTTTACCAATCTGACAGGTTGCCGTAGCAACGACGCTGGGGCGGAAGTGTCGTTCAGCATGTGTAATTCAACGAACATGGAGGTTGGCTACTGAAGAGCGGGGGTCGGAACCTTTTTGGCTGCTGGAGCTATAGACACCACGTATTTCTAAATGTAATCCTGTGAGAGCCATACAATATGTTTAAAACTAAACATGTGCATTTTAGATTATACCAACACTTTTAAAGTACAATAAATCTCTGAATTACTTTTAATGACATTGTTATGCTGTTGCTAATCAATAATGAGTATTTCTTATCAGTAATGTGCCTTATGGTGCTGCATGGTTTTGCTAATGGCTTTGTAGTCTGGTTGATACGTGGTGAGGTAAGCTTCATGCAGGCGTTGAACTGAACCCTGAACTGGGATAAACGTCTGTTGATTTGTCCAAAGCGAGAGAAAAAAATGGTGTATTTATGTCCTTCACGTGCGTTTCCTCAATTTGATTTGACATCATGATGGTACAATCATGAACAGTTCTTGACCACAGAGGGGTGCCTTTCATCCGTTTAATTATAATTTCTTTATCTGGAAAGTTGTCAAAAAGTTCATTGGCAGCATCAAGCATGAATGTTTTGGCATAGTCCCCATCAGTGCATGGCTTTCTGTTTCTCACAATTGCTAAAGCGCCAGCAAAGCTAGCGGAATTATAGTCACCTTGTTGGTGTCGAAATACAGAGCTGCTGCTGCTATCTTGCACTCTTGATAGTAGCTCATGACATTCTGTCTTCCTGCTGTCCTGCAGGATATCTTGGTGCAAATGTAGCATAGCGTGTGTTAAAGTCCATCCATCCCTCTTCAATGCTTATCTGGGGCCGGATCACAGGGACAACAGTCTCAGGAGGGATGCCCATACTTCCCTCTCCCAAGACACCTCCTCCAACTCCTCCGGGGGGAGCCCGAGGCATTCCCAGGCCAGCTGGCTCCGCTCGAGGCAGAGGAGCAGTGGCTCTACTTCGAGCTCCTCCCTGGTGTGACTGAGCTCCTCACCCTATCTCTAAGGGTGTGCCCCGCCACTCTATGGAGGAAACTCATTTCAGCCGCTTGTATCTGGGATCTTGTCCTTTCGGTCATGACCCAAAGCTCATGACCATAGGTGAGAGTAGGAACGTAGATTGATCTGTAAATCGAGAGCTTAATCTTACAACTCAGCTCCTTCTTCACCACCACAGACCTATACAGCGACTGCATCACTGCAGAAGCTGCACCGATCCGTCTGTCAATCTCACGTTCCATCCTTCCCTCACTCGTGAACAAGACCCCAAGATACTTAAACTCCTCCACTTGGGGCAAAGACCCTCCACCAACCTGAAGAAGGCACACCACCCTTTTCTAGTTGAGAACCATGGCCTCGGATTTAGAGGAGCTGATCGTCATCCCACTCGCGTCACACTCAGCTGCAAACCGTTCCAGTGCACGCTGAAGGTCCAGGTTTGATGAGGCCAACAGGACAACATCGTCTGCAAAAAGCAGAGATGAAATCCCTTGGTCCCCAAACCGGACTCCCTCCGGACCGGTGATGGAGGGCAGCCCTGACGGAGTCCAACGTGCACCTGGAACAGGTCTGACTTACTGCCGGCAATGCGAACCAAGCTCTGGCTTCGGTCATACAGGGACTGGACAGCCCTCAGCAAAGGGCCCCGAACCCCATACTCCCGAAGCACTCCCCACAAGATACCACGAGGGACACGATCAAATGCCTTCTCCAGATCCACAAAACACATGTGGACTGGTTGGGCAAACTCCCATGAACCCTCGAGCACTCGATGGAGAGTGTAGTGCTGGCCCAGTTGTCCACAACCAGGATGAAAACCGCATTGTTCCTCCTGAATCCGCGGTTCGACTATCGGTCTAATCCTCCTCTCCAGTACCCTGGAATAGACTTCCCTGGGAGGCTGGGGAGTGTGATCCCCCTATAGTTAGAACACACCCTCCGGTCCCCTTTTTTGAAAAGAGAGACCACTGCCAAGGTTTGCCAATCCAGAGGTACTGTCCCCGACTGCCACGCGATGTTACACAGACGTGTCAACCATGTCAGTCCCTGCACATCCAGGGCGAATCTCATCCAGTAGTACCTTTTCCCACACTCTGATAGACTGTTTAAAACATTTTTGTGTTTCACGTAAGTCCGATACTCATGGATTGGAGCGCACTTCCGTATGCCGTCAGCCAATAGAATGCACGTACGGTATCACATGACTGCCTACTAAAAATCTGCGATGAAATGAAGTCACGAACGTTGATGTGCGAGGGCGCACTGTAGATAGACACAATGACATGTGCCAGTGAATAGACTATTTCTTGCTTCATAGAACTGGTATTCTAGTCGCTGGTTTGCGCATGCGCAACAGCGTCTAATGAAACAATTTTTTTATACTTAAAGATTCGTCTGCAAGCCAGATGTAGTCATCAAAAGAGCCACAATATAGCTCGCGAGCCATGGATTCCCTACCCTACCCTATGCTTTAGAGTATTGGCGGTATCACTGTCTGGTGGAGGTGGAGAAAATCTATGACACACCGGATAATGTTAGCCTCTTCTTCCATTCTTTACTGCTCCGTAATGCGATGCCCTTTCTTCTAGTGCATTGGCTCTTGCGTCGCATAGTGACGTCACAGTCAGTCAAAACCGATCGGTGTGTTCAGAGCTGTTCTGACTGAGACGCATCTGTCCACATGTGATTTGAAATTACCTCCCAAGTGTGGTTTCAATCCATGTGGCATGTGACTGTTCACACTACAAAATAGTCATCCCTTTTCAATGTGGATGGGCTAAAAATCGTATTAAGGCTGCCAGTCTGAATGCAGTCAGAGACAGTGAAGGCCTGAATACACAGGCAGACTATAAGACATTTTGCAGGTCTCCAAACTAATTAAAATTAAGTTTTTGTCATTGTTTCTTTAACAACAGTGTTGTCAGTCAATAAACAGGTGAAGTGAATTTCTGCTTTGACCAGTGAAGTATTTTGAGTGTATGTTTTGCCATTTATAGATGTAGCTAATCAACTGATTTTTGGTCTTTCATAAAGCAAGTTGGTATACGATACGGAAAATGTGAATATTATCTGTAACTACAGCTGTTCAGCTGAAAACATGTTCTGCTGTCATCTGTTTTAGGTCCAGCCCCTGGTGAGATAATGTGTGATGGAACTCAAGACATGCATAATCTCCACAACGCATACACGGACTTTGCCAATCTGCGAAGTGCTAACATGGTGTATAAGGCAGTTTATGCTATAGCACATGCCCTTCATAAGAGTTTGTGCCAGGACACAGAGTCTACCTCTCATTGTGACAAAAACAAAAGGATAGAGTACAAACAAGTCAGTGTAAATGACTTTTTCACAAGTATACCATTTTCATTCCATAAAATAATTATTTCAACATTTTTTAATATTTTTCTTTGTCTCCCTCATTGTGTTAATTTACTTAATCATCATAGGTCCTAACAGAACTTAAGAAAGTAAATTTTACACAAAGTGGTTATGATGTGTCATTTGATGAGAACGGGGATCCTGTACCGAAGTATGAGCTGATGAACTGGCAAACAAGTGACAGTGGCAGCCTTGAGGCGGTGACAGTGGGTTACTATGATGACTCACTGCCAGCGGGTCAGGAGCTTCACATAAAAAAAAACCTCACATTCATGGACGGTCTCAATGAAGTAAGTAAGATCAAAATAAAACATTAAATACATTTTAATTTGAAATGTTTTGCTTCCCACAGGTATAAAGTACACCTTTATACTGTCCTGTCCTTTGGTCTCTTTGTTCTGCTTGACACCATGCCTTCCCATCTTTTCTCATCACTATGTGGTTCACCAACAAGTTTGGAGACATAGGCTCCAATCATGGCTCTCTCTTTTTTGGGAACACTGCACCACTTCATCCACCTTGTCAAAGAACTCTGCTTTCTCTACCTTCTCACGCACAACCTGGGATGCATATGCACTGACCAATATTCACCGCACCATTTACCTCCACTTTCACACTAAGTGTATTTGACACTCTCGTCACTTCTGAAACACTCCTTCTGCAGTGAAATCCCATCCCATTTCTTTTGCCCATTCAATGGTAGAACAACTTGTAACCTGATCCAAAGCTCTCTTCCGCCTGATCTCCTGTACACACAATGCACTTCATTCTCTCCATTGTGTTAGCCAGCAATCTCTTTTTACCATTCATGGTATCAACGTTCAGTGTTCTTACTTTCATCTCAACATTCTTTTCTTTCTTCATCTCCTGCTGTCTCCTTACTCATTTTACTCTCCTGCTTAGCACTAACTATATTCTGACACTGATAAATTCAGTAGGCAGTTCAAACACATGACTATGCTGTACTGTATATTGTACAGGTATGAAATCCATGTCAGTTCAGCTGTTATTTTATCAAGCTGGAAAAGAGGGTTGCAAAATGAATTTGTACCTTGAAATGTCAATGCCCATGTGTTGTCTCTAGCTCTAACTCCTGCAGTTAAAGGTCAGAGGTGTAAAATTAGTGTACAGGTAGTGAGCCTGTACACGTTTTTTGACAGCCTGAACAAAATGTTACAGGAATTGTCAACTATCAATAGTTTGGTGGGATATACTATTGATATATGTGAAAAAAAAGATGTGGACATCTGTGAAACACACCTGAATATGTCTGGGTTCATTTGTTTCTATATATCAGTTGCCTAAGTCAGTGTGCAATGAAAACTGCCCTCCAGGAACCCGAAAGGTGTTACAGAAAGGAAAGCCCATCTGCTGTTATCATTGTGTACCATGTGCAGAAGGAGAGATTAGTAATACTACAGGTAATTTATTTTCTACTACATATCTAAAGCATCAAATACAGTATATGAACATCTAAAATATTTGTAACATTTACTTTTTCAGATTCTCCTGATTGCCTTCTTTGCCTCGAGGAGTTCTGGCCTAATGCGAAGAGAGACACTTGTTTGCCCAAGCCTGTAGAGTTTCTTTCATTTGACGAAGTCTTAGGAGTCATCCTGGCAGTGTTCTCGGTTGGTGGTGCCTTACTTGCCATCATGACTGCAGTTGTGTTCTTTCAACACAGAGCATCTCCAATTGTCAAGGCCAACAACTCTGAGCTGAGCTTCCTGCTGCTCTTCTCTCTGACTCTGTGTTTCCTGAGTTCATTAACTTTCATTGGAGCACCCTCTGACTGGTCCTGCATGCTGCGACACACAGCCTTTGGGATCACCTTTGTCCTCTGTATTGCTTGTGTTTTAGGGAAAACAATTGTAGTATTAATGGCCTTCAAGGCCACCCTCCCAGGCAGGAATGTCATGAAATGGTTTGGTCCGCTGCAGCAAAGAATGACTGTAATGTCTTTTACATTTATCCAGGTGCTAATATGTACACTTTGGTTGGTCATTAGTCCTCCAACTCCAACAAAAAACTTAAATGTATATAAAACGAAAATCATTCTGGAATGTGCTTTGGGCTCAGCCGTTGGGTTCTGGGGTGTACTCGGGTACATTGGGCTACTCGCTGTCTTTTCCTTAGTGCTTGCTGTTCGAGCTCGGAAACTGCCTGATAGTTTTAATGAAGCCAAGCTCATCACCTTCAGCATGTTGATATTCTGTGCAGTCTGGATCACCTTTATCCCAGCGTATGTCAGCTCTCCTGGGAAATTTACTGTGGCTGTAGAGATATTTGCCATTCTGGCCTCCAGTTTTGGACTGATATTCTGTATATTTGGTCCAAAGTGTTTCATCATATTGTTTAAACCAGAGAAAAACACCAAGAAAAATTTGATGAACAGAAAATGATCCAGAGACATCTGAGTTCTATAAGCAATGATATACAGTGCGCCCTCGTTCTTTGCTGTTAATGCGTGCCAGGAACCACATTTGACTAAGGAATCCGCGATCGAGACTGTGATCTATTTATCTTATTATTTACGGTAATTTAAACGTTCACGAACCCTCCCCATACTGATATTAAACCACCTTCTATCTGTATTAACTTTAAAACATTCTGATAGACTGTTTAACGCACTTTTGTGTCTCACGAAAATTCGAGACTCACCGAATGTAGCACACTTCTGGATGCCGTCAGCCAATAGAATGCACGTACGGTATCACGTGACTGCCAACCAAAAATCCATGATGATGTGAAGTCATGAGCGTTGATGCGAGATCGCGCGAGGGCGCACTGTTTATATATAATCACCATTTGACTACTCATTTTATATATGCTTATGCAAGCAGGCAGGTAAGCATTTTTTGGGTTAATTTTGCTTTGTACTTTCTCAGTGCCTTTGGAAATATAGACAAATATAACAGATGTGTTTACAAATGTATCTATCATGATACGTGTGTGTGTGTGTGTGTGTGTGTGTATAATGGTAGTTGTAATGTCTCAATTCCAGTCAAGTTTCAAAAATATATTTTTCTGTGCTTAAATAAAATCTAAACTCATAAAAATAATAATAAATACAGGTAGTCCTCAAGCTACAAACAGAGTTAGTTTCAAGATGTTGTTTGTATTTATGAACAATTCAGTTCGGAAGCTATTTACCTTCTCCCTAGTCACAGCTAATGTGATCAGGGAGACAGGTAGGAGAGTACTTGGTGTGTCATCTGGAAGGAAAGTAGATAAGGAGACTTGGTGGTGGAATGAGGAGGTACAGGAGTGTATACAGAGAAAGAGGTTAGCTAAGAAGAAGTGGGACACTGAGAGGACTGAGGAGAGTAGACAGGAGTACAGGGAGATACAGCGTAAGGTGAAGGTAGAGGTAGCAAAGGCCAAACAAGAAGCTTATGATGACTTGTATGCTCGGTTGGACAGTAAGGAGGGAGAGACTGATCTATACAGGCTGGCAAGACAGAGAGATAGAGATGGGAAGGACGTGCAGCAGGT
This sequence comes from Antennarius maculatus, assembly GCA_013358685.1. NCBI lineage: Eukaryota > Metazoa > Chordata > Actinopteri > Lophiiformes > Antennariidae > Antennarius > Antennarius maculatus. The sequence goes on along the minus strand of CM023610.1, from coordinate 547,624 downwards.
TAGGGTGATTAAGGATAGGGATGGAAGTCTATTGACAGGTGCCAGCAGTGTGATGGGAAGATGGAAAGAGTACTTTGAAGAGTTGATGAATGTGGAAAATGAGAGAGAACAAAGACTAGAAGAGGTGACTGTTGTGGACCAGGAAGTAGCAAAGATTAGTCAGGATGAAGTGAGGAGGGCACTGAAGAGGATGAAGAGTGGAAAGGCAGTCGGTCCTGATGATATACCTGTAGAGGTCTGGAAGTGTCTAGGAGAGGTGGCAGTAGAGTTTCTGTCTGGGTTGTTCAACAGGATCTTAGATAGTGAGAAGATGCCTGAGGAATGGAGGAGAAGTGTGCTGGTGCCCATTTTTAAGAACAAGGGAGACGTGCAGAGTTGTGGCAACTACAGAGGAATAAAGCTGATGAGCCATACAATGAAGTTATGGGAAAGAGTACTGGAAGCTAGACTAAGGGCAGAAGTGAACATTTGTAAGCAGCAGTATGGTTTCATGCCAAAAAAGAGTACTACAGATGCAGTATTTGCTTTGAGGATGCTGATAGAGAAGTACAGAGAAGGCCAGACGGGGCTGCATTGTGTTTTTGTAGATCTGGAGAAAGCTTATGACAGGGTGCCCAGAGAGGAACTGTGGTATTGTATGAGGAAGTCTGGAGTGTCAGAGAAGTATGTTAGAGCGGTGCAGGACATGTAACAGGACTGTAAGACAGTGGTGAGGTGTGCTGTAGGGGTGACAGAGGAGTTCAAGGTGGAGGTGGGACTGCATCAGGGATCAGCTCTGAGCCCCTTCTTGTTCGCTATGGTGACGGACAGGCTGACAGACGAGGTCAGACAGGAATCTCCATGGACTATGATGTTTGCAGATGACATTGTGATCTGCAGTGAGAGTAGGGAACAGGTGGAGGAGAAGCTAGAGAGGTGGAGGTTTGTCATGGAAAGGAGAAGAATGAAGGTTAGCCGCAGTAAGACAGAGTACATGTGTGTGAATGAGAGGGACCCAAGTGGAAGAGTGAGGTTACAGGGAGAAGAGATCAAGAAGGTGGAGGATTTGAAGTACTTGGGGTCAACAGTCCAGAGCAATGGAGAGTGTGGAAAAGAGGTGAAGAAGCGTGTCCAGGCAGGATGGAATGGGTGGAGAAAAGTGTCAGGTGTGATGTGTGATAGAAGAGTTTCAGCTAAAATGAAAGGAAAGGTGTACAAAATTGTGGTGAGACCAGCGATGTTTGGTCTAGAGACAGTGGTTCTCAACCTGGGTTCGATCGAACCCTAGGGGTTCGGTGAGTTGGTCTAAGGAGTTCGACGGAGTCATTTCATGTGAGTTCATGCACTGTCTTGGTTTTGTTCTAAGAAAAAGGTGACATTAATGCACAATTCATTAAATACACCAGTACAACATATACTTATGTCTTAAGTTTGAATTTTTTTTTTTTTACTTAAGGGTTCAGTGAGTGAGCATATGAAATCGGCAGGGTTCGGTACCACCAACAAGGTTAAAAACCACTGGTCTAGAGACAGTGTCACTGAGGAAAAGACAGGAGACAGAGCTGGAGGTAGCAGAGATGAAGATGCTGAGGTTCTCTCTGGGAGTGACCAGGAAGGATAGGATCAGGAATGAGTACATCAGAGGGACAGCACATGTTAGAGGTTTTGGAGATAAAGTCAGAGAGGCCAGACTGAGATGGTTTGGACATGTCCAGAGGAGAGATAGTGAATATATTGGCAGAAGGATGCCGAGTTTTGAACTGCCAGGCAGGAGGCCTAGAGGAAGACCAGAGAGGAGGTTTATGGATGTAGTGAAAGAGGACATGAAGGTAGTTGGTGTGAGAGAAGAGGATGCAGAAGACAGGATTAGATGGAGGTGATTGATTCGGAGGTGACTATCTTCTGTTCAAAAAGTGATTCATTCTTTGGAAATCATGACAATGTATCTTTTACTTTGAGTCTTTTTGTTGGATCTATAAAATGAGGAGGATTTTCTCAACGTGACACTGACCTGTAAATTAACAAACAAAATGTGAAGTAAATTTTGACAAAATTGACTTGAAATTGATTTTTCCAAAAAGACTGAAACCACAGTATTTTAATAGAATTTCAAATGCAGTAAAATCACATTTGATCACAAAAACAACCCACTAATGTGTGGGTTGTGATATCAAATAAAACACAGCACAAAGTGCACAGGTAAAAAAGTTAAAAATTAAGTTACAAGTAAGTTAAAAAAAAAAAGGGCACAATTCTCAACAGGCCTTAACGAATGATCATCAAAGTCCAATGGGCGTTCCCTCTTTAATATACAGGAAGATGAGTAGTTGTATTAAAACGTATATAAATCATGAAAACACAAATGTAGACAACTGAAAGATGGAGATCTCATTTCTAATTGTTGGTTTGCTCATGTTTGATCTGTATTATGGAGATGGTCTCAAACAAAAGGCTAGATTTACAGGAGGTATTGTTAAAGGAATGAACAATCAGGCCTCAACTGTAACATGTAAACCCCAAGGTACAGCTCGCCTGCCCGCATTCTCTATGGATGGAGACTTCGTTATTGGGGGTGTTTTCTCTATACACCTCTACAAACACACCTTGAGATATAACTACACCACTGTACCTGAGCCACTGAGATGCACAGGGAGGTCTGTCAGGAGAAGTGATTGTTGAGAGAGTATCAGAGTGTGTTACTGAAATGCTTTTATTTGTGTGACATTTGCTTGTCATTAACTGTTGCTGCCTTAGTTACAAGATTAATGTCTGTTATCACCCATGATATTAAATTGCAAATCTCTTTATGTTACCTGCTTAAATAGTGCATCATCATCATCGTCGTATGCATGTTTGACAATTGAGTTTCTGTCTCCAGCATTGACTACCGTCAACTGCGCTTCTCACAGACTCCTCTTTGCCATTGAGGAGATTAACAACAGCACTGAGCTCCTGCCCTGTGTCAAACTGGGTTATCAGATCCATGACTCCTGCACCTCTGTGCCAGTAACAGTGCATGTGGCATTTCAGCTTTCAAATAGCCTGGATCAGGCATTTCACACTGGTGATAACTGCTCTCAGTCTGGTATGGTGGTGGGAGTTGTGGGTGAATCTGGATCCACGCCATCCATAAGCATGTCACGCATTATGTGTGGAATACTCTGTATCTTTCCATCGGACAAACCCACGCAGCAAGATCCAGAGAGTAGCTGATGTTATCCGGAGGTGTCCATATCACAGATTGTGTCAAAGTGTGACAGTGGTTGTATTTGTACAAACCTTACAAAAAGCACTCAATCAACTCCATCCACACATCCATCCATCCATCCTTCTATAAATCCGTGCATCCATTTTTAGATTTAGCTGACCACAATTGTCTCGTCTAGATCTGCGTCTTCAACTTTTTGGGTCACTGTGGTTGCTGGATCCTATCCCAGCTGACCACGAGAGACAGGCTGGGGAAACTCCACACACGTTGCCAGAATAGAATAGAATAGAATAGAATAGAATAGAATAGAATAGAAAGCCTTTTTTGTCACTATACATAGTACAATGAGATTTTTGAGCCACAAAAAAGCCAACAACCACTGACTCTCTCAACCTCTGCTTTGACACAGACTCATGAATTTAAACAAATGACACCGTTGACGCCTGTCACTTCTTATAATGCATGTGAATGTCTTCCACAGATCAACAACTCACGTTATTGTGGCATTTATTGCCGATTCCGAACTGAGACTCCTTCTGGAGGAGCTGTCACGTGAGGCTTCTCCACCCCGCCAATGGGTAGGAACCGAGGATTGGGTCACCAACCGAGACATGCTGAAGTACAGATTCTGTGCTGGAGCTATTGGATTTGGCATTGAGCAATCAGTCATCCCTGGATTGAGAGACTTCCTGCTGGATCTCTCTGCCACTAAAGTGGCCTCTTCCCCAGTGCTCACTGAGTTCTGGGAGGTTGTATTCAACTGCAGGCTGGGAACATGTGAGAGAGCTGTTTCTGTTGTTGTAAAAAGTCCACCAGTAATTAAGAAGTAAAACCCACTTTTCTTTAGATTCATTTGTGGATTTGGTTTTGTATGAAATTATGTCTGGTAAAATATTTTGACCTCTTATTGTTATTTATGGTATATAATATATGGTTTAATGTAGAGCTAAAAACGTTCTGTCCAGTTACTGCCACAGGTGAGAGAATGTGTGATGGAACTGAAGACATGCAGACTCTCCAGAACCCATACACCGACACATCTCAACTTCGAATCACTAACATGGTCTATAAGGCAGTTTATGCATTAGCACATGCCCTTCATAACACATTGTGCCCGGACACAAATTCCTCAACTCACTGCGACAAATACAACAAGTTATCATTAAAGGAGGTTTGTTAAAACTATAAAAAAACAGAAAAACACATTCCAATTTTGGAACTATAATATACGTATGTAGTACATAACGTGAATTTAATTCAGTTTGTAATACTGAACTTCTCCTCATAGGTCCTTAATCAGTTGAAGAAAGTGAAGTTTAACCTAAACGGTTATGACGTGTCATTTGATGCAAATGGGGATCCCGTGGCCAAGTATGAGCTGGTCAATTGGCAGAAAAGTCACAGGGGCAGCATTGAGATTGTGACAGTGGGACATTATGATGGGTCATTGCCAGCGGGTCAGGAGTTCCAGATTTATACGAACCTCGTGTTCATGGAGGGTGTCACAAAAGTAAGGAGTTTTAGGCATATTCAAACAGATGTTTTGAAGGTCTCAAAGATGTAATTTTCCACTGTTAGATGTTTATTCTGACTGTGAAGAGAACCATTTTAAATGTTACTGTAAATATTCATTCATTCATTTTCTCAACCCGCTTAATCGGCTTACGCAGGTCGCGGGGGAGCCGGTTCCTATCCCGGCAGTCTCAGGGCGTGAGACGGGGGACACTCTGGGCATGACGCCAGTGTACCGCGGAGCCACATAGAAACAAACAATCACTCACGCCTACGATCAATTTGGGACCGGCCAATCAACCTGAAGCACGTGCTTTTGGAGGTGGGAGGAAGCCAGAGAACCCAGAGAGAACCCACGCAGACACTGGGAGAGCATATCTTATTATTTACGGTAATTTAAACATTTATGGACCCTTCCCATACTGATATTAAACCGTTTTCTATCTGTTTTAGCTTTTCCAAAACTCTGACAGACTGTTTAAAGCACTTTTGTGTCTCACGAAAGTCCGAGACTCACGGAATGTAGCGTACTTCTGGATGCCGTCAGTCAAGAGAATGCGGATACGGTGTCACGTCTCTGCTGATCAAAAATCCGTGATGAGGTGAAGTCACGAGCGTTGATGCGAGATTGCGCTAGGGTGCACTGTGTGTGTACATATAATCACCATTTGACTACTCATTTTTATATAAGCAGGGATGTAAGGAATTTTTTTTTGTTAATTTTGCTTTGTACTTTCCCAATGCCTTTGGAAAAATATCCAGACAAATATAACAGATGTGCTTACAAATGTATCTATCGTGATACATGTGTATAATGGTAGTTGTACTGTCTCAGTTCCAGTCAAATGTCAATAATATATTTTTCTGTGCTTAAAACAAATCTAAAATCATAACAATAATAAAAAATTCAGGTAGTCCTCAACCTACAAACACTTGGTTCCAAGAGGTTGTTTGTATTTCTGAACAATTCAGTTTATAAGCTATTTATTAAATTTCAATCTGAAATAAGTCATTGTAATCCCATTACTGCTCTGAATAGAAAACCAATACAGTGGTACCTCTACTGTGAGAGAAGAGAATGCAAAGAACAGGGTTAGATGGAGGCAATTGATTCGCTGTGGCGACCCCTGAAGGGAAAAGCCGAAAGGAAAAGAAGAAGACGACGACAGTGGTACTTCTACTTACAAACGTCTCTTCATACAAAATTTACTAACAAAACGCTTCAACAGGAAAACATTACCTCTAGTTACGAAAGAAATTTCAGGATACAACCAGAGGCACGGAGGCTGGGCTGGACCACCAGAGGCACCAAGACTGAGCTAGACTACCAAATGCATGGACCAAAGAGGCATGGAGGCTGGGCTGGACCACCAGAGGCATCGAGGCTGAGCTGGATCACCAGAAAAACGGAGGCTTAGGTGGGCCACCAGAGGCACGGAGTCCTGGACCACCATAGGCACGGAGCATCACCTGGACCAACAGAGGCACGGAGTCCTGGACCACTAGAGGCACGGAGCCTTAGCTGGACCGCCAGAGGCACGGACCCCGACCACCAGAGGCACGGAACCTTACGTGAACCACCAGAAGCACGGAGCCTTAGCTGGATCACCAAAGGCATGGAGCTTTAGTTGGACCACCAGATAAATGGAAGCTTAGCTGGAAAACCAGAGGCACAAAGTCCTGGACCACCAGAGGAACGGAGCCTGAGCTGGACCACCAGTGGCACAGAGTCCTGGACCACCAGAGGCACGGAGTCTTAGCTGGACCACCAGATTCACTGAGCATTAGCTGGACCACCAGAGACATGGAGCCTTAGCAGGACTACCAGAGGCACCGAGGCTTAGCCGGACCACCAGAGGCACGGAGCCCTGGACCACGAGAGGTACCAAGCCTGAGCTGGACCACCAGTGGCATGAAGCCTTAGCCGGACCACCAGAGGCACGGAGCCTTAGCTGGACCACCAGAAGCACAGAGCCTTAGCATGACCACCAGAGGCACGGAGCATTAGCTGGACAAGGAGCCCTGGACCACCAGAGGCATGGAGCCTTAGCTGGACCATCAGAGGCACGGAGCCTTAGCAGACCCAGGGAGAGGTCCCTACGAGGGTATCTTCCCGCACCGAGCGGCCGGCCCTGACCCGCCAAGTTGAATCCCCTGGGCAGACCCCATCCGTTTACCTCTCAATGGTTTCACGCCCTCTTGAACTCTCCGTTCAAAGTTCTTTTCAACTTTCCCTCACGGTACTTGTCGACTACCGGTATCGTGCCAATATTTAGTCTCAGATACCACCTGCTACCACCCACTATGGGCTGCATTCCCATCTGTTTCATCTGTGGTGATCTTAATAAAATATTAAATTATACACTTTATCATGTTCACCGAATCGCAGTCGGGGGGACTTAAACCCAAGTGGAATTAACCAAAATCGCCGTTCAGAGGGACTCCAACCCCACAATGGTACTTTACTGGAAGGACTTCAACCTACAGTTCTTTCTATCTTACTGAACAAATCTCATAACATTATTACTCTTCTTCTTTTCCTTTCGGCTTTCCCTTCAGGGGTCGCCACAGAAATCAATTGCCACCTAACCATGTCTTCTGCATCCTCTTCTCTCACACCAACTACCTTTATGTCCTCTTTCATTACATCCATAAACCTCCTCTTTGGTCTTACTCTGCGCCTCCTGCCTGGCAGTTCAAAACTCAGCATCCTTCTACCAATATATTCACTATCTCTCCTCTGGACATGTCCAAACCATCTCAGTCTGGCCTCTCTGACTTTATCTCCAAAACCTCTAACATGTGCTGTCCCTCTGATGTACTCATTCCTGATCCTATCCTTCCTGGTCACTCCCAGAGAGAACCTCAGCATCTTCATCTCTGCTACCTCCAGCTCTGTCTCCTGTCTTTTCCTCAGTGACACTGTCTCTCGACCAAACAACATCGCTGGTCTCACCACAGTTTTGTACACCTTTCCTTTCATTTTAGCTGAAATTCTTCTATCACACATCACACCTGACACTTTCCTCCACCCGTTCCATCCTGCCTGGACACGCTTCTTCACCTCTTTTCCACACTCTCCATTGCTCTGGACTGTTGACCCCAAGTACTTCAAATCCTCCACCTTCTTGATCTCTTCTCCCTGTAACCTCACTCTTCCACTTGGGTCCCTCTCATTCACACACATGTACTCTGTCTTACTGCGGCTAACCTTCATTCCTCTCCTTTCCAGGACAAACCTCCACCTCTCTAGCTTCTCCTCCACCTGTTCCCTGCTCTCACTGCAGATCACAATGTCATCTGCAAACATCATCGTCCATGGAGATTCCTGTCTAACCTCGTCTGTCAGCCCGTCCATCACCATAGCGAACAAGAAGGGGCTCAGAGCTGATCCCTGATGCAGTCCCACCTCCACCTTGAACTCCTCTGTCACACCTACAGCACACCTCACCACTGTCTTACAGTCCTCATACATGTCCTGCACCGCTCTAACATACTTCTCTACCACTCCAGACTTCCTCAGACAATACCACAGTTCCTCTCTGGGCACCCTGTCATAAGCTTTCTCCAGATCTACAAAAACACAATGCAGCTCTGTCTGGCCTTCTCTGTACTTCTCTATCAACATCCTCAAAGCAAATACTGCATTTGTAGTACTCTTTGTTGGCATGAAACCAGACTGGTGCTAACAAATGTTCACTTCTGCCCTTAGTCTTACTTCAACTACTCTTTCCCATAACTTGATTGTATGGCTCATCAGCTTTATTCTTCTGTAGTTGCCACAACTCTGCACATCTCCCTTGTTCTTAAAAATGGGCACCAGCACACTTCTCCTCCATTCCTCAGGCATCTTCTCACTATCTAAGTTCCTGTTGAACAACCCAGTCAGAAACTCTACTGCCACCTCTCCTAGACACTTCCAAACCTCTACAGGTATATCATCAGGACTGACTGCCTTTCCACTCTTCATCCTCTTCAGTGCCCTCCTCACTTCATCCTGACTGATCTTTGCTACTTCCTGGTCCACAACAGTCACTTCTTCTAGTCTTTGTTCTCTCTCATTTTCCACGTTCATCAACTCTTCAAAGTACTCTTTCCATCTTCCCATCACACTACTGGCACTTGTCAATAGACTTCCATCCCTATCCTTAATCACCCTAACCTGCTGCACGTCCTTCCCATCTCCGTCTTTCTGTCTTGCTAACCAGTATAGATCAGTCTCTCCCTCCTTACTGTCCAACCTAGCATACAAGTCATCATAAGCTTCTTGTTTGGCCTTTGCTACCTCTACCTTCACCTTACGCTGCATCTCTCTGTACTCCTGTCTACTCTCCTCAGTCCTCTCAGTGTCCCACTTCTTCTTAACTAACCTCTTTCTCTGTATACACTCCTGTACCTCCTCATTCCACCACCAAATCTCTTTATCTACTTTCCTTCCAGATGACACACCAAGTACTCTCCTACCTGTCTCCCTGATCACATTAGCTGTAGTTGTCCAGTCATCTGGAAGCACCTCGCGACCACCCAGAGCCTGTCTTAACTCCTTCCTAAAAGTCAATCAACATTCTTCCTTTTTTAGCTTCCACCATTTTGTCCTCCGCCCTGTCTTTGTCCTCTTCATCTTCCTCACCACCAGAGTCATCCTACACACCACAATCCTATGCTGTTTGGCTACACGATTGCCTAACACTACTTTACAGTCACTGATCTCCTTCAGGTTACACCATCTACACAAGATGTAGTCTACCTGTGTGCTCCTACCTCCACTCTTATAGGTCACCCTAAGTTCCTGCCTCTTCTGGAAGAAACTATTCACTATAACCATTTCCGTCCTTTTTACAAAGTCAACTACCATCTGTCCTTCTGCATTCCTCTCCTGGATACCAAATCTGCCCATCACCTCCTCATCACCTCTGTTACCTGCACCAACATGTCAATTGAAGTCTGGACCAATGACAACTCTCTCACTTCTAGGTATGCTCTGCATCACTTCATCAAAGTCCAACCAGAATTTCTCCTTCTCCTCCAGTTCACATCCTACCTGTGGAGCATACCCACTAACAACATTGAACATCACACCTTCTATTTCTAGCTTCAGACTCATCACTCTATCTGACACTCTTTTTACCTCCAGGATATTCCTAACAAACTCCTCCTTCAAGATAACTCCTACTTCATTTCTCTTCCAATCTACACGGTGATAGAACAACTTGAACCCTTGAGCTCCTAAACTTCCAGCCTTGCTACCTTTCCACCTGGTCTCCTGGACACACAGTATGTCTACTTTCCTCCTCTGGATCATGTCAACCAACTCTCTACCTTTACCTGTCATAGTTCCAATATTCAACGTCCCTACTCTCAGTCCTATACTCTTGGCGCTCCTCTTCTCTCTTGTCTTACAAGCACACTTTCCTCCTCTCCTTCTTCGACCAACAGTAATCCAATTTCCACCGGCGCCTTGTAGGTCAACAGCGCCGATGGCGGTCGTTGTTTACCCAGGCCTCGACCGATCCGGTATGGAAGTCATAGGTTTGATTTGCATCTTTAATTTGGCAAAAGTTTTACGCCGGATGCCCTTCCTGACGCAACCCTCTGTATTTATCCGGGCTTGGGACCGGCACAATAAGACACTGGCTTGTGTCCTCTTGCGGCCACATTAATTCAGCTCATAAGCTATTTATTAAATTTCAATCTGAAATCGATCATTGTAATCCCATTACTGCTCTGAATACAAAAGAAGTACAGTGGTACCTCTACCTACAAAAGTTTCTTCATACAAATTTTTCAGGTTACGAAACACTTCAACAGGAAAATATTGCCTCTTGTTATGAAAGAAATTTCAGGTTACGAAAGGTAAAAATACAGTTAGGCTGCTACTCATAGCTCCCAAAGGTTCCTGAACGCAACATTCTTATAGCTGCTCTGCCATTGGCTATTACCTAGCATCCTGGCATCCCATTGGCTAAGGGAGACCTCTACCATATGTGTCTATGTGTGTAGATAGATAGGTGTCTATGCAGCGTCCTCGTCATTCGGCCCTCGACCCATGAGTTGTTCTGATAGTTTTACGTAAATATATTAAGTTTTAGGCCCCGTCCACACAATGACGGATTTTTTTGAAAATGCAACTTTTTAAAAACGCATTGAAAACGATTCGCGTCCACACGACAGCATTTTCAAAAAAATCTCCGTCCACACGTAAAAGCAGCAGTGCGTTTTCGAAGACGGCCATAAGCATGCCAAACCATGTGGTGGCAGTATTGAGTCAAATTTTATCCAATCGGAATCCTCCATGTTTTGTTGTCACAACACACGGGCCCATAAATATGACGTCACAGAGGTTTTTGTCGCAGGCGAGATGTCAGCGTTTTTAAAAAGTTGCGGATTCCCCGTCCACACGACAACGGAGACCCAGCGTTTTAAAAAAAATCCACCTCGGCCAACGTTTTCGAAAAGTTGCGTTTTCGTTCGGGGTATCTGCGTTGTCGTGTGGACGGAAGGTGCAAACGCAACAAAAAAGTTGTGTTTTCAAAAAATCCGGCATCGTGTGGACGGGGCCTTAGAGTATTCACTATGGACCCCAAGAAAGTGATGAAGAAAAAGAGCAAAAGAAAAGAAAAATTCTATTAAGCACCACTCCGCAGATAAAGCCCTTAGCCCGCGCCCCCAGAGGTTCATGCCCCCGGTGGTCCTGCACATGCTTCGCGCGATGATGCAGGTGATGCAGCTCACACTTTGTTGTTCTGTTAATCAGGCTCCACTGACAGAGTATGAGCTGGACCACCAGAGGCACGGAGCACCAGAGGCATGGAGGCTGGGCTGGACCACCAGAGGCACCAAGGCTGAGCTAGACCTCCAGAGGCGAGGCCACCAGAGGCACGGATGCTGGGCTGGCTCACCAGAGACACTGGGGCTGAGCTGGACCATCAGAGGCACGGACCACCAGAAGCACGGAGGCTGAGCTAGACCACCAGAGGCACGGACCACCAGATGCACCGAAGCTGAGCTGGACCACCAGAGGCACGGACCACCAGAGTCACAGAGGCTTAGCTGGATCACTAGAGGCACGGAGCCTTAGCTGGACCACCAGAGGCACGAAACCCTGGACCACCAGAGGCACCAAGCCTTAGCTGGACTACCAGAGGCATGGAGCCTCAGCTGGACCATCAGAGGCCTTAGTTGGACCACCAGAGGCACAGAGCCTTAGCTGGACCACCAGAGGCATGGAGCCTTAGCTGGACCACAGAGGCACGGAGCCTTCGCTCGACCACCGGAGGCACGGGGGGTGAGATGGACCACCAGAGGCACCAAGGCTTAGCCGGACCACTGGAGGCACCGAGGCCTGGAGCACCAGAGGCGACCAAGGAGAGGTGGCCCGCCAGGGGCACACATGTGGAGCCGGACCGCTGGGCGCTATGAAGCCTCGTCGCCCAGAGGCAAGGCACCCCTGGGGGTCCTTGTTCCCCTCCAAGGAGGATTCGGCGGGGCCCATGCTTGCTGACAAAAGCTTGGATTGAGGGCTGACTTCAAATAGATTGGAGCAAGGGAGCTGCTCTTTTACGTACGAAACTCTGCTTTCTCTGCGCATGCGCGAGCAGGCTGCAGTTTCCTCTGCTCTGAGCAAGTTTGTTGTGCTTAATTTTGCGTTTTTTTCTATGTTTCTGTGTATATTATTTTAACATAAATGTAGATAATGTATATCACTAGGCTAGCGTACTCCAGGGATGAGTTGATGTCTCTGAGGGTCAAAGGAGACCCAGCAACACGCGATCTCACCCTCGCTGAGCTCCGACGGAGATATCGCGGATGCCGAGCGGGTTGCGTTTAAAGGGCGAGACAAACGGCTAGAGCCGCTAACCGGAGGCGAGTCAAGCCCTCCGTCGCCTCCGTCATCATGGGGAACGTGAACTCGCTACTGAACAAGTTGGATGAACTGACGGCACTGTGCAGGTCTGAACAGCTCTACCGGGAGACCAGCTTGTTGGTGTTCTCAGAGACGTGGCTAACTGGCGACGTGCCAGACGCTAATGTCCGGCTTCTCCTCCGTACGAGCGGACTGGGACACGAACACCGCCGGTAAGAAGAAAGGAGGTGGATTAATTATCTATACCAACGATAGATGGTGCCATCCGGGACACGTGACGGTGAAATCGACGCTGTGCTATCGCGATCTGGAGCTAACAGCTGTTAGCATCAGACCCTACTACCTAGCGCGTGAATTCTCACACGTTATTGTCCTCGCCGTCTACATCCCTCCACGTGCGGACCCTGAGACTGCACGAGAGACCATCTGTTCCACCACCTCTGCTCTTCTGACCCTGCACCCGGACGCACTCGTCATTATCACCGGTGACTTTAATCACGTCACCCTGGACTCATCTCTCCCCACAATGGTCCAGTGTGTAGACTGCCCCACACGGAAGAACAGAACCATAGATCTGTTCTACACTAATGCTAAGGAGGCATACACCGCCACCCCCCTCCCTCCACTAGGTAAATCAGACCATAGCCTAGTGTACCTTCAGCCCACCTACATTCCACTGGTGAAACGGCTGCCAGCAACAACACGGCAGGTCAGGAAGTGGTCCCCGGAAGTGGAGGAGATGCTGAGGGACTGCTTCCAGACCACCAACTGGGATGTCATCGTGGGCTCACATGGGGAGGACATTGAGGGGGCAGCTCAATGTTTTACAGATTACATGAACTTCTGTGTGGATACCGTGGACCCTGTCAGGACAGTCAGGTGTTACCCCAACAACAAACCCTGGGTCACAAAGGAAGTCAAGGCTGTCCTGAACAGAAAGAAGCGGGCGTTCAGGAGCAAGAACGAGGAGGAGATGAAGAAGGCCCAGCAGGAAGTGAGACTCTGCCTGAGGAAGGCCAAGGACGCGTACGGGGAGGAAGCTGGAGAAGCAGCTGGGGCGCAACCAGGTGCGGGAGGTCTTGAATGGGATGAAAACCATCACCGGACACGGGAAAGGGCGCAGCACTGTGGAGGGGAACAGTGAACGAGCGAATGAACTAAACAGCTTTTTCAATCGGTTCAGCTCCCCCACCACTCCTGGCTCTTCGTCCCAGGCCTCTCCCGGCCCTGCAGACCGCTCCACTGATGCTCCCTCCTCCTGTGCTTCCTCTCCTTCCACCCCTGCCACTTCTCCTTCCGCCCCTGCCCCTGCCACGTCTCCCGAGCCCACTCCAAGAGCTGCGAAGCTTCCAACCTTGCCACAACCTCCTGCTCCCACCACAACCGAGACTATCATCACTTTAGACCTGGTGACAACAACGCTGCGGAGGCTCCATCCCTATAAGGCGGCTGGACCCGATAAGATCTCCCCAAGACTCCTCCGAGCCTGTGCTTCGGAATTAGGGGACCCCCTGCAGCGATTGTTCAACCTCAGTCTGCGGCTGGGGAGGGTCCCGTCACTGTGGAAGACCTCCTGCATCGTCCCGGTACCCAAGAAAAGACGCCCTACTGAGCTCAACGACCACCGACCAGTCGCTCTTACCTCCCATGTAATGAAGACTCTAGAGCGACTGGTCTTGGAGCTCATGCGTCCACAGGTGCAGGGTGCAATGGACCCTCTCCAGTTCGCCTATCAGGCCAAGGTTGGGGTTGACGACGCTGTCTTGTACCTACTCCACCGTGTGCTCTCCTACCTGGACACCGGGGGCTGTGCCGTCAGGGTGCTCTTCTTTGACTTTTCGAGTGCCTTCAACACCATCCAGCCCTGTCTCCTGCAGGACAAACTGACCTCCATGGCTGTGGACCCCTACCTAGTGAGCTGGATCACGGACTACCTAACGGACAGACCCCAGTACGTCGGTATGGGGGACTGTTTGTCTTCTATGGTGACCAGCAGCACGGGGGCGCCACAGGGGACCGTGCTCTCCCCCATTCTCTTCACCCTCTACACATCGGACTTCAAGCACAACTCAGATACATGCCACATACAGAAGTCCTCCGATGACACTGCGATTGTGGCATGTATCCGGGAGGGTGATGAGGTGGAGTACAGGGCATTGGTGGCTGACTGCGTGGAGTGGTGCCAGCAGAACCAGCTCCAGCTCAACGTCTCCAAGACGAAGGAGATGGTGCTGGATTTCCGGCGGGCACCTCCCTCTCCACAACCAGTGATCATTGAGGGCAGTGAGGTGGAGGTGGTAGGTAACTATAAGTACCTGGGACTGCAGCTAGACAGCAGACTGGACTGGTCACTCAACTCGGACTGTGTGTACAAGAAAGGGCAGAGCAGGATGTACTTCCTGAGGAGGCTGGCCTCCTTCAACATCTGTCCTAAGCTCCTTCTCATGTTCTATCAGTCCGTAGTGTCCAGTGTGCTGTCATACGCCATTGTGTGTTGGGGTGGTGGTGCCAGGAAAAGAGATATGGACCGTCTTAACAGACTCATCCGCAGAGCGGGCTCAGTGGTCGGGCTGAGCCTGGACTCTGTGGAGACAGTTCTGGGGAGTAGGACCATGTCTAAATTCAGGGCCATCATGAACAACACCAGCCACCCCCTGCACACCATCTTCTCCCAGCAGAGAAGCACCTTCAGCGGCAGACTGCTGTCACACAGCGCCTCCACAGAGAGGCTGAGGTCCTCCTTCGGTCCTCCTGTGCCATCAGGGGGTACAATGACTCTCTCAGGAGGAGCGGGGGGAGGTGGCAAGGTCAGCACGCGGTTAAATGGATCTCATTTAATTTCATACTGTTTATATTTTAATTTTATTTTAATTTTATACTGGTTATATTTAACTTTTTTTGTTACTGTTTATATTTTAGTTATAGTTTAGTAAATGTCCTGTTCATGCTACCTGTGTCTGTTAGTGTGGTGTATGTCTTGTGGTATGTCCTGTTTGGTTTTTGTTTTTTCCTGATGTTTGGCTGAGCAGTGGATATGTGCAATTTCTTCCGGGATTATTAAAGCATCTATCTATCTATCTATCTGAGACAGAATCAGGTCACCTGGAGTGATTTAGAACCAGGTTCTCCACAAACGTACAGTGCGAGCCAGGAGAGGGGCGACCATCGTCCGGCCGCGACCCGGCCCTGTCATGAATGGCCCTACTTGCGGGCGGGCTGGAGCCTGCTGGCTACCCTGGGTTAACCGAAGTTCCGTGGCGCTATGGTATCGTTACGTCTTGGCGGGATTCTGACTTAGAGGCATTCAGTCATAATCCCACATATGGTAGCTTCCACCTTTGGCTCCTCAGCCAAGCACATACACTAAATGTCTGAACCTGCAGTGCCTCTAATACTGAGCAGGATGAAATTGCAACAACACATCATCAGTAGGGTAAAACTAACTTGTCTCACAACGGTCTAAACCAAGCTCACGTTCCCTATTAGTTGGTGAACAGTCCAACGCTTGGTGAATTCTGCTTCACAATGATATGGAGAGCTGACATCAAAGGATCAAAAAGTAACGTCACTATGAACGCTTGGCCGCCATAAGCCATTTATCCCTGTGGTAAATTTTCTGACACCTCCTGCGTAATACCCAAAAAGTCAGAAGGATTGTGAGGCCCCGCTTTCACGTTCTGTGTTCATACTGAAAACCAAGATCAAGTGAGCTGCTCCATCAGAGGTTTCTGTCGTCCCTGAGGTTACCTTAAGACACCTACCTACCGTTTGACAGGTGTATCGCCCCAGTCAAACTCCCCACCTGCCACTGTACCCGGAGCACCAGGAGCGAGAGCCAGAAGCAGGAGCCCCCTCGGGGCTTGCCTCCCTGCTTCACTGGGTAAGTGAAAAAATGATAATAGTAGTGGTATTTCAATGGAGGCCGAGGCCTCCCACTAATTCTACACCTCTCATGTCTCTTCACAGTGCCAGACTAGAGTCAAGCTCAACAGGGTCTTCTTTCCCTGCTGATTGTGCCAAACCCGTTCCCTTGGCTGTGGTTTCCCTAGATAGTAGGTAGGGACTGTGAATCTTGTTCATCTATTCATGCGTGTCACTAATTAGATGATGAGGCATTTGGCTACCTTAAAGGAGTCATAGCTCCTTCCGATGTTTATCCGCGCTTCATTGAATTTCTTCACTTTGACATTGAGAGCACTGGGCAGAAATCACATCGCGTCAACACTCACCCTGAACCTTCGCGATACTGTGTTTTAATTAAACAGTCAGATTCCCGTGGTCCGAAACCAGTTCAAAGTCAGCTGCTAGGTGCCAGCTGAGGCGCGAACGGGGCTCCTACTGGCGGGTGCCGTAACTGGGGAGATCCGCAAGAAGGGCTTGGGGCCTGTCCAGAGTTGCCGCTGCCAGGACCGGCCTACCCGTTCCCGTCCGACTAGCCTGCCTTCCCCAGCACGGCCTCAGACACCGATGCCCCGTGCAGGCTGGGAACCCTCCCTACCATACGCCGCCCCAACGACCGAAGGCACGCGTGGACGCTGATGAGGGCGCCAGCGTACATTGCGCCAGCGGAGCGTACATTGCGCACACCTCCGGCAATGGAGAGGGCAGGGCGGCGGGGCGACTGCTCCCCCAGCAGGGGTTTGATCCCAGCCCCGCTTCGCAACCTAGCTCGACCGACCCAGCCCTTAGACCCAATCCTTATCCTGAAGTTACGGATCTGACTTGCCGATTTCCCTTACAACTACCTTGATCTAAGATGTCGGAGGCAGTTCACCTTGGAGACCTGCTGCGGACGTAGGTACGGCATGGCGCGAGATCGACACCCTCTCTCCCGGATTTTGAAATTTTCAAGGGCCGGCCATCGCCCCGCCCTTCTGAACGGCGTTCGCCCATTTCTGAGGACCGACAGACCCATGTTCAACTTCTGTTCACATGGAACCCTTCTCCACTTTGGCCTTCAAAGTTCTCGTTTGAATATTTGCTACTACCACCAGGACTGTCTCCCCAATAGATGCATTGAAGGAGTTCATGTCTGATAATGTAATCAAAGAGGTGCTGACATGCATGAACAAGGAGGGGGAAAAGAGCAGTCTCAGACACGGGGAGAGAGTGGAGAAATGTAACCAAAGATGAGCTAGTGGCCTTCATTAGATTGACCATTCTTGCAGAAAGCGAGAAGAACTGGGATCTGCTGGTACGTACACTTTATGGGAGACCTCTGCACAACCCGTTGTACAAGGTCACGATGTCAATTCGAAGATTCGAAGACATTCACTGGTCCTTACGCTTTGATGACAAGTGGACGAGGGCAGACCGACTGCAAACAGATCGCCTGGCACCCTTCCGCCACATATGGGACCTGTTCCTGATCAAATGCCGGTTCAAATTCATCCCCAGTGATTGTGACAGTGGATGAACAACTCGTGCCTTCCAGAGAGAGGACCTAATTTCTACAGTACATGCCATGCAAGCCCGCTGTGGTGAGAGTGTTTTATCCAGAAAAAATACCAAAATAAAACCAAAGCAAACAGAGACTGGTTTTACAGCCAAAGCAGGAATTATTTTATTAATACGCAGATCATCAGTACAGATCAATTGGGAACAGCCACTGGATGCAATGTTCTCCCTGACCCTTATATAGTCACAGTCCTTCACTCTTGTGTATGTGAGAGGTATGTGTGTCTTATTCATGGGAAAACAGGAAAAAACTTGTTCTGGGCAACAATCCAAACCTAGGTAACCACCCTGTGTCAGCTTGACCCGCTTCCTGTCTTCCTGTTTTCTGGACAATCTGGTTATTCGCTGCCAAACTTGAAAATGTGTTTCCTCTGATTTGAAATATGACCTACGCATGCATTATTTCGCTTCCACATAATCCCTCCTCTTTATGAGATTATCATAAACTACTCGTCGAAATAATGTATGGTGAATCAGCACATATGTCTGTATGTGTGTGACTAGGATTGGTGGCGCTGTAAGTTTAAGGTTAAATATATGGCTGTGTGAACTCTAAAAATAGTGATAAGTGAAAAACATTCCATATACTGATATATGAACTTAACATGAATATACTGACATAACTGGTCATATGCTATCACTCCCCTGATGGGGGTGAAAAAACCTGGCGGCTGTTTTTTTTAACCAGGAAAGCCCCCATCGGCCCCTTCCCGTTAGGCGACCTTACACAATAAATCCTAACAGACTGACCAAATACTTCACACACTTAAATCATTTACTGGATCAAAGAAGTCATTCTAATAATTCTAAATAGTATGAATTAGATTGCCTTTTCTTTAATAGAACACAACATTGAATATAGAATATGCATATATGTATTTTTCTCTAAAATATTGTTAAGACATAAAAGTGAATATAAAATGATTAAACAAAATGATCTAACTGATAAAATTGATGATTAAACAATGGTTACACAGAATGGTGAGAATAATGTCATGGTGATATCCTGGTGATGTATCCGTATGGTGTTGTCCATCATTCTTATAAACAGTTCTTCCTCATAGTTGGAGATTGTGAACACATTTGGCATGTTCTCCCTCCTCTGCGTCAGAAGAACTCTGCGCACCAGTTCGTCAGCCGTTAGCATACTTAGCATTTGTGCGTCCTGTGTGTCCTTAATGAGGTTCATCCTCTTGTCCATTGCTCTCACACATCATTTCCTCAGGATAGGCACGATAGGATAGGCATGTAGCCGCAAGAGGGCACAAGCCAGTGTCTTATTGTGCCGGTCCCAAGCCCGGATAAATACAGAGGGTTGCGTCAGGAAGGGCATCCGGCGTAAAACTTTTGCCAAATCAAAGATGCGAATCAACCTATGACTTCCATACCAGATCGGTCGAGGCCCGGGGTCGAGGCCCGGGTCGAGGCCCGGGTTTCCATCGGCGCTGTTGACCTACAAGGCGCCGGTGGAAATTGGATTACTGTTGGGTCGAAGAAGGAGAGGAGGAAAGTGCGGTCGCATGAAGAAAGAGAAGAGGAGCGTCAAGAGTATAGGACTAAGAGTAGGGACGTTGAATGTTGGAACTATGACAGGAAAAGGTAGAGAGTTGGTCGACATGATGCAGAGGAGGAAGGTAGACATACTGTGTGTCCAGGAGACCAGGTGGAAAGGTAGCACAGGCTAGGAGTTTAGGAGCAGGGTTCAAGTTGTTCTATCATGGTGTAGATTGGAAGAGAATGGAGTAGGAGTTATCTTGAAGGAGGAGTTTGTTAGGAATGTCCTGGAGGTAAAAAAGAGTGTCAGATAGAGTGACGAGTCTGAAGCTAGAAATAGAAGGTGTGATGTTCAATGTTGTCAGTGGGTATGCCCCACAGGTAGGATGTGAGCTGGAGGAGAAGGAGAAATTCTGGTTGGACTTTGATGAAGTGATGCAGAGCATATCTAGAAATGAGAGAGTTGTCATTGGCGCAGACTTCAATGGACATGTTGGTGCAGGTAACAGGGGTGATGAGGAGGTGATGGGCAGGTTTGGTATCCAGGAGAGGAACGCAGAAGGACAGATGGTAGTTGACTTTGCAAAAAGGATGGAAATGACTGTAGTGAATACTTTCTTCCAGAAGACGCAGGAACATAGGGTGACCTATAAGAGTGGTGGTAGGAGCACACAGGTAGACTACATTTTGTGTAGACGATGTAACCTGAAGGAGATCAGTGACTGTAAAGTAGTGGTAGGTGAGAGTGTAGCCAAACAGCATAGGATGGTGGTGTGTAGGATGACTCTGGTGGTGAGGAAGATGAAGAGGGCAAAGGCAGAGCAGAGGACGAAATGGTGGAAGCTAAAAAAGGAAGGGTATTGCATGACCTTTAGGAAGGAGTTAAGACAGGCTCTGGGTGGTCAGGAGGTGCTTCCAGATGACTGGACAACTACAGCTAATGTGATCAGGGAGACAGGTAGGAGAGTATTTGGTGTGTCATCTGGAAGGAAAGTAGATAAGGAGACTTGGTGGTGGAATGGGGAGGTACAGGAGTGTATACAAAGAAAGAGGTTAGCTAAGAAGAAGTGGGACACTGAGAGGACTGAGGAGAGTAGACAGGAGTACAGGGAAATGCAGCGTAAGGTGAAGGTAGAGGTAGCAAAGGCCAAACAAGAAGCTTATGATGACTTGTATGCTCGGTTGGACAGTAAGGAGGGAGAGACTTATCTATACAGGCTGGCAAGACAGAGAGATAGAGATGGGAAGGACGTGCAGCAGGTTAGGGTGGGTGTCTATGGAAGTCTATTGACAGCAGTGTGATGGGAAGATGGAAAGAGTACTTGTAGCAAAGATTAGCCAGGATGAAGTGAGGAGAGCACTGAAGAGGATGAAGAGTGGAAAGGCAGTCGGTCCTGATGATATACCTGTAGAGGTCTGGAAGTGTCTAGGAGAGGTGGCAGTAGAGTTTCTGACTGGGTTGTTCAACAGGATCTTAGATAGTGAGAAGATGCCTGAGGAGTGGAGGAGAAGTGTGCTGGTGCCCATTTTTAAGAACAAGGGAGATGTGCAGAGTTGTGGCAACTATAGAGGAATAAAGCTGATGAGCCATACAATGAAGTTATGGGAAAGAGTAGTGGAAGCTAGACTAAGGGCAGAAGTGAGCATTTGTGAGCAGCAGTATGGTTTCATGCCAAAAAAGAGTACCACAGATGCAGTATTTGCTTTGAGGATGTTGATAGAGAAGTACAGAAGGCCAGACGGAGCTGCATTGTGTTTTTGTAGATCTGGAGAAAGCTTATGACAGGGTGCCCAGAGAGGAACTGTGGTATTGTATGAGGAAGTCTGGAGTGGCAGAGAAGTATGTTAGAGTGGTGCAGGACATGTATGAGGACTGTAAGACAGTGGTGAGGTGTGCTGTAGGTGTGACAGAGGAGTTCAAGGTGGAGGTGGGACTGCATCAGGGATCAGCTCTGATCCCTCTTTGGGAGTGACCAGGAAGGATAGGATCAGGAATGAGTACATCAGAGGGACAGCACATGTTAGAGGTTGTGGAGATAAAGTCAGAGAGGTCAGACTGAGATGGTTTGGACATGTCCAGAGGAGAGATAGTGAATATATTGGTAGAAGGATGCTGAGTTTTGAACTGCCAGGCGGAGGCCTAGTGGAAGACCAAAGAGGAGGTTTATGGATGTAGTGAAAGAGGACATGAAGGTAGTTGGTGTGAGAGAAGAGGATGCAAAGGACAGGGTTAGATGGAGGACACTGATTCGCTGTGGCGACCCCTGAAGGGAAAAGCCGAAAGGAAAAGAAGAAGAAGAAGGCACGATGCAACATGTCAATAAAGAGAATAGGATCAGTATTACCAGTAATTATCCCAAATCTAGCCATATGGCTCCCCATTTTCCAAAAATTTCCTCTAGCCCATCCCACTTAATGCTTCCACCTCTACCAGCATTGTCATTCATTTCAAACTTTAAAGCTTCAAGTTTTCTCATAGCAACAGTAAATGTTCCATCAGATGACGTGTTATTTAAGATAAATGTACAACAAAGTGTTCCAAACATTTTACACACTCCTCCCTTTTCTGCTAAAATCAAGTGTAACCCACTTGGTTACGAAACCAATATACAGTATGTGATTTAAGTGTAGTACCTCAGTTTCACCACTTGGCGGTGTGTGAGTAATGTCAGACGCCTTGAACGTGACCTCGGTCTGACCTGTGCGTGATCACAATCTGCACCGAGCGCCATCTTAGAGTTGAACCACTGAGCAGAGCACTTGCACAAGTGAACCGGGAAAAGTGGAGTCTAAAGAGTGTAGGTGAGCGAGACAAGAGCGGGTTTCACCGTGTAAGCCCTGGAGAACTCCGGTGAGAGACATGCTATGTTACTGGGCTAGGGCTCGGGTTAGCGGTTGATATTAGCATGATATGAGAAAACTCCTGTTACCGAAGCATGTTCATAAAACCAGTCGGAGTCCATGATATGTGTCCTTAATGTTTTAAACCTACTCTAGTACCTGTTATCAGTGTGTACTTTGAAAAGAAGCTGTAAAAAGATCGCTAATGACCTAGCCCGAAGCTAATGCTAATCGCGGTTAGCGCCGCTTTGCTAACGCTGGGTTTTACCTGCAAAAGGTGATGTGAATGCTATATGTGAAGTTATACAAGCTAACGTGCTGCTAGCTGGTTAAGCTAATGAGCCTTTACTGTGAATCAGAATGAGAACCAGAGACAGCTATGGTACAGAAATGTGTTTGTTTGATAGCCTTCATGCTAATTATTCTTCCTAGTCATTGGGATGAATGTATTTCCATTTCCTGTAGTCTTTATATCTTTAAGGAGGATTACGTTACGAATCGAGTGACTAGTCAGCTTTTGAGAGGGGATGTATTTCCTAACTTTTTCTCCTTCCCGTTCCGGCCTCACTGCTCTAGGAATGATAAAGCTCTTTAATGTTGTTTTTACTGCACTCTGTGTAGTAACATGTGGAGTGGTAATTATCAATGGGGGGGTGGTTGTTAACTTAGTCAAAGAGTACTGTCCCAGGGCCAAATCCTACGGGTTTGCTGTCCCTCCTCAACTGTTACGATCATCTCTATCGCATAGGTCATGTCGGGTTTAACAATACTTGTGTCAAGCTGAATCTGCCAAACCCCTTGTTCAAATTTTACTGTTATTTATCCCACATTGTTCAATTCCCCACGCTGCTCGTAGCGCCACACTAGCTTGGAAATCACGTGTGATGCCACAGAGTACATTCTGCTCTTGGTTCAGTATATCATTTTCCAAAACTCTAAATGTTAGTTGGATAACACTGGTAGTTACATCCTTGCTTGGAATCTTTAAGGTTATTCTCTTATCCACTGGTGTTCCTGCTAACATTGCTTCTGTCGGTCAAACTGGATCCAAATTATCTACTCGACTCAGTTCAGTGTATGTTGGAAAGTCTGTGGCAGTCTCATCGTTTCTACACTTTACGTCGGCAAAGAGTGCATCATTAGAATTCATTCTCCTATCTAATTTTACTTGTATCTTGAGCTCTTGATCTATGGTGATTTTTATGTGGCATGAGAAGTTGTTCATAATTATCTGCCCTTCCCCTGATTTCCTCCTACATACAATGGTTTTATTTAATTCAGTTATTTTACATTTTGTCCCCTTCTGTCTAATCTCTTCAGAAATAATCACTGTTCCTGTCCATTTCCACATAGTATGAAGCTCTGTCTTACTTCTCCTGCCATCTTGCTCCTGATTTACTGATTGTGTGTCATCATGAACATGAGATGAGAATGCTAGCATGGGTTTCAACACAGTGTGAATTGGGAATTTTGTGGTTGCATCTTACTTATATTGATCATGGCTGTGTGGTGCTTCCTGGAGTGGCTGTGACTCCAGCAGATGTCTCTCGCTCTTTGGGTTCAAAATCTGAGTCGGGCTCCTCGAAACAGTCCCCTGTGTCCCCAGATTACCTGTTGATTGCCACATCAGGCTGCACATTACTCCTGTCAACAACCACATCATCTTCCTCATTGTTTCTCAGTTTCATACTGCCCTTTGTCTCTGGCTGGACTTTGGTGCAGTGGCTCATATGATACCTGGTGGTGCTTCCCTTGACTGTTGGGGTTGCCCTCACCACGGTGTACGGCCCTTCTCTGCGTGGCTCGTGCCACTTTCTCCTGAAGACCTTCAGATACACCTGGTCGCCCGACACCACCTGTCTTTTGACCTCCTGGTCAGCTCTTGGTTCTTTCGCCTTTTCCTGCAAATGTATAGATCTATGGATGGCAGTTAGTTGTGTCATGTATTCAGACAATTCAGTTTGTAGTTGTTCCAGACTGGGCCCTTAATGCGGTTGCCTTATTGCTGCTGAGACAGGCATGCTTCGTCCCGTAAGCATTTGGTGAGGCAAAAGATGCGTGTTTCTGTGAGTTTGCATGCGGTAGCTCATTAGTGCGAGTGGTAGCGCATCCACCCAGTTAAGCTTTGTGCTAGTGCAGATCTTACTGATTTTTGCTTTTAGGGTCCCATTTATTCTCTCTACAATACCTTGGCTGGCTGGATGGTACACACTACCTAGTCTCTGTTTGATGTTCAGATACTTCAACACTCCTTTCATGGCTTTCTGAACGAAAGCAGGACCATTATCTGAACTTATTTCTGATGGGATGCCAAAACGTGGAATCACCTCTCTGGTGAGGAACTTAATGACTGTGTCTGCTCCGAGAGTTTTAGATGGAACCGCCTCAACCCATCGACTGAAGGGATCAATTATCACCAACATGTATCCTTTTCCATGAATAGATTCAATATTGTCCACATAGTCCATACACAAATGTTTTAACCGTCCCACTGGGGTTTTTACCCCTTTTCGAACATTGTTTTCAGCACAAACATCACATTGATTCAGTACTTCTTCAACCATCGCTTGCATGTATGGAGACCAATAGCCCTGCTCTCTTATCTTCTTCAACACCTCCCCTCGTCCACAGTGTGCAACACTGTGGGTTTTTGAAATCAAAATAGTTAACAGGGCCACTGGTGCAACTACGAGTCCCTCATGGGATCTCCACAGACCTGTCTCATCCTGTGTTGCTCCCCTCTCGAGCCACAGACTGTACCCGCTGTGACCTGCTTCTTCCTGTATCAACATAATGTCTTCTGGTGTGACCACAGGTTCCAGCGACACTACTGGAGCCAAAATGGCATTTTTGCATTTAGAGGCTTCTTTGGCGGCCTACTCTGCTGCATTATTGCCTCTCGTTACTGCATCATTTCTTTTACAATGCGTCTGACACTTAATGAGTCGCATCATTGCAGCCATCAAATCATTGATCTGTTTCTCATGCTGTTTGGGTGTGCCGTCTGACTTCCTGAAACCCCTTTGCTTCCACAATGCTCCAAACAAATGACACACACACCATGAGCATAAGCAGAGTCTGTGTAAACATTGGCTGCTCGCCCGGCAGCCAGGTGACACACCTCTGTTAGCGCCTTCAGCTCCGCCAGCTGGGCAGAACATGGTTGACTACAACTCTGTTTTTACTGTTACAAAGTTATCTGCATCCTGTCTGACCACCGTATAGCCTGCATGATTTCCTAAATGATCCCTAATCAACAAAGAATATCACATCTGCATGGGGAAATGGGACTGACTCTAAATCTGGTCTCAACTTAGTGTACTTCATTGTCTCAGCGATGCACTCTTGTGGTTCACCCTCACCTTCAAGTTGGATGACGTTTGCTGGATTCGTTGTTGCACATTTCTTTATTGTTACATCTGGATATGACAACAGTGGTGTGTACTGCAAACACCGAGCTTGAGTTATCACAAATTTCCCTTGATTTATCAGCTCAGTGATTTTGTGATGGGTTAAGATGGTAACTGGATACCCTATTGTTATTGATGTTGCTTTTTCATAGGCATAATGGACTGCAGCGAGGCCCTGGTAACAGGGCAGCCATCCCTGCGCCACATAATCCAACTTTGTGCTGTAATATGCAATTGGTTGTTTCTGACGGCCACTGCACGTCTCTTGCATTAATATTGCAGTTGCGTACATGTTCTGTCTATTCGAGACATAGAGCAGAATTGGTTTGTTGTAGTCTGGTGTTGCTTGAGCAGGGGCACTCTGCAACTCTTGTTTTAAAGTTTCAAAAGCCACCATCGCTTCATTTGTCCATGTTAAAGGAGCTTTCAATGCTTGATGTCTGTGTAGGTTCTCAGTCATCCAGGTCATGGTTATCCAAAAGCTGTTGAGTCGATCCACTGGACGTTTAAGAAAGTTCTTGAAGACGTTTCGTCTTTCATCCAAGAGACTTCTTCAGACCTGAAGAAGTTCAGAACTGAAGAAGTCTCTTGGATGAAAGACGAAACGTCTTCAAGAACTTTCAATGCTTGCGTCCCCGTCTCCTTAATGAGATCTCTGCGGGGAGCTGCTTTCTCCACATAGTTCTCAACCCAATCGGAACTATATCCTATCAGCCCCAGGAATGTCATCATCTGCTGGACTGTTTTTGGGCGTGGCGCTTTACTTATTCCCTCTAATTGAGAGGGTGAGATTGCAATAGTTCCTTCAGAAATTGTTCTTCCCAAGTACTCTACCAGAGACTTACAATACTGCAGTTTTGTTTTGGACACCTTGTGTCCTTTTTCTGCCAACCTTCGTAGCACTTTAATGGATTCTTGGTGACACGCCTCCAATGTGTCGGCCCCAATTAAAACATCATCAGCATAGTGAACCAAAACACCGCTGATTTCTAGCCCCTCGAGGCTCTCTTTGAGAACCTGATTGAACACATTTGGACTGAGCTTTAGTCCCTGTGGAATACGCTTGTAGGTCACCTGCTTACCCCGATTAAGTGAATACAAACAGATATTGTGATTCCTCAGCTAAAGGTATGCTACAAAACACTGAACTCAAATCAATTACAGTAAAAAATGTTGCACTTGGTGGCACGCTTGTGAGCAGTGTGTGGGGGTTTGGTACATCAATTGGCCCGTCTTGTATGACTGCATTTATTGCTTTCAAATCATGAACCAACCGGTACTTTGATTTATCTGCTTTCAGTACCAGAAATATAGGTGTGTTGCATGGACTTTGTGCTTCGATCAATACTCCTGCCTTTAACAAACCATCAATTGGTTCACAGCCACCCTGGTTCACAGCCAAACCCTGGTTCACAGCCACACTCAGAAGGCTCAGGTCAGAGAAGGAGGCTGCATTCAGAAGTGGGGACAGAGACAGATACAAGGAGGCCAAATACAGATTTGGTAAGGAGGTGAAAAGAGCCAAATCTGCATATGGCAAGAGAATGGAAGAACAATTCTCAGCCAACGACTGCCTCTGTCTGGAAAGGGCTCAAAGCTATCACCAATTACAAGCCTAGAGCCCCCCACTCTGTCATCGACCTACGTCTGGCCAACAGCCTTAATGACTATTACTGTCGTTTTTTGAAAGACAATGGAACAGACATTTAGACCACAGTTGCTCAGGGTTCTGACGCATCATGTCTTCTAGCAATATGTCGTCTGATTCAGCTTCAGTTGTCTCTGGTGTACTCAATATGGGAGTTGTAACTACCTGTGGCACAGCTGTCATATTGGCGGTACATTAAATTCTAATCATAGTTTTGTCGTCTGAGATGTATATAGAAGGATTATGTTTTCCCCCAATTTACCTGTGGTGCAATTTTCATCGTGGGTCCCAGATCTTTTGATTCACATTTCTCATTCACCAATACAGTAATGTGTGGACTGGATTCTGGTACATTATACCATTGGGCAATGAATGAGTTTGGCTCTACATTCATAGCTACCCCTTTTGGTCCAATCACTATGTAATTTGAGCTTAAATCAATTGTCATGTTTCTCGTTTTTATCCCAAATTTCCTCAAAAATTTTGCTACATGACACATCATAAAACATTGTGCAGTGGTAGTTGGAGAAAGGTTCGGTTGCTTTTGGGATTTGAGCTCGAATGTATTTTTCCCAAACATTAAATGTCTGCTGTACTGATTCAGTGATTTCTCCTAGCCAATAAACCTTAGCATAGTCTGCTTTCACATGCATCACCTTTCTCCCATTTATAATCATGTCCTTTTTGACACTCCCAAAAAGATTGTCCCAGCAGATTGACCCAGGTGATGTGTCTCATGCTAATGACCCTCATTAGCATACAAAGGTGTAACTCACATCCCAACGACCCCCTTTGGACCCATCAACAATCGTTGACGAGCCAGACGGGTTTTGGTGACATTCGTTGGAAGGTGAATAGCACTGACCACACCCCACAGGGTTTATAAGCTGGGACTTTATCAGCCACTTTCTGAACTGAAGAAGTTTCTTGGATGAGAGACGAAACGTCTTCAAGAACTTTCTTTAACATTCAGTGGATCAACTCAACAGCTTTTGGATTCACATGCATTTGTAAATCTACCCCAGAGGTATCTACGTACACTCCCTGTGGGCTGCACCAGATTTTTGCTTTTAATTTACATAGTGCATCCCTTCCCAATAAATTAATCGGAGTTTGGTCGGACACTAAAATTGGAATTCTTATTTCTTCACCTTCTGTGACCAGGCGCACTGGAGCCGTTGTTGGAGTTAGCTGCTTTAATCCCAAGAATCCTACTGTCTTGACAAATTTGCCTGACATGGGGAGGTGTGTGGCATATTTACTGCTCACACATGTTTATGTGGCTCCTGTATCTACCAGCATTGGAATTTGCCCGTTTTCTATTTGAACCTGCAGCATCGGTTCTTTATCAGCCGCCATGGTGACTATTGGCAGCTGACCCTCCCACGTAGGACTCTCTGGACAACCCTAGAAACCATAGTTCTGCCCTGTCCAAAGATTGGCTGGACCTATGCCCTCTCTCCGAGGGGCTCTGTATCTCCCCCTCCCCTCCATTCGTCCAGGACCTAAGCAAAGCCCTGTCTCTAAGATTCATTTTTAGCTCTTCTTCCTTTTCCTCATCTTCCTCGTAGTCCTTTGCTTTATCATAATGTCTATCTACTGTATATCCTGCTCAATCTCCATCATGGCAGATCGATTAAGTTCTCTTCTTAAATCTAGTCCTTTATGTGGCAGATCAATCCAGAAGCTGCAGGATTGTTCTCCTCCTGCACTTTTCCTCCCTTCGTAGCAATCCAGTATGTCTGGTCTGCTGTGTCTAGCCTTCCTAGCAGTGCTACAATATTTTGGACTCATTACCCATACAATAGCTGGGGGTGTTGTATCTTTCCTTTGAGCTGTCTTCCCATGCATTGGTTCCCTGTGTTTCTCCGCTGTCACTGCTTTTGTTGATTTTTGTGATCCATTCTGGTTGGCAGGGTTATCTTTTGAATTATTAGTGATTGGACTACTATCATTCCTAAGTGTGGGGGTTTTTACTCTCGTTAGCTCCGTGATTAGCAATGATCTGGGATATTTCCTCTGTTTGTTTTTCATTAAACATTACATTAAAATGCAACCAACCTCCCGATTTGGGTATAAACCTGCAAAATTTTGTCGCATTAAGTTGGTTGTCTCTCCTGTTCCTCCTCTCTGTCTACGTTGTTTTGCAGTGTCCTCATCCCCTGTCTCAACCTTTCCCTGTATAATTCGCCTACCTCTTTGAACAACTTTAAAATTTTCAACTCTAATTCTTTTCTAAACGTTTCTTCGATTGGTCTTTAGTCTTGTAGTCTCTTATTCTGATCTCCATACTCTCGCACACTGCCACATCAAACGTACCTCCCCGAAATTTTGTTAATATCCTTTAAAATGTCTGGGTTTTTGGTTCCCACCAGAGCTACTGGTGTGGGATTCATTGTCTTAGATTGTAGTGTGGTTATTTAAAATAACTGTTCTTATGTCTGGCTCTGTAAGAAAAACAGAAATCTTTTCTCTGCTGCCTGTGCACCTGAAGGGAGGGGTTGTGAGGGGGGGTTTGGTTGAACGGGGGATTGCTTTTGCAGCTTCTGCACCTAGATATATTTTTAGACAAGTCCAGTCTGTGTCTTCTGACCCCTCCCCCTGTAGTCAATGCAATTTCAATGCCCTGTCTACTACTCTGTCTACAGCACATACGGTTTAATCTCAGTCGAACAGTCAATCACAGATTTTTGTTTTTACCATTCACACATTCACATCTGAGCTCAGCAATCAGACATTCAATTACACAGTATCACTTATGACGTCCAAACAGTTTTCCACACTCAGAAAAGAAAAACTTTATTTTTATCCCAAGCTTATATGTTCAGATTATTTGATTTGTATGCTTGTACTTTCAATGGGCTTATCAGTCACACAAATTCACGTTCATACTGATCTTCCCATACACATATGGTTGGATCTTATCAAACACACACTAACTTCGGGTGACCTTATTTCAGCCGGGTGACGTTTTAAGAAATGCACCCCTATGAAAACATGGATGTATGCCAGACACTGAAAGACTCACCACAAAGTTTATATCAATTACTTATACAGTTTATGCAGTCATACGCCCATTTTATTTCAGTGGGACATGTGTGTAGAGGAGGAGGGGCTTCAATTTAGGTTCATGCGCATGAAGTGATTGTTATATTTAGCTGCAGCCTTTTTACATTATTTCACAAATTACGGTTCCCAAATTTTCCTTTACATCTCCTTTACTTATATTACACTTACATTTTTGCTTAATTTCTTATTTTTATGGGCCGGTTATTATAATTTATTTTATATCAGTTTATGGTTGCTTCTCTTCAGACTATCTTCTGGGTCATAGAGACACGATAGGCGCAGTCTCTTAACTATGCTATTTCTCGGCACCTTTTCTGAATTTTCTGAGTCAAATTGTGCCACTATCAGTTACTGCCGGCGCTTGATCAAAGACACACAAATGGACAAACTTAACAGCTGCTTCACCGCCGGAACCAGTAGAAGGGCCCAAGGTTATTAACACAAAACCCAGGAAAAAGCTCAAAATTTCTCAACATCTGTCGGACACACCTCAGTCTACCCATAGACCAGACAGAACTAAGTCCACACTTGGACATAGACAGCTTCCCAAAGCTTCCCTGGTCTCCCACACTTGGATCCTGGTTTCCCAAAACCGGTTTTCGACACAAATCCACACTTGGACACCCGAGCTTCACAATCTCCACAAAAACTTCTCCCCAGCTGCTGTCTTAATTTCTGGCTGTTTCCTTTTATTCGAAATGCCAATCACAGTTCAATTTGTGCTTCACTTCTCTAAGTGAAACTCTTTGCAGCAGCCGTACATTTGCACCTGGAGTTTTAGCGAAACACACCCTCTCTGCTGCAACACCTCTCACGTTCTATGTCTCTGAAGTCTCTGAACAACTATTTGGAGCATCCAACTACGCTTAGTGACTTAAACTTTAGATATTTTAACTTCACAGCCAGAAGCAAGTAGTTTGTAACAGATGCAAATGCGAGAGATCTGTCTTTTTAAGCTGCAGATTCTTCCAGTAAATGATAGAATAAATAATTCAAATGGTTTCGTGTCACAAACGTGATTCATTGCGAATACCTGAAATATGAATGTATTGAAACTTTTCATTTTGAGGCTGTGGAAGAAAATCAGTCCTTGGGGTCATGTTTGACCTCCCCTGTGGAAGAGTGGATGTATCGTAACTTGTGCATCCAAGGGTTAAACTAAACTGAACAATATACAAAACGTAGTGCACCTTCATATCACTTAGAATCAAATGTAATGAGTGTGAATTAAATGAATCCATTATCTATTTTTCCAAGTAAAAGCTGCTGGTAAATTGATATGAGTGGGCTGAATAAGCGGGAAAAAGATCTATTTTTTGGATTCATTTCTCTGAACACTTTTATAATAATAATTAAAACATATGATGAAACTATTAATGTTTTATTTAGTTCAGGTATGACTTCATCACCAGTTCCTCTGACTTTGTTCAGAAAACCTCTTGCTAGTACAAGTTATCTGAGTTTTCCTTTAGGCTAGTAACTTTCAAAACAAGAGTAACAGCTTTTTTTTAGCAATTGCAATTACCCCTACAGTTGATGTTTTTGGGCCACATGCCACATGAAGTTATGGGAAAGAGTAGTGGAAGCTAGACTAAGGGCACAAGTGAGCATTTGTGAGCAGCAGTATGGTTTCTTGCCAAAAAAAAGGTACTACAGATGCAGTATTTGCTTTGAGGATGTTGATAGAGAAGTACAGATAAGGCCAGAGGGAGCTGCATTGTGTTTTTGTAGATCTGGAGAAAGCTTTTGACAGGGTGCCCAGAGAGGAACTGTGGTATTGTATGAGGAAGTCTGGAGTGTCAGAGAAGTATGTTAGAGCGGTGCAGGACATGTATGAGGACTGTAAGACAGTGGTGAGGTGTGCTGTAGGTGTGACAGAGGAGTTCAAGGTGGAGGTGGGACTGCATCAGGGATCAGCTCTGAGCCCCTTCTTGTTGCTATGGTGATGGACAGGCTGACAGACGAGGTCAGACAGGCATCTCCATGGACTATGATGTTTGCAGATGACATTGTGATCTGCAGTGAGAGTAGGGAACAGGTGGAGGAGAAGCTAGAGAGGTGGAGGTTTGTCCTGGAAAGGAGAGGAATGAAGGTTAGCCGCAGTAAGACAGAGTACATGTGTGTGAATGAGACGGATGAATTCTGGGGAAGAATTACTGCTGCTAGAGTGATGATACCCTACACATTGCCTCTGACCTAGTAATGAAAATCAGTGGTCAACTGGTGTGTCCTGACACCACACAAGTAACAATGCACCATTCAGATACACACAATACTGAATAAATTATGACACTCATGCCAGTACAGAACACATCCAATTACTGATCCCCAAAAGCTATTGGAAAATAATTTTGTGTGGAAAACATAAGAATAGAAAGTCTGAAAACTGATCAGTAAATATTTAAGGTGACTCTTCTGTTAAAAAAGTCATTCATTCTTTGGAAATCATGACATTTTATTTTTTACTTTGAATCTTTCTGTTGGATCTATAAAATGATGAGGATTTTCTCCACGTGACACTGACCTGTAAACTAACAAATGAAGTGTGAAGTAAATTCTGACAAAATTGACTCTTTATTCACTTTTTTTGGATTGATATTTTTTACAAAAGACTGTGAAACTGTAGTATTTTAATAGAATCTCAAAATGGGTAAATTCACAAAAATTGTTAATCCCATTTATATGAGATTGAA
Organism: Antennarius maculatus; assembly: GCA_013358685.1. Classification (NCBI taxonomy): domain Eukaryota; kingdom Metazoa; phylum Chordata; class Actinopteri; order Lophiiformes; family Antennariidae; genus Antennarius; species Antennarius maculatus. The sequence goes on along the minus strand of CM023610.1, from coordinate 514,449 downwards.
TCACATAAACAACCCACTAATGTGTGTATCATGTGCATGTGAAGGGCACAATTCTCAACAGGCCTTAACAAATGATCATCAAAGTCCAATGGGCGTTCCCTCTTTAATATACAGGAAGATGAGTAGTTGTCTTAAAACGTATATAAGTCATGAAAACACAAATGTAGACAACTGAGAGATGGAGATCTCATTTCTAATTGTTGGTTTGCTCATGTTTGATCTGTATTATGGAGATGGTCTCAAACAAAAGGCTAGATTTACAGGAGGTATTGTTAAAGGAATGAACAATCAGGCCTCAACTGTAACATGTAAACCCCAAGGTGCAGCTCGCCTGCCCGCATTCTCTATGGATGGAGACTTCGTTATTGGGGGTGTTTTCTCTATACACCTCTACAAACACACCTTGAGATATAACTACACCACTGTACCTGAGCCACTGAGATGCACAGGGAGGTCTGTCAGGAGAAGTGATTGTTGAGAGAGTATCAGAGTGTGTTACTGAAATGCTTTTATTTGTGTGACATTTGCTTGTCATTAACTGTTGCTGCCTTAGTTACAAGATTAATGTCTGTTATCACCCATGATATTAAATTGCAAATCTCTTTCTTATGTTACCTGCTTAAATAGTGCATCATCATCGTCGTATGCATGTTTGACAATTGAGTTTCTGTCTCCAGCATTGATTCCCGTCAACTGCGCTTCTCACAGGCTATGATCTTTGCCATTGAGGAGATTAACAACAGCACTGAGCTCCTGCCCGGTGTCAAACTGGGTTATCAGATCCATGACTCCTGCACCTCTGTGCCAGTAATAGTGCATGTGGCATTTCAGCTTTCAAATAGCCTGGATCAGGCATTTCACACTGGTGATAACTGCTCTCAGTCTGGTATGGTGGTGGGAGTTGTGGGTGAATCTGGATCCACTGGATCTATAAGCATGTCACGCATTATAGGGACCTTCAACATTCCTCAAGTAAGCATTTGAATTTCTGACAAACTGTCTTTAATAGAAATGAGTACTGATTCATGTGCCTGCCATGTTCAATAATCACATTTATGTTTTCACTTAGGTGAGTTATTTTGCCACTTGTGCATGTCTGTCTGATAAGATGCAGTACCCTAATTTCTTCAGAACTGTACCAAGTGACCAGTTCCAGGCTGATGCACTGGCCAAGCTTGTAAAACATTTTGGCTGGACTTGGATAGGTGCAGTCCGATCAGATTCAGACTATGGCAACAATGGTATGGCATCTTTCCTGCTCACGGCACAGAAGGAGGGAATCTGTGTGGAATACTCTGTGTCTTTCCATCGGACAAACCCACGCAGCAAGATCCAGAGAGTAGCTGATGTTATCCGGAGGTGTCCATATCACAGATTGTTTCAAAGTGTGACAAAGTGTGTCACTTCTTATAATGCATGTGAATGTCTTCCACAGATCAACAGCTCACGTTATTGTGGCATTTATTGCCGATTCCGAAATGAGACTCCTTCTGGAGGAGCTGTCACGTGAGGCTTCTCCACCCCGCCAATGGGTAGGAACTGAGGGTTGGGTCACCAACCGAGACATGCTGAAGTACAGATTCTGTGCTGGAGCTATTGGATTTGGCATTGAGCAATCAGTCATCCCTGGATTGAGAGACTTCCTGCTGGATCTCTCTGCCACTAAAGTGGCCTCTTCCCCAGTGCTCACTGAGTTCTGGGAGGTTGTATTCAACTGCAGGCTGGGAACATGTGAGAGAGCTGTTTCTGTTGTAAAAAGTCCACCAGTAATTAAGAAGTAAAACCCACTTTTCTTTAGATTCATTTGTAGATTCGGTTTTGTATGAAATTATGTCTGGTAAAATATTTCACCTTCTTTTGTTGTTATTTATATTATGATATATAATATATGGTTTAATGTAGAGCTAAAAACGTTCTGTCCAGTTACTGCCACAGGTGAGAGAATGTGTGATGGAACTGAAGACATGCAGACTCTCCAGAACCCATACACCGACACATCTCAACTTCGAATCACTAACATGGTCTATAAGGCAGTTTATGCATTAGCACATGCCCTTCATAACACATTGTGCCCGGACACAAATTCCTCAACTCACTGCGACAAATACAACAAGTTATCATTAGAGGAGGTTTGTTAAAACTATAAAAAAAAGAAGAAAAACACTTTCCAATTTTAGAACTATGATTTATATAATACATTTAATTAAGTTTGCAATAATTCTCCTCATAGGTCCTTAATCAGTTGAAGAAAGTGAAGTTTAACCTAAACGGTTATGACGTGTCATTTGATGCAAATGGGGATCCCGTGGCCAAGTATGAGCTGGTCAATTGGCAGAAAAGTCACAGGGGCAGCATTGAGATTGTGACAGTGGGACATTATGATGGGTCATTGCCAGCGGGTCAGGAGTTCCAAATTAATACGAACCTCGTGTTCATGGAGGGTGTCACAAAAGTAAGGAGTTTTAGGCATATTCAAACAGATGTTTTGAAGGTCTCAAAGATGTAATTTTCCACTGTTAAAAAATTTATACTGACTGTAATGAGAACCATTCTAAATGTTATTGTAAATATTTTCATTGTTAAAATGAAATTTTAAAAAATCACCAGGTTGATGTCAATAAATCAAGTGGGTTTCTTGACCTAACACCCCTAACAATCACCATAATTTCAGCATGAAAAGCTCCTTTGATTACCTGTTGTGTACCTTTTTAAAGAGGAGCAGCAAAGCCTTTGTAACGGAACAGATAATATCTGAAACTCCTTGTCCTTTAGCACATTTAATTTTCATCTTATTTTGTAAGATATGTTTATGAATACAAAAATCTCTTCATTTGGTCTCTCTGCAGCTACGTTGCATTATTTTCAAATACTGTAGACATTTATAACCAGTACAAAGAATTAGAAATATTACAAGGATACAAGACTATTTCAAGATAAATTTTGACAGTTTATAATTGCAATTTTTATTTTTTGTTAAATAATAATTGATTGTAATAAAATATTCAATCTTCTTGACTTTGCATTCATGTATCAGGTTCCGAAGTCAGTGTGTAGTGACAGATGTCACCCAGGAACCCGTAAAGTGCTTCAAAAAGGAAAACCCATCTGCTGCTATGATTGTGTGCGATGTCCTGATGGAGAGATTAGCAATTCTACAGGTGATTTAGTTTCTACTTCATAAATACTACATGACATATATGACTACTAATTTTCATTTGTAATTTCTTGTTTTGTTTTTTAGATTCTCTTGATTGTACCCCTTGCCTTCATGAATTCTGGCCTAATGCAGAGAGCAACACTTGTCTACCCAAGCCTGTTGAATTTCTTTCCTATGATGAGGTCCTAGGAATCATTCTGGCAGCGTTCTCAGTTGGTGGTGCCTGTCTCACCATCATGACTGCAGTTCTGTTCTATCAACATAGAACATCCCCGATTGTCAAGGCCAACAACTCTGAGCTGAGCTTCCTGCTGCTCTTCTCTCTGACTCTGTGTTTCCTGAGTTCATTAACTTTCATTGGAGCACCCTCTGACTGGTCCTGCATGCTGCGACACACAGCCTTTGCAATCACCTTTGTCCTCTGCATGTCTTGTATTTTAGGCAAAACAATTGTAGTGTTAATGGCCTTCAAGGCCACCCTCCCAGGCAGGAATGTCATGAAATGGTTTGGTCCGCTGCAGCAAAGAATAACTGTAGCCTGCATAACATTTATACAGGTACTAATATGTACCATTTGGTTGGTTGTTAGTCCCCCGTTTCCAATCAAGAACTTAACTGTATATAAGAAAAGAATCATTCTGGAATGTGCTTTGGGCTCAGCCGTTGGGTTCTGGGGTGTACTCGGGTACATTGGGCTACTCGCTGTCTTTTGCTTAGTGCTTGCTATTCTAGCTCGGAAACTGCCTGATAGTTTTAATGAAGCCAAGCTCATCACCTTCAGCATGTTGATATTCTGTGCAGTCTGGATCACCTTTATCCCAGCGTATGTCAGCTCTCCTGGGAAATTTACTGTGGCTGTAGAGATATTTGCCATTCTGGCCTCCAGTTTTGGACTGATATTCTGTATATTTGGTCCAAAGTGTTTCATCATATTGTTTAAACCAGACAAAAACACAAAGAAACAGGTTTTGAACAAAAATAAATCCCAACACATATAAGGGGCCTTTTTGGTGAATTCACATGAATTTAAATGTAATACATATAGCTTAAAAAAATTTTATGCACTTATTTTATATATTTGCTGTTGGTTAAGTGTTTTAGTGCACAAGAGGGACTGTTGTCTTAAATCTATTTCTATTCTGTTTTGAAAAAACAACTTTTTTTTTTCTTGATCTAGTAATTGTGTATGGAATGTGTTTCTCTCAATGTGTTGGGAACATAGAGAGAGACACACTGGGGTAATTTAATCCAAAATGTTCAACCTTCAGTTAGAAATAAAAGACACCTTTTATCTCAGAGAAGAGGCCAAAACAGACAAACACCATCTGGTCTGAGCTAGCAAGCAAGCTCTCTGCCAAGCTGCACAAAACAAACTTTCAAAAGAAGAGTGGGAGCTGGCAAAGTTTTGAGTGACACTTTAGGATATGTTGGAGCACTTGAAGTGACTCAGGATGTAATGGCAAAGTAGTGTTAAAAATGTATGGTTGTCATCCCAACAGAGAACAACAAATGCTAATCTGTACATTGTATTGGAAAATAATTTTCAAGGGAAAGTCTTGTAGAAAGTCTGGAAGCTGACAGATTTTCGAGTTTACCATCTTGTTATGTAAGGAGCCTGTCAATAATGTAAGTCAAATATAGAAAGCAATAATAAGCGGAACAATTACATTTGAATGTAATATAACTTCAACATAGTGCAGCTGCTTTCACTTGACTTGTCCAGTAATATCCCTGCGTTGTGTAATGGAGGATTCTGGATGTGATGGTTTCAGCCGAAGACGTGGCGTATTTATTCTCTGCACAAAGTGGAGTAACTCGGTCACAGATTGATAGATAGATATACAGTTTATGTGGCCTGGTTTAAAAGAATAGGGACTGGACACGGCAAAAATAATTTTTATATGGGTCTTTATTTCCCGACTGTACATAGCACAGCATTAATTTGATGAGCTGAGGTTGTTGGTTGACTAAACTAGCCAAATCTACGGAAAACTTAACCAATCTAGACAAATTTCCGGGAAATTTAACCAATCTAGACAACAGTAGTGGCTCTCTTTGGATAAAGAAAAATAAACAAAATAAAATAAATACATTTGTTGAGCCACATAACTCAATTACTTCTCAGTAGAATGCATTACTACAGTCAAAAATATAGATTTTTAACAAACACATTTTCTGACATGAATTTGAAATACAATTTTCACAGGATAAATCATGAACTCAGAATAAATCATGAACTCACTTCTCACTCTGGTGGGCATCCTGCGCGCCAAGACACACAACTGGAAGTGAAACAGGAATCAACGTGACTCTCAATCTCCCCTCTAATGCTCGACACAAACATAAAATTAACGTCTGAAAGCATGTAGAAAAACAATATAATATGACTCCGTCTACTAGTGTACAATATGAGCCCTTACGATGCGCTGCTTTTCAGTGTTGGCCCTCAGCATGGATATATTGCACGCGCACACCGTTCTACAGATATCGTCAGGAATACACAATCGTTACACATTTAACTTAGACAATAATCACTGCTACACTCTCACCTGCTGACACAGGTAATCCCTTTTCTCTTTTATGAGTGTTTTAAGGATAATTTTTTAAAAACTGCCCACCTGAACAGACCACAACTTCATCGCAGCTCCCTTGTGTGTGTGGTCTCACGTGAGTTCCGCTCTGTCGCGAGCTCTGCGGCCACGTCACTCTTAAAGTGACAGCGTCACTTTACCGAAAACACAGTTATCCTTTCCACCTATGATGCATGACATGGCGAAACGCACGGAACAACCTGCCATCAGACAAAACAAGTATTAAAACAAAAGGACAGTCACCACAGGACTATTTCAGGGGTGCACGCAAACAACGCTGTGTGAACAGCCAAAAACACTGTGTAGATAGACATATACTTTATCAATCCCAGAGGAAATTGCACATATCCACTGCTCAGTCATTACATAATGAATAAATACTGGATAAACACCAGAAGAAAAAGAAACACTGACATCACAGGACATACCACAAGACGTACACTACACTAACAGACACATGCAGCATGAACAGGACATGTACTAAACTAAAATATAAACAATATAAAATAGAAGAAAAAGTGAAAGTGAAGATGGCAGGAGGCCCACATGGTGTATAAGGTACACCCTTCTTACAATGTAAGTCATCTCATTATCTAATGTCACAACATCATAAACACCTTGGCCCCACTACACTGCAGCACAGGCTAACATCCCATCTCCTCCCCTCCATTCAACTGGATGTGGAGAGGGAGGTGCCTGCCGGAAATCTAGCACCATCTCCTTCGTCTTGGAGACGTTGAGCTGACGCTGGTTCTGTTGGCACTGCTCCACAAAGTCAGCCACCCATGCCCTGTACTCCCCCTCTGTCTATTAGTTAGTCCTTGATTCAGCTCACGAGGTAGGGGTCCACAGCCATGGAGGTCAGTTTATCCTGCAGGAGCCGGATCCAGCCGGGGCTGGATGGCGTTGAGGTGCTCGAAAAGTCAAAGAAGAGCACCCTGACGGCACAGCCCCTGACATCCAGGTAGGAGAGCACACAGTGGAGGAGGTACAAGATGGTGTCGTCCACCCCAACCTGGGCCTGATAGGCGAACTGGAGAGGGTCCATTGCACCCTGCAGCTGTGGATGCATGAGCTCCAGGACCAGTCGCTCTAGGGTCTTCATTACGTGGGAGGTAAGAGCGACCGTTTGATGGTTGTTGAGCTCAGTAGGGCGTCTTTTCTTGGGTACAGGGACAATGTCTTCCACAGTGACGGGACCCTCCCCAGCCGTAGACTGAGGTTGATCAGTCACTGATCCCCTAGTTCCCCTAGGGTCCCCTAGTTCCAAAGGGCAGGCTCGGAGGAGTCTTGGGGAGACCTTCTCCGGTCCAGCCGCCTTATAGGGACGAAGCCTCCGCAGCGTTGTCGTCACCAGGTCTGCAGTGATGATGGTCGTGGTGGGAGCAGAAGATTGTGGCGAGGTTGGTAGTCCAGTGGTTGAGGTGCGGCCGTTGAGCTTCGCAGCTCTTGGAGTGGGCTCAGGATGAGTGGCAGGGGTAGAGGGAGAGGAAGCACAGGAGGAGGGAGCATCAGGTCTGCAGGGGTGGGAGACGCCCGGGACAAGGAACCGGGAGTGGTGGGGGAGCTGAACCGATTGAAAAAGCTGTTCATCGCTCGTTCACTATTCCCTTCCACAGTGATGCGACCTTTCCCATGTCCGGTGATGGTTCTCATCCCATTCCAGACCTCCCGCACCTGGTTACCCCCCAGCTGCTTCTCCAGCTTCCTCCCGTACCCCTCCTTGGCCTCCTTCAGGCAGAGTCTCACTTCCTGCTGGGCCTTCCTCATCTCTTCCTCAATCCCACTCCTGAACACCTGCTTCTTCCTGTTCAGGACATCCTTGACCTCCTTGGTTACCCAGGGTTTGTTGTTGGGATAACACCTGACTGTCCTGACAGGGGCCACGGTGTCCACACAGAAGTTCGTGTAATCTGTAAAACACTGAGCTGCCCCCTCAATGTCCTCCCCATGTGAACCCACAATATCACCAGTGATTAAGGTCACTGGTGATAATGATGAGTGCCTCCGGGTGCCGGGTTCGAAGAGCAGAGGTGGTCACACAGATGGTGTCAAACGCCGTCTCTGGGTCCACACGTGGAGGGATGTGGCCAGCGAGGACAATGACGTCTGAAAATTCACGCCCCAGGTAGTAGGGTCTGATTGTGAACACAAAGCAGGACAGAGCACACCAATCTTCCTCGGTCATCACCAAAACCTGACTAAGCAAGTATAGAAAAAAACTATACACAGTTAAACCTATTACTTTACCGTAAGGAATACACTAAATAACAAACACAATATAATCGGAAATAACGGAGATAAATCAATAAAAGGAAAATACACAATACAAAATTCAATCAGACATTCATTAAATACCACAAAAAACTGAGGGAACAACATGCCTCCACAAAATGGAGCAACTCGGTTACAAATTTCAAGTACAAAGCAGGACAGAGCACACCAATCGGCAGCAAAGGAAAAGTCATAATAAATTTGCCACGGTGTCCCTGAATCTTTCCTGCAAACTACACATAGTCTAGACATCGATAAAACCATCCATTTGTGACACAAAAGAAACTCAACACTACAAAAACTAAATAATGTCAAACCTAATTTTTACTTTCTAACACTTTACTTAAATTTGTACGTCTTTTATTACTACAAATAACACAGGTGCACCTCACAAACTCACCTCCCTCGGTCTTCACCAAGATGTGACTGAGGAAGGGAAGCGCAGCTCAGGAAGCGACATCACGGGTCAAAGGTAACAGCGACCCAAAATAAAAATTGATCATTCTCAAACAAATTTGAAATACAATAAATACAAAACATTTGTTTGAAACAAAAGAATGAGGATTGATAAAAAAATAAACAAATAATGAGCTTAAGACTTTTGGTGGAATGCATCACTTTTCTATATGCTACATTCACCCCTCCAAAAACCTGATGCTTCACCTGACAGGTTGAAACATTGACAACAGGGACATCCAACATTCATAAAAAGTGGTGCAGGCTAACATAAAGAATACTGTCTTTACATTCAGCTGTATAAGCTACCTGAAACAGATTCAGAAAAATCTGAGGTTGATCAGGCCTCAAACCACCCCATCCAATAGACTGGTGCCATGCACACTGGACCACCCGCCTTACTCTAAGTCCCATGCATTCCTCTAAACACATGAACACATTAAAATATTACACTCAATTAACAACAGAAAAGAAACAGAACAACCCACCTAAAACAGGGTAAGGAGAGACTGAGACCTCTTACTAATTGAACTGACAAACTGCCTAACACTGAATGGCTTCTGAACCATGGACTCTATCAGACGGTCAACCTTCTTAATAATTCTACCAGCACACATCCTGATGACACCCACCGAGTCTGGTTGAGTGTGCCCTTGGCTGGTCTGATTGTTATCTTTGTCAACTGTCGGGCAATCATGGCTTGTGTCAACAACGTGTGCCACAACTAAACTGTCACTGTGTGTGAGACCATCAGCATCTTTCTGGGGACTGGGAGAGCTTGGTGTTTCACAACTAATGTCAGATATGTCTCTGCTGCTGACCGCAGCCTCTTTCTGACATGGCTGACTCTCATCTGTTTCATCATTGTCCTGATACTGGTTCCCTGTTCCACTGAGTATCCATGCACTCGTCCGATCTTACGAATCCTCCTCTTCTAAAGAGTTAATGAGATCCACTGCATAACACTCACTCCCTGAATCATCAAAATTGGTCTGTCATTCATGTCCCCATCAACAGACTCAACAAGCAAGAAGCTGATATCCAGAATGAGATTACGATGCACCACTTTCGTATTGCCGCTGTCATCCTCCAAGTTGTAGACGTGTGTCAGTGGAATTTTTTTTACGACTGTATACACTGTTGGCTCCCACTTATCTGTAAGTTTACTTTTCCCCCTCTCACCCATGTTGGCAAGGAGTACACTGTCTTCCCTGTTAAAGTGAGTTCCCTTGACTTTTTGGTCGTAACCTCTGGTCTGCTTGTCCTGCTCTTTCAAGGGATGTTTCTGGGCAATGCTTGCTGCCTCTTGGAGATGGGACATGATTTTTCTTTCAATAGCTGTGAATGGAGCATATTTCCCAGCATTCTGTTAAATCTCTCCGTTCTTCCGTTCTCCATCGGGTGGTATGGGGTAGTCTGTGACTTAGAAACTCCCAATAGCTTGAGTACCTCAGATATGAGCTCACTCTCAAAGTTGGTTCTGTTGGGGATTTCCACGTAACAATGGAAATAACCACAAAATGCATCTGCATACACAAACATAGCACAACACTTAGACCTTTCTATTACATAATTTTATGAACACAAAAGTACAGAGCACGCATAACACGTACATAATTTTAAGTGATACATGTGAGGCTAAGTCAGGTGACTGGTGAGCCTCATTCTTCAAGGACAATCTAACCCAAACACTATAAAGATTATGGTAAGTGAACATTCGGGGCTCTTCTCCACAAGTTTGTTGCTGCGTCTGTTGGAGAGCCCAGCGCTGTATCTTCAACAACTTGTAAACTGTTGAACTTCTTCAGTAAACTTTTTTTGGAATACAATTTGTCCCATCATTGCAGATACACCTCTCAACCGGGCTAAAGAAACAAAGAGGATTTTGATCAGAGGAAAACCTTAACAAACAGGTTCCGTGACCCGAGACTCCAGAGAGGTGGCATTCTCCATGGGAACCAGGCAGTATCTGACTGCACAAAGGCAAGCAGAAACCTTTTCTAAAATTCTGTCAGGTAGCCTGCCTGGTTTATCACGTGAGTCAGTGTAAATTTTGTTACAAATAGGCACCAGTTCAACATAAATATTGTTAGTTGTCTTTAATTATGTGAAAAAGTTGGTCAGGGAAATTGGGAGAGTCCCGGGTTAAAGGCCCAGGTGGGGGTCGGCGTACTCCCACCTACACAGATTTAGATACCTCAGATTGTCGGCAAACCAATCTTAAACGGGTTTAGAGCGTTGGCGTATGAGGACTGAAAAGGTTGAGAATCCCGTGACCACGTGGCGTCGTAGGCACCATATCTGGAGGAAATTTTATTCTTGAAGAATCTATAAACTAAGGGAAGTGAGAAATAAGTGCTATAGAAATGAGAGTGAAATAAGAGTGAAAAAACAGTGTAAAAGAGAAATAGTGTGACCCCACCATGGTACAAAAGCAGCATTTTAGGTTTATATTGTATGTGACACAATATGGAGCCGCAAGACGGGACAGGCCAGTGTCTTATTGTGCCTGTCCCAAGCCCGTATAAATACAGAGGGTTGTGTCAGGAAGGACTTCTGACGTAAAACTTTTACCAAATCAAACATGGGAATCAAACCTATGTCTTTCATAGTGGCTCGGTCGAGGCACAGGTTAATAACAACCGCAATCGGTGCTGATCATCTACAGGGTGCCGGTGGAAATTGGACTACTGTTGGTCAAAGAATTAGAGGAGGAAAGTGTGTTTGTGGGAAGAGAGAGAAGAGGAACACCAAGAGTATAGGACTGAGAGTAGGGACGTTGAATGTTGGAACTATGACAGGAAAAGGTAGAGAGTTGGTTGACATGATGCAGAGGAGGAAGGTAGACATACTGTGTGTCCAGGAGACCAGGTGGAAAGGTAGCAAGGCTAGAAGTTTAGGAGCAGGGTTCAAGTTGTTCTATCATGGTGCAGATGGGAAGAGAAATGGAGTAGGAGTTATCTTGAAGGAGGAGCTTGTTAGGAATGTCCTGGAGGTAAAAAGAGTGTCAGATAGAGTGATGAGTCTGAAGCTAGAAATAGAAGGTGTGATGTTCAATGTTGTTAGTGGGTATGCTCCACAGGTAGGATGTGAGCTGGAGGAGAAGGAGAAATTCTGGTTGGACTTTGATGAAGTGATGCAGAGCATACCTAGAAGTGAGAGAGTTGTCATTGGTGCAGACTTTAATGGACATGTTGGTCCAGGAAACAGAGGTGATGAGGAGGTGATGGCAGGTTTGGCATCCAGGAGAGGAACGCAGAAGGACAGATGGTGGTTGACTTTGCAAAAAGGATGGAAATGGTTATAGTGAATACTCTCTTCCAGAAGGGCAGGAACGTAGGGTGACCTATAAGAGTGGTGGTAGGAGCACACAGGTAGACTACATCTTGTGTAGACGGTGTAATCTGAAGGAGATCAGTGACTGTAAAGTAGTGGTAGGTGAGAGTGTAGCCAGTGATTGGCCAGTCACACATAGTTCCCCCGCCCCTCCCTACTCACTGCAGTTAGAGCGGAGTTTCCCTGTCTCACTCTCTGTCTCCGGTACAAGCACTGCAGTTACTGATCTCTCTGTTCGTGGCTTCACTGTTGCTCACGTTCTTATTAGATTTTCTTCAGCTTGCCTCTATTTTGGTGTTTGGTTATGTGGTGTACTTTCTTGTTTTTTTTTTTTTGGTTTTTTTGTTGCACGTACGTGTGTAATTTAACCACCGCCTCAGTGTTTAAAGTCTTTTTTTTACCTGTTCTAAACTCTGTTCAAAGTCTATACTTAAGTCTATACTTAATATTTTAACTGAGACATAGCGCGTGCACGCGTGCACACACACACACACACACACACACACACACACACACACACACACACCATAATCAATATTGTTTAACTTTATGTGAAAAAAATGGCAATAGCATTAGGTACTAAAAATAAATAATTGAAAAGCACTTTGTGTTTACTCGTTCTATACTGTATATAGTTCCTTTACTATTGTGATCAAAAGCGCTGAATCTCAATTCTGAGGCTCTTCAGTAAATATTCATTCATAGACTTAAGAACATTCATGTTCTGACTCAGTTCCATAAGAAACTTCTGTAAATGGTTCTCTTACTTTTGTGATGAAAAACATTTATTTGAATTTCAATTTTGTGGCTGTTTTGTAAATAGTTTTAAAATAAGCAAAAATACAGCAACTTGTGATCAATCCATATCAATTTTAGACTTAAAACAATGTAGTGATTTAAGCCCCACCCATTTCTGGTCAAACCACACCCACTTCTGGTTCAAACCCCGCCCATTCCGAATACAGATACGGATACAGATAATCTAGTTGGTTGAACAGATACAGATACAGATAGTGGTGTACTCGCTCATCCCTAGTCAGAATGAAGTGAGGAGGGCATTGAACAGGACGAATAGCCGAAAGGCAGTCGGTCCTGATGATATACCTGTGGAGCTATTGAAGAGTCTAGGAGAGGTGGCAGTAGAGTTTCTGACTGCGTTGTTCAACAGGATCTTAGATAGTGAGAAGATGCCTGAGGAATGGAAGAGACGTGTGCTGGTGCCCATTTTTAAGAACAAGGGAGACGTGCAGAGTTGTGGCAACTACAGAGGAATAAAGCCGATGAGCCATACAATGAAGTTATGGGAAAGAGTAGTGGAAGCTAGACTAAGGGCAGAAATGAACATTTGTGAGCAGCAGTATGGTTTCATGCCAAAAAAGAGTACTACAGATGCAGTATTTGCTTTGAGGATGTTGATAGAGAAGTACAGAGAAGGCCAGAGGGAGCTGCATTGTGTTTTTGTAGATCTGGAGAAAGCTTATGACAGGGTGCCCAGAGAGGAACTGTGGTATTGTATGAGGAAGTCTGGAGTGTCAGAGAAGTATGTTAGAGCGGTGCAGGACATGTATGAGGACTGTAAGACAGTGGTGAGGTGTGCTGTAGGTGTGACAGAGGAGTTCAAGGTGGAGGTGGGACTGCATCAGGGATCAGCTCTGAGCCCCTTCTTGT
>CM023610.1:477500-500467 GCA_013358685.1 Antennarius maculatus | reverse complement strand
TTGATACGGTGCATTGCTGGTATTCTCATCCCCCATCCTTGAGGACACGCCCTAAACAGGGCACGCCCAGATTAAATAAAAAGGGAGGGTTTGGCTGGGATGTTCAGAGTGGGTGGGGGTCTGAAACCGAGTACATCTCTGTCCGCTCTCACAAATAAAACAGTCTAGTCTGTTCCTCTAGCAGTAATCCTAGTCTGTTCCTCTGGCAGTAATCCTAGTCTGTTCCTCTGGCAGTAATCCTAGTCTGTTCCTCTGGCAGTAATCCTAGTCTGTTCCTCTAGCAGTAATCCTAGTCTGTTCCTCTGGCAGTAATCCTAGTCTGTTCATCTAGCAGTAATCCTAGTCTGTTCCTCTGGCAGTAATCCTAGTCTGTTCCTCTGGCAGTAAACCTAGTCTGTTCCTCTGGCAGTAATCCTAGTCTGTTCCTCTGGCCGTAATCCTAGTCTGTTCCTCTGGCAGTAATCCTAGTCTGTTCCTCTAGCAGTAATCCTAGTCTGTTCCTCTGGCAGTAATCCTAGTCTGTTCCTCTGGCAGTAATCCTAGTCTGTTCCTCTGGCAGTAATCCTAGTCTGTTCCTCTAGCAGTAATCCTAGTCTGTTCCTCTGGCAGTAAACCTAGTCTGTTCCTCTGGCAGTAATCCTAGTCTGTTCCTCTGGCCGTAATCCTAGTCTGTTCCTCTGGCAGTAATCCTAGTCTGTTCCTCTGGCAGTAAACCTAGTCTGTTCCTCTAGCAGTAATCCTAGTCTGTTCCTCTGGCAGTAAACCTAGTCTGTTCCTCTGGCAGTAATCCTAGTCTGTTCCTCTGGCCGTAATCCTAGTCTGTTCCTCTGGCAGTAATCCTAGTCTGTTCCTCTTGCAGTAATCCTAGTCTGTTCCTCTGGCAGTAATCCTAGTCTGTTCCTCTTGCAGTAATCCTAGTCTGTTCCTCTGGCAGTAATCCTAGTCTGTTCCTCTAGCAGTAATCCTAGTCTGTTCATATGGCAGTAAACCTAGTCTGTTCCTCTGGCAGTAATCCTAGTCTGTTCCTCTGGCCGTAATCCTAGTCTGTTCCTCTGGCAGTAATCCTAGTCTGTTCCTCTTGCAGTAATCCTAGTCTGTTCCTCTGGCCGTAATCCTAGTCTGTTCCTCTGGCAGTAATCCTAGTCTGTGTTATTTACCATACCTCATGGATGAAGTCTCCGATGTCCCCCGGGTGGGGGGCAGCTGAGCGGTGGGGGTACTGGTGGTCGTGGGGAAGGGGCATCTCGTCCAGACGCCTGATGCCCACCTTCACACACTCTGACTCCAGGGAGTCGGGCTGCTGCAGCTGACTCAGGTCGTAGTCCTGAACACACACACACACACACACACACACACACACACACACACACACACACACACACACACACACACACACACGTCAGGCTAGTGTGTTAACACACCCGGACACACATCTGCCCCACGAGGCATTAGAGGCTAAACTGAACCACTGAAACTCAACCAAATGGGGTAATGGAGGAGGAACAGAGGCAGGTAGCAGTGTGTGTGTGTGCGTGTGTGTGTGTGTGTGTGTGTGTGTGTGTGTGTGTGTGTGTGTGTGTGTGTCATCATCCATCCATCCGCTGTGGACCTGCTCCCCCCATCCCACCAGTATCATCCCTCATCCACCCATCATCTGGGGTCCTGCTTCCTTTCTTCCTCCTTCCACCATACAGTCATCCATGCAGCTGTAATTGTGCATACATATTCACCAACTACCTGATGGTGAATATGTATGAAGACAACAACCCAGGAGTCGGTGAACACAGCCTGACTTTCTGGTCCCCAATTCAGCCCCTGCATCAAATGGTCTAACTATAACCATAAAGACACTGACTCTATCTGGACTAATTATAACCATAAAGACACTGACTCTATCTGGACTATCTATAACCATAAAGACACTGACTCTATCTGGACTATCTATAACCATAAAGACACTGACTCTATCTGGACTATCTATAACCATAAAGACACTGACTCTATCTGGACTAATTATAACCATAAAGACACTGACTCTATCTGGACTATCTATAACCATAAAGACACTGACTCTATCTGGACTAATTATAACCATAAAGAGACTGACTCTATCTGGACTATCTATAACCATAAAGACACTGACTCTATCTGGTCTACCTATAACCATAAAGACACTGACTCTATCTGGACTAATTATAACCATAAAGACACTGACTCGATCTGGACTAATTATAACCATAAAGACACTGACTCTATCTGGACTATCTATAACCATAAAGACACTGACTCTATCTGGACTAATTATAACCATAAAGAGACTGACTCTATCTGGACTATCTATAACCATAAAGACACTGACTCTATCTGGACTATCTATAACCATAAAGACACTGACTCTATCTGGACTATCTATAACCATAAAGACACTGACTCTATCTGGTCTACCTTCACCATAAAGACACTGACTCTATCTGGACTAATTATAACCATAAAGACACTGACTCTATCTGGACTATCTGACTCTCTCTCTGTCTCTCTTTCTCTGACCCTGTTCTTATCTTCATTTATTTCTTTTCCACCCAACCGGTCAAGGCGGATGGCCGCCCTAAAGAGTCTGGGTCCTGTCCGGAGTTTCTTCCTCAATGAGGGAGTTTTTCCCTGCTACTGTCACTTTTGTTCTGGAGGATTCAGTTGGGTTTGTCTGTCTGTTAAAGCGCTTTGAAATGTCTGCTGCCATGATTAAGTGATATATAAATAAAACTTGATTGATTGATTGATTAACTGATTGAAGAATATAATGATCATATTAACCTCTTTCAGCAGACAGTGTTTATACAAGAAGAGTTTTACCAGCACTGCAGGTGCTCTCCTACCTCCAGATGGTGATGGGTAACATGTCTCATTCTGGTCTGATCTATAGTTATCTCCAGATCCCTCAGTTGAGAACTCACTTATTGCTCCAGAGATTTGGTGTCAGCGCTGTGTTCAGTTCCCTCTCCTCTGGCCACAGCATGTGTGAAATTCCTCGGCTTAATTTTGATTCCACTGATGATCACATAATTTATACAAATGCTTTGTTCCAAATCATCCATTCTTTGTTGTCCCTGTTCCAAGAAAACAATTCGTCGGTCTTTTTCATCCACGTCTTTCTGGATTTTCTTCATGTCGTCCTTCATTTCTTCCAAGATGTCGAGCACCGGTTTTAGCTTTTCTTCCAACTTTTTATCAAAGTCACTCCTTAATTTATCAAAGTCGCTCCTTAACTTATCAAAGTCACTCCTTAACTTATCAAAGTCGCTCCTTAACTTGTCAAAGTCGCTTCTTAACTTATCAAAGTCGCTCCCTAACTTATCAAAGTCACTCCTTAACTTATCAAAGTCGCTCCTTAACTTATCAAAGTCACTCCTTAACTTATCAAAGTCGCTCCTTAACTTATCAAAGTCGCTCCCTAACTTATCAAAGTCGCTCCCTAACTTATCAAAGTCGCTCTTTAACTTATCAAAGTCATTCCTTAACTTATCAAAGTCGCTCCTTAACTTATCAAAGTCGCTCCTTAACTTATCAAAGTCTCTCCTCAACTTATAAAAAGTCGCTCCCTAACTTTTCAAAGTCGCTCCTTAACTTATCAAAGTCATTCCTTAACGAATCAAAGTCACTCCTTAACTTATCAAAGTCACCCTAACTTATCAAAGTCGCTCCTTAACTTATCAGTCATCCTAACTTATCAAAGTCGCTCCTTAACTTATCAGTCACCCTAACTTATCAAAGTCACTCTTTAACTTATCAAAGTCGCTCCTTAACTTATCAAAGTCACTCCTTTACTTATCAAAGTCGCTCTTTAACTTATCAAAGTCACTCCTTAACTTATCAAAGTCGCTCCTTAACTGATCAAAGTCGCTCCTTAACTTATCAAAGTCGCTCCTTAACTTATCAGTCACCCTAACTTATCAAAGTCTCTCCTTAACTTATCAAAGTCTCTCCTTAACTTATCAAAGTCGCTCCTTAACTTATCAGTCAACCTAACTTATCAAAGTCGCTCCTTAACTTATCAAAGTCGCTCCTTAACTTATCAGTCACCCTAACTTATCAAAGTCACTCCTTAACTTATCAAAGTCGCTCCTTAACTGATCAAAGTCGCTCCTTAACTCATCAAAGTCGCTCCTTAACTTATCAGTCACCCTAACTTATCAAAGTCTCTCCTTAACTTATCAAAGTCTCTCCTTAACTTATCAAAGTCTCTCCTTAACTTATCAAAGTCGCTCCTTAACTTATCAGTCACCCTAACTTATCAAAGTCGCTCCTTAACTTATCAAAGTCGCTCCTTAAATTATCAGTCACCCTAACTTATCAAAGTCGCTCCTTAACTTATCAAAGTCGCTCCTTAACTTATCAGTCACCCTAACTTATCAAAGTCTCTCCTTAACTTATCAAAGTCTCTCCTTAACTTATCAAAGTCGCTCCTTAACTTATCAGTCACCCTAACTTATCAAAGTCGCTCCTTAACTTATCAAAGTCGCTCCTTAACTTATCAGTCACCCTAACTTATCAAAGTCACTCCTTAACTTATCAAAGTCGCTCCTTAACTGATCAAAGTCGCTCCTTAACTTATCAAAGTCGCTCCTTAACTTATCAGTCACCCTAACTTATCAAAGTCTCTCCTTAACTTATCAAAGTCTCTCCTTAACTTATCAAAGTCGCTCCTTAACTTATCAGTCACCTTAACTTATCAAAGTCGCTCCTTAACTTATCAAAGTCGCTCCTTAACTTATCAGTCACTCTAACTTATCAAAGTCGCTCCTTAACTTATCAAAGTCGCTCCTTAACTTATCAGTCACCCTAACTTATCAAAGTCGCTCCTTAACTTATCAAAGTCGCTCCTTAACTTATCAAAGTCATTCCTTAACTTATCAAAATCACCCTAACTTATCAAAGTCGCTCGTTAACTTATCAAAGTCACTCCTTAACTTATCAAAGTCGCTCTTAAACTTATCAAAGTCACTCCTTAACTTATCAAAGTCACTCCTTAACTTATCAAAGTCGCTCCTTAACTTATCAGTCACCCTAACTTATCAAAGTCGCTCCTTAACTTATCAAAGTCATTCCTTAACTTATCAAAATCACCCTAACTTATCAAAGTCGCTCGTTAACTTATCAAAGTCGCTCGTTAACTTATCAAAGTCACTCCTTAACTTATCAAAGTCGCTCTTAAACTTATTAAAGTCACTCCTTAACTTATCAAAGTCGCTCCTTAACTTATCAAAGTCGCTCCTTAACTTATCAAAGTCGCTCTTAAACTTATTAAAGTCACTCCTTAACTTATCAAAGTCTCTCCTTAACTTATCAAAGTCTCTCCTTAACTTATCAAAGTCGCTCCTTAACTTATCAAAGTCTCTCCTTAACTTATCAAAGTCTCTCCTTAACTTATCAAAGTCGCTCCTTAACTTATCAGTCACCCTAACTTATCAAAGTCTCTCCTTAACTTATCAAAGTCTCTCCTTAACTTATCAAAGTCGCTCCTTAACTTATCAAAGTCGCTCCTTAACTTATCAGTCACCCTAACTTATCAAAGTCGCTCCTTAACTTATCAAAGTCGCTCCTTAACTTATCAAAGTCGCTCCTTAACTTATCAGTCACCCTAACTTATCAAAGTTGCTCCTTAACTTATCAAAGTCGCTCCTTAACTTATCAAAGTCATTCCTTAACTTATCAAAATCACCCTAACTTATCAAAGTCGCTCGTTAACTTATCAAAGTCTCTCCTTAACTTATCAAAGTTGCTCCTTAACTTATCAAAGTCACTCCTTAACTTATCAAAGTCTCTCATTAACTTATCAAAGTCTCTCCTCAACTTATAAAAAGTCGCTCCCTAACTTGTCAGAGTCGCTCCTTAACTTATCAAAGTCATTCCTTAACTTGTCAAAGTCTCTCCTTAACTTATCAAAGTCTCTCCTTAACTTATCAAAGTCGCTCCTTAACTTGTCAAAGTCGCTTCTTAACTTATCAAAGTCGCTCCCTAACTTATCAAAGTCACTCCTTAACTTATCAAAGTCATTCCTTAACTTATCAAAGTCTCTCCTTAACTTATCAGAGTCGCTCGTTAACTTATCAAAGTCGCTCGTTAACTTATCAAAGTCACTCCTTAACTTATCAGAGTCGCTCGTTAACTTATCAAAGTCGCTCCTTAACTTATCAAAGACGCTCCTTAACTTATCAGTCACCCTAACTTATCAAAGTCTCTCCTTAACTTATCAAAGTCTCTCCTTAACTTATCAAAGTCGCTCCTTAACTTATCAAAGTCTCTCCTTGACTTATCAAAGTCTCTCCTTAACTTATCAAAGTCGCTCCTTAACTTATCAGTCACCCTAACTTATCAAAGTCTCTCCTTAACTTATCAAAGTCTCTCATTAACTTATCAAAGTCGCTCCTTAACTTATCAGTCACCCTAACTTATCAAAGTCTCTCCTTAACTTATCAAAGTCGCTCCTTAACTTATCAAAGTCGCTCCTTAACTTATCAGTCACCCTAACTTATCAAAGTCGCTCCTTAACTTATCAAAGTCATTCCTTAACTTATCAAAGTCACTCCTTAACTTATCAAAGTCACTCCTTAACTTATCAAAGTCTCTCATTAACTTATCAAAGTCTCTCCTCAACTTATAAAAAGTCGCTCCCTAACTTGTCAGAGTCGCTCCTTAACTTATCAAAGTCATTCCTTAACTTATCAAAGTCTCTCCTTAACTTATCAAAGTCTCTCCTTAACTTATCAAAGTCGCTCCTTAACTTGTCAAAGTCGCTGCTTAACTTATCAAAGTCGCTCCCTAACTTATCAAAGTCACTCCTTAACTTATCAAAGTCATTCCTTAACTTATCAAAGTCTCTCTTTAACTTATCAAAGTCGCTCCTTAACTTGTCAAAGTCGCTGCTTAACTTATCAAAGTCGCTCCCTAACTTATCAAAGTCACTCCTTAACTTATCAAAGTCTCTCCTTAACTTATCAAAGTCTCTCCTTAACTTATCAAAGTCGCTCCTTAACTTGTCAAAGTCGCTTCTTAACTTATCAAAGTCGATCCTTAACTTATCAAAATCACCATAACTTATCAAAGTCACTCCTTAACTTATCAAAGTCATTCCTTAACTTATCAAAGTCTCTCCTTAACTTATCAAAGTCTCTCATTAACTTATCAAAGTCTCTCCTCAACTTATAAAAAGTCGCTCCCTAACTTGTCAGAGTCGCTCCTTAACTTATCAAAGTCTCTCCTTAACTTATCAAAGTCGCTCCTTAACTTGTCAAAGTCGCTGCTTAACTTATCAAAGTCGCTCCCTAACTTATCAAAGTCACTCCTTAACTTATCAAAGTCATTCCTTAACTTATCAAAGTCTCTCCTTAACTTATCAAAGTCTCTCCTTAACTTATCAAAGTCGCTCCTTAACTTGTCAAAGTCGCTTCTTAACTTATCAAAGTCGATCCTTAACTTATCAAAATCACCATAACTTATCAAAGTCACTCCTTAACTTATCAAAGTCATTCCTTAACTTATCAAAGTCTCTCCTTAACTTATCAAAGTCTCTCCTTAACTTATCAAAGTCGCTCCTTAACTTGTCAAAGTCGCTTCTTAACTTATCAAAGTCGAACCTTAACTTATCAAAGTCTCTCCTCAACTTAACTTGTTTGGGACAGCAGCAGCTCAGGACTGCTGGGGAACTGAACATACAGGTCCAATGCCCATCACATGGGGGGGGGGGCTCCTAGGCACTGAGGGTCCCTAAAGCACGACCCCGAACCCCTGACTGCCCCCAGGGTGCTGCCATAGTCTATAGGCTCAGTGTGTGTGTGTGTGTGTGTGTGTGTTTGTGTCTCAATGAAGGATCCGCTGACTCATGTCCCGATGGGGGGTTCACAAAGTGGAATGAGTGACTTTGTTCTTCATATATATACTATACAGTGCCCCCTCATGCATTCGCGCATCAACGCTCGTAACGTCACCTTCTCGTGGATTTTTGGTAGGCAGTCACATGATACCGTACTCACATTCTATTGGCTGACGACATCCAGTAAACAGTCTATCGGAGTGTTTTAAAGGTAATACAGATAGAAGGTGGTTAATATCAGTATGGGGGGGTTCACAAACGTTTAAATTATCCTAAATAATAAGATAAATAAATTGTGATCTCAATCGTGGACTCCTTAATCGTGTGTGGTTCCTCGAACGCATTCATCAGAAAGAACGAGGGGTCACTGCATACAACATTAATGTTATGTGTTATTACATTGTAATTATAGTTTATTCACAGTGATGTAAGGGATATTTGTACAAACAAGTGTTAATAAGTGTATTCTAATAGTAGTCATATGGACCTCTCTAACGAGCCACCAGTGGGTAAATGAACGTTCATCATTTCATGAGCAGCTTGTGTTGCTTAGCAACAGCAGACAGGAAACTGTTCTCCAGCAGAAAGCAATTAATCCTGTTCTGAGGTCCTCTTTATAGTTCACTTAATCCAGATGACAGACAAGTGTGTGTGTGTGTGTGTGTGTGTGTGTGTGTGTGTGTGTGTGTGTGTGTGTGTGTGTGTGTGTGTGTGTGTGTGTGTGAGTGTGTTTTATGGCTCATTCCTGTGTCTATGTGTGGCCTCATGACAGCATCACCATGAACGTACTGTATCTGTTATTAGTCACTGGTAACTGTAATCTATCACCAGTCTGACCATCAGAGAAGAGACGCCCGCTACCCCCTGTAGCGTGTTTGTGAATCGTGTACCTGGTCTTCTTCTCCGCCCCCCTCCTCGTCGTACTTGAGGATGTTGTCCCGGACGTCGTCCTCGGGGTCGATGAGGAGCTGCTTGGCCTGACGCTCCTTGTCCCTCCTCTTCACCCACATGACGAACAGCAGCACCAGCACTGAGGACGAGTGAGGAACAGAAGGTCAGTCCAGGTCCTGACCTGAGAGGAGTCACGTCTCCCCCCAGAAAGTCACCTCCAGTCAACGTCTGGCTGGTAAATTAGATTACTTAAAATCTAGAGAGACAATATCAAGAGCATTGTGGGGCTGGACCCAGAAAAAAACATTAAGAATCTGATATAATTTCTATACTGTAACATTCTGTGACATTTTCCCCATCAGAATTTCTATCTGACATGACATCATACGGCCTTATTTATGGGATGTAGCACTGGATGCTGCTTATGGCTACAGGCATGAACCTGCATGAAGCTGCCCTTTGCCTTCTTACAGCCGAGTCCATTTCTTTGATTGATTTAATAGTTTAGAGAAGATAAACTAGTGATTATAATCGACTCTTGTGCACCAGCTCTAGCTCTAGAGTAGAGTAGGGTAGAGTAGAGTAGAGTAGAGTAGAGTAGAGTAGAGTAGGGTAGAGTAGAGTAGAGTAGAGTAGAGTAGAGTAGAGTAGAGTAGGGTAGGGTAGAGTAGAGTAGAGTAGAGTAGAGTAGAGTAGGGTAGAGTAGAGTAGAGTAGGGTAGAGTAGAGTAGAGTAGAGTAGAGTAGGGTAGGGTAGAGTAGAGTAGAGTAGAGTAGAGTAGGGTAGGGTAGAGTAGAGTAGAGTAGAGTAGAGTAGAGTAGAGTAGGGTAGAGTAGAGTATAACTTTATTTATCCCTTAAGGAGGTATCGTCAGGGAAATTAATTTCTAGAATCATTTCAGCCAAATTAAGAGAAAAATAAGGGATGAACTGACACAAGAATTTAGTATTTTTAATACTGTGATGCCGGCTTGGACAGTTTGTAACAGGTTCTTGTAAAGTCTTGAAGGTTTCCCTTTCTGGTGAATACTTCCATTTGTTTGTGGTCTGTATCTCGTCAGGTGAAATACTTCTTTGTCACTGTTACACGGGATGGGAACACGTGTTCTAAAGCAGACAGAGCAGTGAACATTCTTAGGAACCCAGCTCCTCCCAGTCCTGTTATCTCCTCACATACACTCTAGACAGTCTCAGTTTATTACCCCACAACAAATGGAATCCGTTCATTCGCTCCTCTTTGGCAGAGGCACACTAGTGTAATCCTGCTGCCTTTGATCAAACTAATATGGGTGGATTAATGAGTCAAAGGAGTCTCAGCTCCTGTTTGTCACCCTGCATGTCTGTACCTGTGACGGCCCGAGTCCATCAGAACACCAGAGCGATTCTAAGTGAGAGTTTAAACCCCAGAGATCATCCCAACCCCCTATCCATTTAAAATAAAACCTGAGTGCTGGTTCTGACTCCAGAATGGACTCATTCCACAAAGTGACCAATGTGCTGAACATCAGGCCTTAAATGAAGGAGACCAGACCACACGGGTCCACATGGTACCACCTCTACCACCCATTAACAACCCCAGCAGGGCCGGACCCCTGGTGGTCCAAGCCTTTTGTGTTCGCACAGATTATTACTGTTACACCTGTTTGCTGAAGTCTGATCTAAAATGTGATTGGATGAGAGTGGATCCACAGCACCAAATGAAAACAATGATGTGTTCATTTCTGCTACCGATTGGTGATGATCTTAAAAACAATGTTCAATCACTGTTGTGGGCTGTAATGACTTGAATCAACCCCCCTTAACATAGTGACATGATTAAAGTGAACACAATATAAAGGACAGGAAAGCTACAGGTATAACATGAAGGTAAGCTGTCACAATGAAAACATCTTCTAGTGTGTTCTGATGGCACAGAGGTCAGTGCTGTCTGACTGTGTGTGGCATCAGTTCACATCTGAGCGGCTCAAAGTCCGGCTCAGTGGATCTACATGTTCTACCACAGTGATCAGCATCCTGCTCTCCACTAGGGACTCATGTGGGGGGTGTCACCTGTCTGTGTGAGAACCTCACCTATTAATATGATGATACACATGAGGATAGCGATGATGGCTCCGGTGCCCAGGCCAGCGGCAACGATCCGCTCCATGTCCACACAGTCTCCATGGTGATCACACTGGCAGACCTTGACCTTCAGGTGGGACGTTTTGGACATGGGCAGGTTTCCAGAGTCCGTGATCATGATGGGAACCTCGTAGATCCCACTGGACAGGGAGCCGATCCACAGGCGGAGCTGGGCGTGCTCACCTGGAGGATGACATGACAATGGAAGGAGGGGCGGACAACCCACAGACTGGCAGGTGTGACACTTCCTCCCCAACAGCCGGTCAGACCACATGCAAAACAACCGCAGTGTAAAATAAAATAAAAGTAAGTCCTGCCATAAAATGCAAATCGGTTTGGAGAAAGTCAATTTGTTTCTGGCTGTGGAAGTAGAAACAGTTTGGGGGTGTGACTCCTACAGTGGTCACGTGACGCCTACAGTGGTCATGTGACACTTACAATGGTCATTTGACTCCTACAGTGGTCATGTGACACCTACAGTGGTCATGTGAAACCTGTCAGTATTAGGACTGTCTGGATAAACCTGTCAGCTTCTCAGAGCCAGCAAACTGAGGTCCAGAGGTTGGTTAGCACCATGACACGTCCATCTGTCTGGTCCTATCAGGAGTTTAGTCTGAGTCTTCAGTCAGTATCAGGTAGTCTGAGACACGCTGAAGGTACCAAGATCTCTTTATTTTATTCCAGACCCTATATCAGGACGTTTTCCAGCAAACGGGAACTTGTTCAGATCTCATCACACTCAGTGTGGATCTTCAGACACTCATAGTATCACCCAGAAAAGGTCTACAGCCTATCACCAGGTGTGAAGGCTCTCTGTTCAGGCCCATGGTGGTGAGACTGGTCTAATAAGATGTCCACACTCATCTCTGACCTGCAGAATTCACATGTCGTAAGTCTCAAGCTGAAGGCTGGGTTGGTGGATTGTTCTAGAGCTTAAGGCCTGACCTGATGGCCTCCTTCAGCAAATGGAAACTGTCCATGACATTTTATTCATTTTATTTTTGCATCTACATTCTGGGTGAATGCATACATGAACAGCAGATGTTCTGGTACTGACCATTGAGGCGACTCAGGGTCCAGTTCCGGCGCACATCTGATGGACGAGTGGCCAACTCAAAGGCAAACGGTCCAGCGTTGGGGGTCAGGTCGGGGTCACTGGCTGTGATGTTGATGGCATTGGGATCTGGCTTCTCACACATTTCTACCTCGGGGGGGGACACATGAGGGGCGTTGTCGTTGATGTCCAGCAGGTACATTTGAAGGGTTCCTGTCCCGCTGGCAGGAGGGATATCTGCACACAGAAAAAACACACAACAGATAGGGTCAGGTTCCTGGAGGTGGAACCGTGGCTCCAGGACTGAACAAAGTTAAAAAGTTCACCACCAACACGGAACAAACAAAAATAGATCAACAGTCTGTAACAAACACTGGGCAAAGCCTCACAGTAGAAACTGAACCTGGAGACACCAGATACTGAGCTCATGAGTCAGACTACACCCCCGCCCCGGACCTCGACCCCATGACTGAGAACCTACACAGAAATCCCAACTGAGTTTGACACAGCCAAATATAAAAGTGTTTTACCAATAAAGTGATTACATTTGACAAAACTGAAATAATTTCTAAATAACATTTTGAAAATGTTGTTTTTTGGTGAGGCATTGTGGGTAATCTTCCTCTCATAATGAGGGATTCCAGGAGCAATTTCCAAATTTATATATAATAATCTCTCACTTATTTGCACTTCTAGATGCACGGCTTCACTACATCACTGATTTTTAGTAGGTAGTCACATGATACCGTACACGCATGCTATTGGCTGACAGCGTCAGTGTGAGCGCTGCGTTCAGACTCACGAGACACACTCCTGCAAGTTTACAAAAGTGTTTTACACGGTCTATCAGTGTTTTAAAGGTAATACCGATAGAAGGTGGTTTAATATCAGTATGGGGGGTTAACAAAACGTTTACATTACCATAAATATTAAAATAGACCGATGGACATAAGGACATAGTTCTTCACTACATCGCGGAACTTCTTTCTTGCAGGTGGTCCTGGAACATTAACCGTGAGGAGGGAGGGATCACTGTGACGGTTCTAGCTGACATCTATTTTACCAGATAGCACAAGATGCTACATCACTACATTCTGTTCACCTTAGAAGGTTTGCTACATCATTATTACATCAACGCTGGATGCACTAACAGATGCTTATTGATGCTGAACATGAATAACGTGTGAGCTGACTGATTGGCTGGTTGAGCAGCTCCCCCAGCAGTGCTGGTTGTCTCTCAGCCAGACTAGGACGCTGGTTCCCCTGCTGAGGCATGGTGACATCTGAATGTGGTGTGGAGGGACTTCAGAATACACCATCCATAACTCACCATTATCAGACGCCATGAAGGTGACATTGTACAGGTTGTTCTTCACGTAGGGAGACTCCCGGTCCAGGATGGCGATGGTGGAAATCCGCCCATTAACTGGGTCAATCTCCAGCCAGTTGGCAGGGTCGTACATCTTGGAGTACCTGAGGAGAGTGGGACAGGGACAGCATGAGGGACGAGCTCAGGGGGACTACCTGCTCCTCTCTCGAGCTGAGCTGCTGAAGCTGACCAATGGGAGTCTCACAAAGCAACAGAACCCGTTCAATTACTGTTGTTGCAAATAATTTTACCTTCAAGAGAACTGAAGTTAATGTGAAAACATTATCAGTTCAAATATACGTGTTCTAGAATTGGAACTGGCCCATTATCCAGTCCCTGTGAATGTCACATCTGTGTTGCTGTTTCTGCCTGTTTTCCATCACGTTTGTAGCAGGAAACACATATGAGAAATTATATAAACTGGACAGAAAAAAAATCACAGCTTTCACAAAAAGGTGAGAAGAGCTGCTAAAAAGCCCACCATAAACCATGATCAGGGATCAATTTCATTACTTTTAATCTGACTGATGCATGAATAGGAAGGAACAGTCGTGAAACATGTGAGGGTGGGCCTCACCACAGAACACAAGACACAAGAGGGTGACTCACACCACAGCGATGCTCTCCGGTCTCCTGTACAGCGTACATCACGCTCACAATGTGTGTGTTACCGTGTGTGTGTGTGTGCACTAGCATGCTTCGTGAACAGTGCTTGCCATGTTCTGTTGCTAGGTTACAAAGACTCCAGCACTACATTTAGAGAAAAATAATGGGTTGTAAAACAAAGCGGGATGGGGACAAGAGGCAGCAGGCTGTTTGGTGGTGAGTTCACACCGACACCATTCACACAGATGTCCTCCAGAAAAGACAAAACACAACCATTTGATCAGCTTTGCTCCTAAATGAGCAGCAGCTAACAGCTAACAGCTAACAGCTGGAGTGCGTCGCTAAATGAGAAGGCAAACGTTCACCACGCTGAGTCAATGACGCTGTGCTGTTGAAGTCAATGACAGTAAAATTACAGTGTAAGAAAACATACTTTAATGATGTATTTATTTATTTATTGGGCGGCGCGGTGGTGCAGTGTGTAGCGTTGTCGCCGCGCAGGAAGGTGGTTCCTGGTTTGAGTCCCGCTCTGTGTGGAGTTAGCGTGTTCTCTGTGTCTGCGTGGGTTCTCTCTGGGTTCTCCAGCTTCCTCCCCCCTCCAGAAACATGTGCTTCAGGGTAATTGGCCTGAGCTTCAGGGTAATTGGCCTGCCCAAAGCCCCAGTCAGCTGGGATAGGCTCCAGCTCCTTTTGATAGCGGATGGAGCGCATTAGTGGTGAAATGGTAAAAAGTGTGAGAGCAGACAGGAACCCCCCAGCAGGTGTTTAGAACCAGAGTCATCCTGCTCTGGAGGAGGACCGACAGGTGAGAAGAGCCTCCCAGAAACACCTGAGCACAGCTTGACTCCTGGTTCTTTAGTGGTTGGACATCCTCTCAGTTAGATTTGACTCCACTGAATGATCTCTCTGCAGAGCTTTTGATTCATTTGATTTCATCTATTCAATGAACAACCGGCCCAACATCTTAGTCTTGTAACATTTCTGGAATAAATGAACGAGCTGTCCAGGTATGTGAAAACCAGAGAGTTCTGGTCTGCAATAACCCTGACAAACTGGTGACTCTGGATGTGATTTGGTTCCCAAAATCCAGATTGACCCACCACATCTGAGGACACATTAAAAACATTCATCTGACTGATCTCAACAATGTCAGACAGAAACCTCTTGACTGAAGTTCTGTCATGGAGAAGACTGGAGCTGTCGGAGTTAGAGGGTCATTCTGATACCAGTCCCCTCACAGGGTGTATAATGTAACTGGATTTGAAAAGTTTTTACCTCTGGTTCAAATACTATTGTGATAAGATTAAGTCATTCATGAGATGCAATGCAGTGATTGAATCTGTGATACGGCAAACCATCTACTCCATCAATTCCCACCAAGTGTAGAAGGCAGACAAACAGACCGCCTATTCAAGGAGAAAAGGCAGATGAAGAACAATGGAGGAAGGCCACAGTGATAAGAAGGTTGGAACAAACTTGCTACAGGAAAAGATCTGGAGCAGGCATGCTACACTGAGAAGAGCTGAAAACTTCTTGAAGAAGTGGAGAAGGAAAGAGCAAAAAAGATCACACTTCTATAAAGACCCCTTCAAATTTGTGAAGAGTCTCTTCACAGCAGAGAAGACTGAAGTCTTCCAGTGTCAGAGGCCATCCTGGAAGAACATCTGAAAAAATCCTGCACAGATGACAGACACCAAGAAGAGGTTACACTTCCACTTGACATGCTACCACTCAGTGTGCACACAAGCCTGACATCAGTCCACACAGGTTGAGTGAAGTGGAAAAACCTGTGCATCGAGAACTGGAGCGTCAGCTCCAGAGTTCCATGAAGCCTCTATAAAAACATACCAGATATCCTGCAATTCCTCTGGAAGATAATGAAGGTCCTGTGTCAAAAGAAGGAGACCAACATCCTGGCAGAGAGCCGGAGGGATCCTTATCCCAAGAACAGGACTTTGGCTTAGTCCCTCACAGCCTCCTGTGGACAGCCTTTCTACTTTAGAGTCCCACCAGTAGAAAGGCCTACTTCCGGGAAATCCATCTCTGCCTGTCAACAGCTGACTACACCACAGCATGGCAACATATGAAATTAGGAATCATGGCTGGTTGCAGTATCTCCCTGGTGGCTTTCACTCTGGACATGGAGGTCAGCATACGGGCCTCCCACTGAGTGGTTGGCAGACAACAAATAAGACCTGGGTTGAGGCTGCCACCAGTCAGAGCCCATTAGGATGACCACACAACACTGACCACAGTCACAGCTTGTGCAACATGGCTGCTAGGTAACTTCCAGGAAAACACAGGGGTGGCTAGCATACAGATCAACCCAAGCAAGTCCAGAAGCATCTCCATTGTCAAGGAGAAATGGTTAAGCCACCGCTTCCACATCAGCTAGGAACCCATTACATTGTACTTGTACATGTGTAATGACAATAAAGTTGAATCTAATCTAATCTAATTACAACAGTCTGAGAAGCCTCTGATCCTTCACTCAAAGACAAACAGCAAGTGGAGCACCTCAGGAAGGAGGCAGCCAATGGCCTGGAAAACATCTACAGAACCCTTCTTCTGGGCAAGCTAAAGCTCTGGCGCGTGCAATATGTACTACTTCAATGTCTTCTATGGCCACCAACCCTCTATGAGGTTCTGCTCTCAAAGGTGGAAAAGCTGGAGACACTGATTAGCTCATACACAAGGAAGTGGCTTGGCCTTCCCAGATGCCTCAGCAGGATTGGACTCTACGGCAAAGAGATGTTATACCTAACCACGTCCAGTCTGGCAGAGGAGAACAAGTGCACCAAAGTCAGCCTGGAGATGATGCTACTAGACTCAAGCGATTCACCAGTAGTCCAAGTGGCACCCATCCTGGTCACTGGAAGGAAGTGGAGCCTGTTGCTTGTAACTGAACAGGCAAAGGCAGCAATCAGACACAGGGCCATTGTGGGCGAAATTCTGGAGGGAAGGAGTGGTCGTGGTCTTGAGGCCTGTACATCAGCCTGGAGCAGGGGCAATCTAGCTGAGAGTAAGGACAGTGTATGGCATGCAAAGGGGTGGAGAAGAGGAAGATCTCCTGGAAAGATCTCTTGGAGATGAATTCAGGGCATCAGGACTGCCTATGATGCATCGCTCTCTCCTGTATACCTAAGCCCAAGTGGGATGACCCTACATGCCCTATTTGTCCAAGTACGGCAACACTGAAGCACATCTTAGTGGGATGCACAAGTCTGAATGCCCTTCCTCCCAGTCATCTCATTGGCAACAACATCATTTACCCGTCAGGGTCAAAGCAGCTTTGCCAGCACAACAACGGACACTGGGATGTTGGGCAGAGCATGGGACTGGAAGATACTGGAAGATCTGGGAAAGAGTGAGGTTGACTTACTGCAGCAAACAAATTTAATTTATTACAACCTTGACTTTTACTGGATCTGCTGATTGGCAGGTACTGATTTACTAAACAATATCCTTTATGTACTAATTTGCTACTGATATCTCAGCGCTACTGTTTTTAAATTTAAAAAAAAAAATCCTTTTTAAAATGCATCTTTAAATAAAAAGCGTGTTTCAGAGCCGTGTAGCTTGCACCGCTAATTGCTTGTGCTGCTGAGTGCAAAAGAACACCACTCTGAAACAGTTCACAGTATTAATAATTTGACTGACATATTTAGAGATGTTGACCCAGCTGTACGTCTCTGAGCTACAGCTGCTTTTTTATTTTTGGATCACGGGAGTTGCTGGAGCCTCTCCCAGCTGACTACAGGCGAGAGGAGGGCTACACTCCAGATGAGTCGCCAGCGCATCGTGGAGCCATATGAAAGACAACCACTCACACACACACACACACACACACACACACTACAGACAACAGAGATGCATCAACACACCTACGATGAATGACTTTGGAGGAGGAAAGAGAATTCAGAGAACCCACACAGACAGGGGGGACATACAAACTCAACACAGAAAGGACTCGAACCCACAGCCTCTCGCTGTGAGTCAACAGCGCTACCCACTGCATCACCGTGCTGCTTTGATGGCACCACTAACTAAGAATTACCTACGACGGTTCTGACAGTCACAAAGAAGGGCTTCATGCTAATCCTGTTTTTTATCTAATCAGTCCTTCAGCTAAATGATGTGTTTGCCTGAACAGATAATTACATCACTACCACTGGGTGCAAGGTTTCTGTCAATGAAAACTGGTAAGTTAATTTCCTGTCACTGACAGTGACTTCAATACATTCTCATAACAGAAAGATGGGAAGCTTACAGATATCCAGAGTATTTTAGTCAAAGGACAGCGAAGACACATTCAGCCATCTGTTAGAAAACTGTTTATCATTTCATAGTTAAATCAATTCATTTAAACTGTTTGTTTAAGTTCACAAAAGCAGTTTTCTCTTCTAACGACCGTCTTCGATAAATGAGCGGCGCCAGCAGACAACTCACCGAACGGTTTGTCTCAGGTAGCGATCCGGGTCCTGGGCGGTGAAGGTGGTGAGCAGAGACCCTGCGGGCAGACCTTCCTCCAGCCGGATGGACTTGGGATTGGGGTTAAACTCTGGACTCTCGTTGATGTCCAGGATTCGTACCGAGACGGTTGCAGTGGACTGACGGGGTAGGTGGATGCCCCGGGCCAAAGAAACCTCGTTCTCAGCCTCCACGGTCAGCATGAAGGAACGGTTCGCCTCGAAATCAATGGGCTGGACGGAAGAAAGGGGGAACATGAGGGGGCAAAGCTAAGACCTGCCTCATTAGAGGTTTATATGAACACCGATGAAAAAGATGAAAGCGTTATTGGACTGAAAATACTCCTCAGAACAGGAAATACACAGAACGGATAGAGAAAGAGATGTGACCTCTGGACTTTAACAGGAGTTACACCCTAGCAGTGAACCTTCACATCTGTAACAGACACTATTGAAAAGTTTGACTTGGTCATAAACTTAAAGCGATGGCTTCTGCCTTCTGACTGGTGATGAGTGTCTGACTGGTCAGCCTCGTCACTGGTGTCTGACTGGTTAGAGTCATCACTGGTGTCTGACTGGTCAGAGTCATCACTGGTGTCTGACTGGTCAGCTTCGTCACTGGTGTCTGACTGGTCAGAGTCATCACTAGTGTCTGACCGGTCAGCCTCGTCACTGGTGTCTGACTGGTCAGCCTCGTCACTGGTGTCTGACCGGTCAGAGTCATCACTGGTGTCTGACCGGTCAGAGTCATGGGACTCCAGTCGGTGTTGAATTGGAAGTAAGTGGCTGGAGCTTTGCTACTGGTTGATCCTGAGCTAATGGAAAGTTGTAGAACCCAAGATTGCCCCAAATCTGATCTACAGTCAGTCTGTGGATGTTGGGGTGCACGTGCGTCACCTTGACCACTGTGAGCAGACCCTCGTTGGTGGTGGGGTCAGTGGGGATGGAGAAGCGCCCAGCAGAGTCTCCAGCGATGATGCGGTACAAAGCACTCCAGGAGGGGGTGTGAGGCTGGTCTTTATCCGTCACCGTCAGGTTAGCAACGATCACGTTCACCCGGTTCTCATGGACCTCCCCAAAGAACTGGACACACACCAGAAACCACCAATCACAGGTCAGCTAGAGTAACGCCAACATGACGTGAGAGTAGTCAATATGGAAGGATGGATGATGGATGGGTGGATGGATGGTTGGATGGATGGATGATGGATGATAGATGGATGGATGATGGATGGATGATAGATGGATGGATGAATGGCTGGATGGATAAATGAATGGTTGGATGGATGGATAAATGAATGGTTGGATGGATGACTGGATGGATGGATGGTTGGATGGATGAATGGATGGATGGATGATAGATGGATGGATGGTTGGATGGATGGTTGGATTGATGAATGGATAAATGAATGGTTGGATGGATGACTGGATGGATGGATGGTTGGATGGATGAATGGATGGATGGATGATAGATGGATGGATGGTTGGATGGATGGTTGGATTGATGAATGGATGATGGATGGATGCACAGATGAAGATGAGCTGATACTCTTCGTTTCCCAGCATGCCTCCTTCCTCCTGTTGGCCTGACTGTTGGATGCGTGGTTGGTTGTAACTACAGGTACTCACGGCGTCCGTGGTGAACTCAGGAGCGTTGTCGTTAACGTCTGTGATCCTGATGAGGGTGGTGGCCGTGTTGGACAGGCCATATGTGGGATTTCCCTCCATGTCCGTGGCCTGCAGGATCAGCGTGTACTGGGTGACTTTCTGAAACAAGACCACAACCAGGACCACCGTCAGGAGGTCTGGAGTCAGAGCACCAGAACCTGGACAGTACAGAGTGTGTGTGTGTGTGTGTGTGTGTGTGTGTGTGTGTGTGTGTGTGTGTGTGTGTGTGTGTGTGTGCGTGTAATGCAAATTGGTCAGCCTCAGTGGAATATTTAGAACAGGAACACGCTCCAGGCTGCTGATTGGACAGACAGGAGGAGACGCAGCTGCTCCACTGGGTTCAGAAAGTAGTCTAACAAAATACACACACACACACACACACACACACACACACGAGCGCGCGTGCACACACACACAAACACACACCTCCCGATCAAGGCCTGCTGCCACCGTGATGATGTCACCAGTCTTGTTGTTGATGGTGAACATGTTGGAGGAGGGGCTCTGGGGATTCTGGGAGAGGATCTTGTATCGAAGCATCCCATTGGCCGTTTTTGGATCATCCTTGTCCACTGCTGTCACAGTCATCACAAACGATCCTACAGGAGACACATCAGCACCGGCACGTCAGTGAGGACAGGCCTTCAATGCGCCGTGTGTGTGTGTGTGTGTGTGTGTGTGTGTGTGTGTGTGTGTGTGTGTGTGTGTGTGTGTGTGCGCAGTACCAGGCTTAGATCCCTCTGGCACTGATCCGTTGAAGGTGGTGTGTGTGAACTCTGGTCTGTTGTCGTTCTGGTCGATGACATTGATGACGATGTCGATGGGGTTCTCTACCTGGTTCCCATTCAGGTCCACCGCATGGGCACGCAGCTACACACACAGACACACACACACACACACACACACACACACACACACACACACACACACACACACACACACACACACACACACGACATTGAATTGAATGTTGAGCAGTAAATGGAGCTCATTTGTACAGTCAGGTGTACAATCAGGTGAAAAGTAAGGTGTAAAGTCAGATGAAAAGTCAGGTGTATAGTCAGGTGTACAGCAAGGTGTAAAGTCAGGTGTAAAGTCAGATGTATAGTCAGGTGTATAATCAGGTGTATAGTCAGGTGTACAGTCAGGTGTCTAGTCAGGTGTAGTCAGGTGTACAGTCAGGTGTACAGTCAGGTGTCTAGTCGGGTGTACAGTCGGGTGTACAGTCAGGTGTACAGTCAGGTGTAAAGTCAGATGAAAAGTCAGGTGTATAGTCAGGTGTTTAATCAGGTGTACAGTTAGGTGTACAGTCAGGTGTATAGTCAGGTGTAAAGTCAGGTGTTTAATCAGGTGTACAGTCAGGTGTCTAGTCAGGTGTAGTCAGGTGTACAGTCAGGTGTACAGTCAGGTGTCTAGTCGGGTGTACAGTCGGGTGTACAGTCAGGTGTACAGTCAGGTGTAAAGTCAGGTGTATAGTCAGGTGTAAAGTAAGGTGAAAAGTCAGGTGCAAAGTCAGGTGTACAATCAGGTGTATAGTCAGGTGTCTAGTCAGGTGTACAGTCAGATGAAAAGTCAGGTGTATAGTCAGGTGTTTAATCAGGTGTACAGTTAGGTGTACAGTCAGGTGTCTAGTCAGGTGTAAAGTCAGGTGTTTAATCAGGTGTACAGTAAGGTGTATAGTCAGGTGTACAGTCAGGTGTCTAGTCAGGTGTAAAGTCAGTTGTACAGTCAGATGAAAAGTCAGGTGTATAGTCGGGTGTCTAGTCAGGTGTACAGTTAGGTGTATAGTCAGGTGTCTAGTCAGGTGTAAAGTCAGGTGTTTAATCAGGTGTACAGTCAGGTGTACAGTCAGGTGTATAGTCAGGTGTACAGTCAGAAGTACAGTCAGGTGTATAGTCGGGTGTACAGTCGGGTGTACAGTCAGGTGCAAAGTCAGGTGTACAATCAGGTGTATAGTCAGGTGTATAGTCAGGTGTACAGTCAGGTGTCTAGTCAGGTGTACAGTCAGATGAAAAGTCAGGTGTATAGTCAGGTGTTTAATCAGGTGTACAGTTAGGTGTACAGTCAGGTGTCTAGTCAGGTGTAAAGTCAGGTGTTTAATCAGGTGTACAGTAAGGTGTATAGTCAGGTGTACAGTCAGGTGTCTAGTCAGGTGTAAAGTCAGTTGTACAGTCAGATGAAAAGTCAGGTGTATAGTCGGGTGTCTAGTCAGGTGTACAGTTAGGTGTACAGTCAGGTGTCTAGTCAGGTGTAAAGTCAGGTGTTTAATCAGGTGTACAGTAAGGTGTATAGTCAGGTGTATAGTCAGGTGTCTAGTCAGGTGTATAGTCAGATGAAAAGTCAGGTGTATAGTCAGGTGTTTAATCAGGTGTACAGTTAGGTGTACAGTCAGGTGTCTAGTCAGGTGTAAAGTCAGGTGTCTAGTCAGGTGTAAAGTCAGTTGTACAGTTAGGTGTACAGTCAGGTGTCTAGTCAGGTGTAAAGTCAGGTGTTTAATCAGGTGTACAGTCAGGTGTCTAGTCAGGTGTAAGGTCAGGTGTATGGTCAGGTGTATAGTCAGGTGTATAGTCAGGTGTATAGTCAGGTGTAAAGTTGGGTTTATAGTCGGGTGTACAGTCAGGTGTATCGTCAGGTGTAAAGTCAGGTGTAAAGTCAGATGTGTAGTCAGATGTGTAGTCAGGTGTACAGTCAGGTGTATAGTCAGGTGTTTAATCAGGTGTAAAGTCAGGTGAAAAGTCAGGTGCAAAGTCAGGTGTACAGTCAGGTTTATAGTCAGGTTTATAGTCAGGTGTATAGTCAGGTGTACAGTCAGGTGAAAAGTCAGGTGCAAAGTCAGGTGTACAGTCAGGTGTATAGTAAAGTGTTTAATCAGGTGTATAGTCAGGTGTATAGTCAGGTGAAAAGTCAGGTGTATAGTCAGGTG
>CM023610.1:457500-472500 GCA_013358685.1 Antennarius maculatus | reverse complement strand
TTGATGGACCTTATGTAACCGCATGAGCCCATATTGGTGAACAAAACACTATTAAGTCGTGTTCTGAGTTCACTCTGATGACACTGAATGGAATCAGCAGGACGACGGTCCTGACAGCAGCCGCTGACGGCCTGAAGCACGTTTCAAAACCATCAGCAGTCATGGGGGGACGGGACTGGGACTTAATGATCTTCATGGGGGAGAAAGCTGACTCACATAAATAATGGAGCTGAATAATGCAGTGGAGGAGGAAACACATGTCCTCAAGTTGGGGTACCTTTCCTCCGTAGTTTCTACAACTGTCCATGACCTCCACCAGTCAGGTCCATCAGGTGGGAAGAAGGCAGGGACTTCCTGTTTCACATGTTTGCTTTGAGGTTAGTCCGTAAAGGGTTCACACAGCTGTGTGTGTGTGTGTGTGTATGTGTGTGTGTGTGTGTGTGTGTGTGTGTGTGTGTGTGTGTGTGTGTGTCTTACTCTAACTAGGTCCTCAGGGAACTGTCCTCGTGAATTCTCTGGGACATTGATAGGTGGAATGACCCAGTCTCTCTTCACTCGCCTCACAGTGCTGTCGCCCCTGACAACCATACTGCGCCATGGAAACAAGATCTCTGGTACCCGCTGAGTCAGCGCTGAGTCACTGGGCTTCACCTGCAGAGACAGGAAACAGGCTTTGTGTGTCAGACCATAGGAGCGTGCACAAACACACACACACACACATACACACACACACATACACACACACACGCGCGCGCACTGGTTTGTATGACTGGTGAATGTTCTGCACAATTCACAGAGGATGATAAGAAACAGAAAAGCGTCCCACAATTCATCTGCAGTTTGGCTGGAGGTCAGAAACGAGTCACTTCCTGTATCTGTGTCACACAAGTTTCTCTGTTGCACATTCCAAACACAATGTGCCCACAAATCAATGAAACACATAGAAACGGACTGTCACGACACTTGGATGCCAGTGTGAGTCAAAGCTAATGATGATGCTCTTTGACCCGAGCACTGGAGTCACTCCTGAAGAACAATATGAGTCACAACTGATTGATCAGTTCAATGATCTGCAGCATCTTTATTTCAAAAGGTTAACTGGGTTAGTGGCTGAACTCCTGAGCGTCCTCCTGCTCATCTGAGGACATCCACTGAGGAGGAGGTGTCGGCTCTGCTGTTAACAAGGTGTGTTGAGCTGAACGGCTCCTCTCCTGCAACGAGGGACACTGACTCTGAAGTCTTTGCTATGTTACCGAGGTGTTTAACGTTGTTTCATGTAGTGATGTGTGTTGGTCATTCTTTTCTGGGTGGCGACAGATATTTTGCATTATACTTTCATAAAAGTAATTCCTGAGTCGATAGTGTCACAACCATTTGTGTCTGTACAAGACCCAATACCAGATTCCTCTAGAAGGTGCTTCGTGATGGTTCTACCTTTTGTGTTCTACCAACACCATATTCACCAGTATTAAGATAAGATAAGATAAAATACAATGAGATAAGATCGTGTAATTTAGCCATGAGCTGATCTGGATACTGGTAATGATCTACTGATTTTGAAAACCTATGAGACCAGAATGAAATGTTTGGATCCGGAGATTGAGGTGCGATGCACCGGTCATGTACCTGGTGACATGCAGGAGCTGTCAGCCAGGAGAAGATTCACAGCCCAGTCCCTCCAACTACCCGTGCCTCCCAGTCCCAGCAGGGTAATTCTGCAGCAATGGATTAAGTGGCCCCCAGCCAGCAAGCAGAGTGAGTGGCTGCAGTTTGATAAGGATGTGTGCAACATCATCAAAGCCACAGCCAAAGGAGATGCTGACACCCATCTCCAAACCATGACTGTCATCACCCGCAGCTATGCATTGGAAAGATTGGGTCAGGTAGGGAAAGGAAAAGAGAAGCCCACCTCCTGCACCATGAATCACAGGGGTACCAGGACACATCACCTGCGTCAGGGATTGTGCACTCTTAAGAAACAGAATAAGAACGCTACAGATGAGGAGAAGCAACCATTAGCAGAACTACAAAACATCCTGTGGAAGAAGCTGATGATTCTTTCTAGAGCAGAGTGGCAACAGAGATGGGGAAGAGAGACAGTCAGGAAGTAAGCAGCCTTCATCGCTAATCTCTTTGGCTTCACACAACAACTGCCTGGGAACAAGCACGGTGGCTGCTTGAGTGTTCAGCAGAGCAAGTGAATCGCTTCCTCTAGGACACAGTGAGCGATCCTCTGAGGGAGCAAGAACTGGAACCCAAACAAGCTCTCATCAGCCTCACCTGTCCAACAGCAATGCTCAACTTGAAGGAGCCACGACTGAAGGAGGTTGAGGAAGTAATCAAGGTGACTCGCTCAGCATCTATTCCAGGCCCCACTGGCTGTCCTCAGTTGGTCTACAAGCACTGCCCAGAGCTTCCACGGCAACTGTGGAAGGTCTTGAAGGTGATTTGGAGAAAGGGAAAAGGTGCTGACCAGTACAGATATGTTGAGGGATGTGGATTCCCCAAAGAGGAGAACTTGAAAGACATCAACCAGTTTCAGACCATCTCACCTCTGAGTATGTTTTTCAGCCTCACCTCACAAAGATTGACAGAGTTCCTCCTCAAAAACAACAACGCTAACCCATCGGCACAGAAGGGAGGGATCCCTGGAGCACTCGGCTGCTTGGAACACACTGGAGTCTTAAGACAGCTAATCAGAGGGCCCAATGAAAACAGAGGCGACCGAGTTGTCTTGTGGCTGGACATGGCCAACGTCTATGGGTCCATACCACACAAACTGTTCTAAGATGAGGGTTACTTCTGGGTCAGAAACATCAGACTGGCATCGCATTGGGAAAAGAATAATAACCGGCTGTATCATCTCGGTCATCCTTTTCACTCTAGCCATGAACATGGTGGTCAAATCAGCTGAGGTGGAATACAGAGGGCTTCTGACCAAGTCAGGTGTACGACAGCCACCTGTAAGAGCCTACATGGACAACTCCACCATTACAACAACATGGGTCCCAGGGTGTAGGTGGATCATACAAGGACTTGATAGACTCATTGCCTGGGCAACGGTGATGTTTATGCCCTCCAAGCCAAGATCCATGGTTCTTAAGAAGGTCCGATTTCTATCACAGGAACTGTTGTATCAACTATCACTGAGCAATCTGTCAAGAGTTTGGGGAAATTGTTCGACTGCAGCCTGAAAGACTCGGCTGCCATCCAGAAGTTCAACAAAGAAGTTGGAACATGGCTCAAAAGGTTGAGAAGTCTGGTCTGCCTTGTAAATTTAAAGCTTAGCCCTACCAGCATTCTATCCCGCCCCAAATCCTGTGGCCCCTGGTGGTCTACACAGTCTCAACAACATTTGAGTCCCTAAAAAGGAAGGGTAGTGGCATTCTTCAAAAGTAGCTGGGCCTTCCACACAAGTGCTGCAATGTATGGGAGGAGCGACGTCCAGAAGCTTCCTTTCAGCATCCTCACAGAAGAGTTCCAGGAGGTTTGCACCGGAGAAGCCCTACAGTTCAGGGATTCAAGGGCCTGCAAGGTGACATCAGCAGGTATCGACATGAGAACAGGAAGGAAATGGAAGGCTGCGAAAGCTTTGGAGGTGGCAGAGTCATACCTGAGACAAAAGGTACACGCAATTTGGCGACAGGTGGAGCAGGCTTGGGCTATGTCGCAGAGACCCTGATCCTTCTTCTCATCTTGTTTATGTGTCTTGAATCCAAAATTTGGGATCAATAAAGTGTGTGTGTGTGTGTGTGTGTGTGTGTGTGTGTGTGTGTGTGTGTGTGTGTGTGTGTGTGTGTGTGTGTGTGTGTGTGTGTGTGTACACACTGTTTTGGCTGTAGAAGTTTTGCTCTGTGCAAAGTCCTGAGTTGTTGGAGCATTACAGAGGTGGTGAAAGAGAAACCTCACTGGTTCATCTGGGCGAGGGTTTATGGTGTTGTGAGACCCGAAACACCCAGTGATCCCAAAATACATCACGAGGATGTGCCCCAGGGCATCCATGAGATGTTTCCTGCATAACTAGCTTCTAAGCAATGTTAGATATTATGAATTTAAATTATTTACTGAATAAAACCAATAAGATGAACACAGATAATTTAAAAAGTAGCGTATTTTGCAACTATGAGACTCTCTGAGGAATGGTTAACTTAAAATCATGTAAGACTTTCAGAGAAAAATATGAAAGGGTGGCACATCACATATTTTCCAGTCAGTAGGAGAAAAATACCATATTTCTTTTTCATTTATCTCATATATATCTTCAGTACAGAAAATGGTGGGGCTTTTATAAAATATCCAAGTTTAGTCCAGTGATACAGTATAAACAAGTTAGCGCACTGTCAGGAGTTACAGACAGTTGTTTAAGAATCAATCTGTCTCGTCTTGTGTTTCTGTGTAAATGCATTTTGATTAACTTGTAATGTGCTTCAAAATTAGAATTTTCATCCCAGTGTATTGTTGCCACATCTGTAGATGGCAGTAGTTGTTGTTGGCCATGTGCTCACGTTCTGAGATTTATTCATTGTTTTGAACATGATGTTATAGATGCTGTTTCGTAAATAAGAAACATGGATTGATGAAAACAGAGACATGATTGTCTGCTTGGAGGGATAACATTTAGTTTGAGACTTTAAAGAGCATGTCGATATGTGTTGATAATATAATGGAATGTATAACTGTTAAAGTGTCTGTGACAAACTGCTTAACTCTTGGATAAACACCGTCTGTCTGTTGACCTTGTTCGTGTTCTTGTTGAGAACACTACCAAGGTCAACTTCTTGTTTTGACCATCTATGATGTTAACAAACCTTTATGCTCCAGGTTATATCTGGGACAAAGGCTAATATCTAGAATTGTTCAAAACTGATGTAATGATGTTATGACTACACTGATAAGGGAATGAATAGTTGGAACAACAATGAGTGTCAAAATTCACTGTATGAACTTGTTGAAAACATTTAATGTCTGAATGAGAGAGACGTTTGTTGATTCTGGGGACGGGGATTTCACCAGCCTAATGGCTTCTACCTGTCAGCACTTTTTTTTTGCATGTTGTTATTTTGCCAATGGGACAAAGGTGTGAAGTCTGTTATATTAACATGTCCGAAAAAAATCAACTACATGAATAAATGATAACTAAGACGGCTCTTTTATACAATCATTAGGAGACAGCATAATCGCAGAGAAAGTTTTGAATTTGTTTGACCATATTTCACATTTTTCACAATATTTTTTTTCTTAAAGGAGTCCTATGATAAAAAACCAAAGTTTATAGGAATCCGTCCAGCGCTTTGAGTCAGCATGGAGGCCAGGCTTCTGTAGCTCCCAAATCTCCCGTGAGAAGGTGACCCTGTCTGACCTGTCAAACAAACATTTTGATTTTGGTGGGCTTTAAATGTGAAACCTGTTCAGGAAGTTCTTCATTTTCATCTGAAGACATTTCGGGTGTGTCTGAGTTGAAGGCACCGAGCAGACACCGCTGCCCTGGGACACATAAACCATGTTTAATGCCATGGTTGGTCCTCAATGGTTTTCTTCATGACAGATTATTGACAGCTTCTTTCTCTCTGTTATT
The DNA here is from genome assembly GCA_013358685.1 of Antennarius maculatus. Classification (NCBI taxonomy): domain Eukaryota; kingdom Metazoa; phylum Chordata; class Actinopteri; order Lophiiformes; family Antennariidae; genus Antennarius; species Antennarius maculatus. Next base: position 466,925 of record CM023610.1, on the reverse strand, counting down.
CTCCTCCTCACAGGCTAACAGTTAAGGCATATGGCAACTAGCTATTTCTAAGGCATGTCTAGAAGAACCACCAATCAAGGACAGATTCTTGTCTAAACACATGCAGAGAGCTTTATTATCGCCGTTACACAAGGAACCCAACTACCACCAGATGGCTGTTTGACTCACTTTGTCTAAGCAATCAGCACTTGGCCTGACACCAGCTGGGCTGGAGAAGCTGATTTTATATCTATACATAGCTCTTCCAGCACGACTGAAGCCTTGGGGAGAAACAACAGCCCGTCACACCCAGACTGCTTCACTCACCGAGACAAACGTTACTGAGCTCTGTCAAAGTCTGCACACACACAGCTGACGCAGATCCAGGTGTGTGTTCACACTCAAGTTCTGTAGGTGCTAACAAACTCAAAAATGTTCTAATACAAAATGTGTGAGTGCGACGTATTCATTATAACACACACATGTTCTTCTGGTAGAGTGGAATACATCACTTCTCACTTCTTCAACCTTCCTCTTGTGTTTTCTGTTACTCCTGCTAATGCTAATAGGTCAGTTTTGAACTGAGTCTTAAATAACGACCCATGTCCACATGTGTGTGACCCGTGTCCACATGTGTGTGACCCGTGTCCACATGTGTGTGACCCGTGTCTACATGTGTGTGACCTGTGTCTACATGTGTCTGACCTGTGTCTACATGTGTGTGACCTGTGTCTACATGTATGTGACCTGTGTCTACATGTATGTGACCTGTGTCTACATGTGTGTGACCCGTGTCTACATGTGTGTGACCTGTGTCTACATGTGTGTGACCCGTGTCTACATGTGTGTGACCCGTGTCTATATGTGTGTGACCCGTGTCTACATGTGTGTGACCCGTGTCTACATGTGTGTGACCCGTGTCTACATGTGTGTGACCCGTGTCTACATGTGTGTGACCCGTGTCTACATGTGTGTGACCCGTGTCTACATGTATGTGACCTGTGTCTACATGTGTGTGACCCGTGTCTACATGTGTGTGACCCGTGTCTATATGTGTGTGACCCGTGTCTACATGTGTGTGACCCGTGTCTACATGTATGTGACCCGTGTCTACATGTGTGTGACCTGTGTCTACATGTGTGTGACCCGTGTCTACATGTGTGTGACCCGTGTCTACATGTGTGTGACCCGTGTCTACATGTGTGTGACCCGTGTCCACATGTGTGTGACCTGTGTCCACATGTGTGTGACCCGTGTCCACATGTGTGTGACCCGTGTCCACATGTGTGTGACCCGTGTCCACATGTGTGTGTCCCGTGTCCACATGTGTGTGACCAGTGTCTACATGTATGTGACCCGTGTCTACATGTGTGTGACCCGTGTCTACATGTATGTGACCCGTGTCTACATGTGTGTGACCCGTGTCTACATGTATGTGACCCGTGTCTACATGTGTGTGACCCGTGTCTACATGTGTGTGACCCGTGTCTACATGTGTGTGACCCGTGTCTACATGTGTGTGACCCGTGTCTACATGTGTGTGACCCGTGTCTACATGTATGTGACCCGTGTCTACATGTGTGTGACCTGTGTCTACATGTGTGTGACCTGTGTCTACATGTGTGTGACCTGTGTCTACATGTGTGTGACCCGTGTCTACATGTGTGTGACCCGTGTCTACATGTATGTGACCCGTGTCTACATGTGTGTGACCTGTGTCTACATGTATGTGACCCGTGTCTACATGTGTGTGACCTGTGTCTACATGTGTGTTACCCGTGTCTACATGTATGTGACCCGTGTCTACATGTGTGCGACCCGTGTCTACATGTGTGTGACCTGTGTCTACGTGTGTGACCTGTGTCTACATGTGTGTGACCTGTGACTACATGTGTGTGACCTGTGTCTACATGTGTGTGACCTGTGTCTACATGTATGTGACCTGTGTCTACATGTGTGTGACCTGTGTCTACGTGTGTGACCTGTGTCTACGTGTGTGACCTGTGTCTACATGTGTGTGACCTGTGTCTACATGTGTGTGACCTGTGTCTACATGTGTGTGACCTGTGTCTACATGTATGTGACCTGTGTCTACATGTGTGTGACCTGTGTCTACGTGTGTGACCTGTGTCTACGTGTGTGACCTGTGTCTACATGTGTGTGACCTGTGACTACATGTGTGTGACCTGTGTCTACATGTGTGTGACCTGTGTCTACATGTATGTGACCTGTGTCTACATGTGTGTGACCTGTGTCTACGTGTGTGACCTGTGTCTACGTGTGTGACCTGTGTCTACATGTATGTGACCTGTGTCTACATGTGTGTGACCCGTGTTTTCAAATATGACCAATGATGTGACCCAACATGATCACTGGCTATACCTCAGTGTTACAAAAGCACAATCATTGTCCAACCCCAACCCCAACCACCCCCCCTCACCGGACATGTTTACTGGATTTACATTTAGGTCATGTCCAAATGATCATTTTCCATACCGCCAGTGTGTGTGTGTGCATGTGTGTGTGCGTGTGTGTGTGTGCGCGTGTGTGTGTGTGTGTGTGTGTGTGTGTGTGTGTACTGTGTAGGTGTGCAAGCATTTGGAGTTAGAAGTAATTTCCCTGCGAGAATTATTAAGATTTGATTTTTTTATATTTTATACACAAACACACACACACACACACACACACACATACACACACACACACACACACACACACACTCTTCCTTATTTTGCTGACAGTTTTATCCACAGGCTCTCTGCTAAATGCCACACACTTCAAACTCAGGCCGCTGATATTTTAGGGGTCACACTCGAGCAAATGAAGCCTCATGAAGCAGTGAACCGCAGTGAACCGATTGGGATGAAAAGCTTCAGTGCTTCATGGGGCTTCATCCGCCCATCACTAGTAAAATGTGTGATTAATGAACCTGTTTTCAGGTTGGTGTCCCCTGTGATGATGTTGGGCAGCAAGCCCAAGGCTGTGTTAGCGTTAGCATCTGGCGCTACGTAGCAGCCCATCATCAGCACCGCAGAGGTTTGACAGGATTGATGACGAGGTCAACATTTTAAGGTTAGGCCATCCAGGTGTTGGAGCGATGGCTGCTGACCAGGATGGAGGTGGATGACCAGGTCTCTAGCTGCGCCGCCCACCCTCCAGGCTTCAGGGTCTGCTAGCTCGATGTTGCCTGGGTGGCTACATAAAACTATACACATCATATACTAGTAACAAGAGGTTGACGTTGCTGGTGATCTACGTGCCCTTATCTTTTACAGAACCTCAGGTGAGTTATATAAATAATAAAGGTGATGTTACCTGACTGTTGGTTGAGGAGTATTAAAACACATCTCTCAAACGTTCATTTTTAAATGTCTTTGTATTATTAGTTATGGTAACATCTAAGTCAAACACACAGAGGGCCAAAAAACCAAATGTGCTTCAAGTCGAGTGCCGGACTGGTTCACTACTTATTAAAACATACTGAAATGATCACACGTAGTCTATACTATTTAATGATTAAATGAATAAAGCAACATTTTCTTATGACTCCTGTCAATAATTTCAAGTGAAAGTATTTTTCAACAGTGTCTCTGGTTATTACTACCCAGCTAAAATAAAATAACAGCAGTGGTTTTTACCAGCAGTGGGAGAATAATGCTAACCTGCTAATAAATGAATTATCATCAAGTTTGGTATATCACAGCAGAGTGTGTGTCCACAGCTGTAGAGTGTGTGTCCACTGCTGTAGAGTGTGTGTCCACAGCTGTAGAGTGTGTGTCCACAGCTGTAGAGTGTGTGTCCACAGCTGTAGAGTGTGTGTCCACTGCTGTAGAGTGTGTGTCCACAGCTGTAGAGTGTGTGTCCACTGCTGTAGAGTGTGTGTCCACAGCTGTAGAGTGTGTGTCCACAGCTGTAGAGTGTGTGTCCACAGCTGTAGAGTGTGTGTCCACTGCTGTAGAGTGTGTGTCCACTGCTGTAGAGTGTGTGTCCACAGCTGTAGAGTGTGTGTCCACTGCTGTAGAGTGTGTGTCCACTGCTGTAGAGTGTGTGTCCACAGCTGTAGAGTGTGTGTCCACTGCTGTAGAGTGTGTGTCCACAGCTGTAGAGTGTGTGTCCACAGCTGTAGAGTGTGTGTCCACAGCTGTAGAGTGTGTGTCCACAGCTGTAGAGTGTGTGTCCACTGCTGTAGAGTGTGTGTCCACTGCTGTAGAGTGTGTGTCCACAGCTGTAGAGTGTGTGTCCACTGCTGTAGAGTGTGTGTCCACTGCTGTAGAGTGTGTGTCCACAGCTGTAGAGTGTGTGTCCACAGCTGTAGAGTGTGTGTCCACAGCTGTAGAGTGTGTGTCCACTGCTGTAGAGTGTGTGTCCACTGCTGTAGAGTGTGTGTCCACAGCTGTAGAGTGTGTGTCCACTGCTGTAGAGTGTGTGTCCACAGCTGTAGAGTGTGTGTCCACAGCTGTAGAGTGTGTGTCCACTGCTGTAGAGTGTGTGTCCACTGCTGTAGAGTGTGTGTCCACAGCTGTAGAGTGTGTGTCCACTGCTGTAGAGTGTGTGTCCACAGCTGTAGAGTGTGTGTCCACTGCTGTAGAGTGTGTGTCCACAGCTGTAGAGTGTGTGTCCACTGCTGTAGAGTGTGTGTCCACAGCTGTAGAGTGTGTGTCTACTGCTGTAGAGTGTGTGTCCACAGCTGTAGAGTGTGTGTCCACTGCTGTAGAGTGTGTGTCCACAGCTGTAGAGTGTGTGTCCACAGCTGTAGAGTGTGTGTCCACAGCTGTAGAGTGTGTGTCCACAGCTGTAGAGTGTGTGTCCACTGCTGTAGAGTGTGTGTCCACTGCTGTAGAGTGTGTGTCCACAGCTGTAGAGTGTGTGTCCACAGCTGTAGAGTGTGTGTCCACAGCTGTAGAGTGTGTGTCCACTGCTGTAGAGTGTGTGTCCACAGCTGTAGAGTGTGTGTCCACTGCTGTAGAGTGTGTGTCCACTGCTGTAGATTGTGTGTCCACTGCTGTAGAGTGTGTGTCCACAGCTGTAGAGTGTGTGTCCACTGCTGTAGTGTGTGTGTCCACTGCTGTAGAGTGTGTGTCCACTGCTGTAGAGTGTGTGTCCACTGCTGTAGAGTGTGTGTCCACAGCTGTAGAGTGTGTGTCCACTGCTGTAGAGTGTGTGTCCACAGCTGTAGAGTGTGTGTCCACTGCTGTAGAGTGTGTGTCCACAGCTGTAGAGTGTGTGTCCACTGCTGTAGAGTGTGTGTCCACAGCTGTAGAGTGTGTGTCCACAGCTGTAGAGTGTGTGTCCACTGCTGTAGAGTGTGTGTCCACTGCTGTAGAGTGTGTGTCCACTGCTGTAGAGTGTGTGTCCACAGCTGTAGAGTGTGTGTCCACTGCTGTAGAGTGTGTGTCCACTGCTGTAGAGTGTGTGTCCACAGCTGTAGAGTGTGTGTCCACTGCTGTAGAGTGTGTGTCCACAGCTGTAGAGTGTGTGTCCACTGCTGTAGAGTGTGTGTCCACTGCTGTAGAGTGTGTGTCCACAGCTGTAGAGTGTGTGTCCACTGCTGTAGAGTGTGTGTCTGTTGATTGTCTAGAAGCACCAGAGTCTGTGAACAGCTGATGGATACACAACATAACACACCTCCTAATCCCTGATGGGGACTAGACTCACACACACACACACACACACACACACACACACACACACACACACACACACACACACACACACACACACACACACACACACACACACTTGAAGCGACACAAGCCCAGGTGGACCTGTGAGCCCAGGTGGACCTGTAGGCCCAGGTGGACCTGTGAGCCCAGGTGGACCTGTGAGCCCAGGTGGACCTGTAGGCCCAGGTGGACCTGTGAGCCCAGGTGGACCTGTGAGCACAGGTGGACCTGTGAGCACAGGTGGACCTGTGAGCACAGGTGGACCTGTAGGCCCAGGTGGACCTGTGAGCCCAGGTGGACCTGTGAGCCCAGGTGGACCTGTGAGCACAGGTGGACCTGTGAGCCCAGGTGGACCTGTGAGCCCAGGTGGACCTGTGAGCCCAGGTGGACCTGTGAGCCCAGGTGGACCTGTGAGGTGAACTATGTCCTGGAGGGTGGAAGTCAAACACAGAGTACTGCTCTTGGTGTTCACAACGATATAAACCATCTGTAAAGGACTTACCAGTGTAGTGCCTGCATGGAGGTGTACTCTGGTCTTCCAGACCTCTTCAGACTGGGGGTCCTGACCGTAGACCACTACAGTGGCTCCGCCCTTTCCCACTAAGCTGAAGCGTCGCAGGGTGTAGACCACACCGTCCTCGCTCACTCCAAAATCAGAAGAATCCACAACCTTGAAGAAGACCTTCCCTCCATCGCAGTCCATGAAGCTCACTGAGAAAGAGACATCCCATAATAATCATTATCACTGTCAGCTTCATCCTCCTCAACATCACCATCAGCACATAAAAGAGTGGTGACAGGATTTGACATCATCACTAATACTTTAGTGAGAGTTTTTTGGTCGTTTGGAAACGAAACACAACGTGATGTCTGGACGACTGAGTCCTGACGGTTTGACCGCTGATTCGACCAGAGAGAAGCACTAAAAACATTAAATCACTACAAAATGTGTAGAAAACAAACAAACAAAACAAAAAAGAAATTCTGGTAAACACTCAGTTCCTCAGTCAGTACTGGAGCAAGAGTTCTGTTCTTTTATTTTGTTGTCGTGAAGGTAGGCCAAAAGCGCTTGTTGGCAGAAAGATGTGCTGACATGACAACACACCAACCACAACACACAGAAAACACAATATGACATGAATGTAGACACAAAAATACCAAATAAAACCTCCTTTGTCCTACTGGCCAGATGGACACTTAATAAATCTACTGTTTGACTCAGGTCTGTTGACGTTTGTCATATTTCACATTTACATTGTATTTTTGGATCCTCTGTTCCTTTATGTTGGAAGTCTTTTCTTTATTAGACCTTCCAAAGTTCATATCTACTCTTCCGTTTAGTTTGACGAACTCAAACAGTTATCAGTGATGCTGCAGTAATTCCAGCAGTAAAAACAAATTATTTCCCTACGGGGATTATTAAAGGATTTATTTATTCATTAATACACCAGGAGTACTGCACACTATTAAATGGTATGCAATCATTAGTTAAATGTAATACTAGATCAATGAGTCATGTTCAATATGGACAAATAAATAAAAGTAGCCCTCCCCAGGCCAGTGCGTTCCCCTGTGGGTCTATGGTCCTACTGGAATCCGGTGCTGCTGTCTGGTGTGAAGCATTGGGAGTGATGGTTTCCTGTTCTTGACTTCCCCAGCAACACTCAGCCAAAGCCAGAGGAGCCCCCTGGGGGACCTGACACCATCCATTCATCCTGAAGCCTCTGTCCTCTCTCCCTCCTTGTGTTGTGGACCAATCAGAGGACTCTCTGCTTTAAGACATGGGATTTTTAACCGTGGTGACATAACACGCACCAAACAATATTCTGTGTTTCCATTGACTGACATGTTACTTGTATCTGCTAGGTGGCGCTGTGAGCTTTTAACATATCCAGTATGTATTAGAAGACACCTCTGGTTCCATCTGGAACAGAAACAGATTAATATCTGTGTGTGTGAAGAGCTTACACCAATTCTGGGGTGACTTCAGTCCCCCCTAGAACTGCCTCTGCTGGGGGCATCACCACTCATGCAGTAGAATAACCCCCCTCCAGCAGGCTCATCATCTACTGCTCTGATCATCTCCACCCGCTGTGGTACTCAGAAACACTCATGCTGCTGTGTGACGGTAGCACTGGCTGCTTTACAACCCCCCACCTCCAACACACAGGGCACTGGGGCAGAGGGAAGCACAGGGCATTGAGAGGCTGCTGGGCAGCAGTGGGTGCTTCCCAGTTTAAAGACCAGAGCCACACAATGAGTCTTCATAGCATCATATCATCATTTTGTGTCATTTTCTTTCAATTATTATTTATACCAATTTATATAATAATAATATAATAATTATAATAATAATAATATAGTTATAATAATTTAAATAATAATAAATAATAATAAAAATGATAATAACAATAATAATAATAATAATAATAATAATGATACTAATAATGATAGTAATAGCAATAAAATAATAATAAAATATTAATAATAATATTGATAGTTATAATAATTTAAATAATAATGATGATGATAATAATAATAATAATAAAAACAATAACAATGACAATAACAATAATAATAATAACAATTGGGCATTTTTAAAACAATGCCCAGTTATTTAATCATGTATTAATTCTTTTTTTTTTCGGTTTCTACATCTATATAGTGGGCCTCTCTAACCCTACCAGCTCCATAATGAGGATCAGGGTCATTCCCATCGTGATATCATGACGGGAGTGACTGACAGAGCTGATTTGCATCACCTGTCCCGTCTGTCTGAGGACGCTGCCCTTTCCCCGCACTGGAGTGTGTTCCTTCCCGAGGTGAAGTTTGGTGTGTCCAGCAGTAAGGCTGGACACATTACAAATCACACCACAAACCAGCTGTTCTATGTCTGCAGCGTCACTTCAACTCACCAACATCCTGACCAACGCGCAGCAGCTTCAGCAACGACCACACACCTGGAATGTGTGCTCCTTATTATATGATATCCACAGTTTTCTAGCGTAAAGATGAGATGAGGGAGACAAAGGAGACGCCCATATGGTGTGGTTCTGCTCGGTGTGGGCTGGTCAGGTGTGAACCACGGTTCAAAATACGAGTTTGAAAATGCAATACGACACTTTATGAACATTTAGACACCAAACAAACACCAACCAAACAACATCACTACAAAACTGTGGTGAGACCAGCGATGTTGTTTGGTCTAGAGACAGTGTCACTGAGGAAAAGACAGGAGACAGAGCTGGAGGTAGCAGAGATGAAGATGCTGAGGTTCTCTCTGGGAGTGACCAGGAAGGATAGGATCAGGAATGAGTACATCAGAGGGACAGCACATGTTAGAGGTTTTGGAGATAAAGTCAGAGAGGCCAGACTGAGATGGTTTGGACATGTCCAGAGGAGAGATAGTGAATATATTGGTAGAAGGATGCTGAGTTTTGAACTGCCAGGCAGGAGGCCTAGAGGAAGACCAAAGAGGAGGTTTATGGATGTAGTGAAAGAGGACATGAAGGTAGTTGGTGTGAGAGAAGAGGATGCAGAAGACGGGGTTAGATGGAGGACACTGATTGGCTGTGGCGACCCCTGAAGGGAAAAGCCCAAAGGAGGAGGAGAAGACACCAGTCAGCGGGTGTTCATAGCTACAGAGAACAGAACACTTTGGATGTTCAGTATCTTTTCTGAAGCAGTGAAACCACAGTGAAAACACTCCCCCTCAGGGATCAATATAGTAGCTAAATTTTTTTAAAATTTTTTTATCATATGACCATTTCATGACTTCTGTAT
>CM023610.1:290000-455000 GCA_013358685.1 Antennarius maculatus | reverse complement strand
CCATTTGTTTTAATTGCTGACCCTGCTATTGGAAGGTCACTATACTGAACAAATATGAGTTACTTGGTGTTCCCCACATTCAGAGCTTCACTGCCAAAAGCATTTGTCCCTTAACAGTTCCACACGATTGCCCCGTGTCACCCTGGTGTCCCTGCTCAGAAGTCCAGCATTTCCTTTGGCTTCTGTTTGCATAGATGAGAGCCGTCAGAGACACAAAACTGGGTGGCATTCAAAATCCATCCGCCACAGCTCTGAAGGCTAATGTGTTGCTACTAAACCCAGACCAGCAGTGAAGGCTGAGCCACAAAGAGAGTCAGAACTCCGCAGTCACATCCTGAATTCCACCCTCTGTCAGGGTATTAGCATGTGAAGACAGCACAGGGCTGGTAGATGAGTCACCATCAACAGGAGCCCCTCCTCTGGGAGGTTAAAACACTCATCACCTGCTCTGCACAGGTCCATCCATTGACTGACCCACTGGTCCTTTGGGCTCCAGAGCTGGTAGCCTTAAGTCACCATGATATATAAGTGGGGGGAACAATCTCTCTCTAAATACATTTTGCTGCCATCAAGACATGTCCAGTCATGTTACATACATGTACAGTCATGTTACATACATGACCAGGGTAGTAGTATGTGTGGACCAAGTGAGGTCCTCAACGATGTGAACCCTGAGGTACTTGTAACTGTCCCTTCTCTCTACCGGAGTGCCGTAGATCTATACTGACTCCCATGCCTCTGGTGCCTGTAGTCAACAACCACCTCATTGGCCTTGAAAAAGCAGGACCAAGTTACTGTCCTTAGACCATGAGGAGAGCAGCTCCACCTCGTCTAGACAGGCTGCCTCGTTATTTGTGATCCGGCCTAACACCACTGTATCGTCCACAAATTACACAATGACTTTGGATTGATGGATCATGGCTGTACAAGGACTAAAGCAGAAGGCTCAGTACTCATCCATGGGGGTCACCAGTGTTGAGTGTCCGGATCCCGGAGGTGTGGGTTGACCTTCACCACTAGTGGTCTACCGGTGAGGAAGCTCTGAAGCCAGGAGCAGAGCAAGGGACTCGGCTGCAGGTCCCTGAGATGGATGACAACTTTGTGAGGTACTGTGAGTTGTAGCTGATGAACAGCAGGTGCACAGAATTCCCCTTCCACAGTCAAGGTGTGAGGGGGTGGATGGAGGACACAGGTGATTGCTATGCCACTACTCCTATTGGGGCAATAGGTGAACTGAAGGGGATCCAGGGAGTCCAGCTGTCCCAGATTAATTCTTTGATTAGTCTTTCAAAGCACTTCATTGGGAGTATTGGGCACAGGGATGATGGTGGACCTTTTTAGGCATGTGAAGACTACAGAGTTGGCCCGGGTGAAATTAAAGATTGTGTTGAAGTCCGGACTCGCTGGTCAGCACAGGATGTTCACAGGCACCTGGGAATACCACCTGGGCCGGCTGCTTTCCTGCTGTCACAGGACATAATCCTTACGTCGTGCTCCAAGAGTGAGAATGGGCACTTCTCGCTCAGGTCTGCTGCTTCCAAAGCCTCTCCTGCCTCAAAGCAAGCCATGGTTAGATCTCCCACTAGAGTAAGGAATCCACAACATCCACAAGTGCTCACTCATCTTCTGTAATCTGAAATTGTCCACAACCCTTGCCACATGCGTCTGCCATCATGGTTGCATGGTTGTTCCTCCACTTTGTCCCCGTATTGCCTCTTGACCTTTTCCCTGCTTGTCTGAGCTTGTAGGCTGCCGTTGTGTACGTTTCTGACCTCTTGCGATACTGGGAGTTCTTGTCTTAGCCTTTGTTTATATGTGGGCATCTGGAAAATGGTCTTGTAGCTGAGTAGCTGTACATTTTTATCTGAATTTCATTTTCATATTTCTCCTATTGCTTTGAAAATGGAGGCTTTGTGATGACTCTTTCCAATTGATTTTGTCAAGACAAGAAAATGCATACTGGAGTCTTACAGAAGACTGGTGATTAATAGTGAATTATGGCCAATATCTCTGGCACCACTATCTCAGCCCTACTGTGCCTGAAAATTCATGAAACCTCAACACAAAATACCCGTATTAACCAAACCTCATCAAGTTTATCTTGATATGCTACGTGTGTGTGTGTGTGTGTGTGTGTGTGTGTGTGTGTGTGTGTGTGTGTGTGTGCGTGTGTGTGTGTGTGTGTCTGTTAATGTGTGTGTGACTGCAGTTACTCCAGGTATCAGTGGTTCCTTCTTTAAAACATATTCCTCTCTATTCACGCTTCATAAAGATTCAAGAAATGTACATGTAAGTGATAGGAATGTAATTTTAGGAGCGTCTTTGAGCAAGTATTTAAGTCAAAACTGCAACAATTTTTTTTACTTTATTCCACACTTAGTTCACACATCCATCACGTCATAGGACATCCTTCATGTCACTTTGTCATTTTATGGAGCATCAGCATCAATTAATACCATCACACCAAACCGCTGACTTGCTTCGAGATATAAATCTGCTTTATGACTGTGATATAAATCTAATTCATGGTGGATTTTCCATTATTATACACACACACACACACACACACACACACACACACACACACACACACACACACACACACACACACACACACACACACACAGTGAACTTGCAGCTGGTGGTTTAAGGAAAGCCTCGTCTTACCCAGGCCTTCCATCTGTTCTTCCTACAGTTGATCAATACCTGCAGAGCTGATCAATACCTGCAGAACTGATCTGTGACGGCTGCTGGACTCACAGCTCAATGACATTTACTTCTTTATTCTGTTTTCTTTAATTGTTGCAGCACCAATAAAACACCAAAAAAGTAGTCCCTGGAGAAATATCTCATCTACTGGACCAGCGTGTAATGTTTCCAGCCACAATGATTCAAGAACATAAAACGCTGGTCAATGACTCTGAAGGTGAAGAACATCCAGAATGTTGTGTGCATGGATTTAATAGAGTTGAACCTTCAGTGGAGCCTGAAGTGTTCTGGTCTCTTCCACCCCCTCACTGACAGACGTTCAGTGGAACGGCCCTGAATGTGTCCCCAATGCTCGTCATCAGGATTCTGATCCTGTTCCACTGAAGATCATGTGACTGAGACGCACCTGAGTCAATGCTAACTGTTCTCTCAGCTGAGGCAGGGACATCCCTGCCTCCAACGCCGGCTCAGATCACACTGCTCACACCCACGTCAACCAGACTGACAGATTGGTCAGAGGCTTAGAGGAGGACACAGCAGCCTGGTCAGGCTGATCCATCCTGACCACCTGTAGTAAACCTGTGTGTGTGGGAGGGGGGCACTAACCACACACTCCTGTTGACCTCAGGACAGCAGCTGTGAGCCTCAATGTTTTAGTTCATTCACTACAGTTCCTCATAGTACCTCCAGACACCGTTCATCTGTTCCCTGATGGGGTCACACTCACAACTCAAACGAGTGTTCCTCATTCTCTTTCCTCCAGCTTGTGAAAAAGCCCCCAAACCTCTAAATTATGGAAAAAATTAACCCACAGACATTGCTCTTCATTGCTTGTAGATGGACAGTGTCAAAAATTCACGGTGGAAGCCCAAGAGGTCACATGAACGCCCAGGGAGGATCTCCAGCAAACTACTGCACGCACACACACACACACACACACACACACACACACACACACACACACACACACACACACACACACACACACACACACACACACACACACACACACACACACACACACACTACACAGTGCTGCTGGGTGTGAATGAACCCCTCTCCTTTGCGTTAATGAACCTCTGGAACCTCTACACAGCCCTTGATAGAGGACCAATCTGTAGACTACAAGGAGATTAATGTGAAATAAACCTTTACACATCCATTCGACTCTATTTCCTCTGGGCTGGCATCAAAGCCCCCCATGAACAAACTGCTTCAGGAAACCTCTGAGGTTTAAACTGGGGGGGGTCAGGCGTGATGGGGTCAGGTTCTCTGAGGCCACATGTATGAATCCTGCCTGTTCCTGCCCCACATGACCCTGGTGGGTGGATGACTTGAGTCTAGTTTCTGGAGGGAATCGACTGCAATGCCGGGAGGGGCTGAGACCCCAGGATGCATCAGTGATAAACAGCACCTGAGGGAGGGGGCTCCTACAGGAAGTCAATATCAGCTGCAGACAGTATGGCCTCACATCTATTTGGCCGGTGAATTTAATATTTACCTCAGGAGTGATGGATGTAACATTTTCTAAACTCTCCTGGGGAGGATCGTCCAAACAGGGGGGGTCTGGTGCTGGTCATGTGATGACACACAGACACATGGAGTACGGTTCACAGGAATATTTGTTTTTTACCCATTGCTAAGAGACTGATATGAAATGCAATGATTTAAAGTGACACACAGAGAGCATGACCTCTTCCCAAGTTTACAAAACTCTAAACACATTTTCTGTTCTCTGTACTTTTTAAAGGTCCCGTATCATGTTTTCTGTAATTCATGCCATTCATCTTCCTGATGAATGACATGAATTACATCAGTATTTCATTACAGTGCTCCCTCGTTCTTTGCGGTTAATGCGTTGCAGGAACCACACGTGATTAACGAATTCCGTGATTGAGCGACAAACTATTTACAGTCAACCCTCGGTTTTCGAACATAATCCGTTCCAGGAGGCTGTTCGAAAGGCGAGTTGTTCGCAATCCCAAACTATTTTTCCCACCATAATAAGTCTGAACCCCATAGACCCGTTCTTTTCAGCATGGCTGTGTGTGTATGTTTCTGAACGCAGGCTATAGAACACGGCCTGGTGCAACTGATGTGAGTGTGATTCTACTGGTCTACATTGTGCCTGCATAGGGTGTACCCCACCTTGTGTAGGCACCCCCAAGCCCCCCCACAACAAAACCCTGGACAGGATGAACACTTACAGAAAAAGGGGACGACAGTAGTATTAGGCTGGGGACCTGAAGTCAGTCAGACAGACAGACAAACAGACAGTCAATCAGTCAATCAGACAGTCAGTCAGACAGACAAACAGACAGACAGACAGACAGTCAATCAGACAGACAGACAGACAGTCAGACAGTCAGACACAGACAGTCAGTCAGACAGACAAACAGACAGACAGACATACAGTCAATCAGACAGACAGACAGACAGTCAGACACAGACAGACAGTCAGACAGACAAACAGACAGACAGACAGACAGTCAATCAGACAGACAGACAGACAGTCAGACAGTCAGACACAGACAGTCAGTCAGACAGACAAACAGACAGACAGACAGACAGTCAATCAGACAGACAGACAGACAGTCAGACACAGACAGTCAGTCAGACAGACAAACAGACAGACAGACAGACAGTCAATCAGACAGACAGACAGACAGTCAGACAGTCAGACACAGACAGTCAGTCAGACAGACAAACAGACAGACAGACAGACAGTCAATCAGACAGACAGACAGACAGTCAGACACAGACAGTCAGTCAGACAGACAAACAGACAGACAGACAGACAGTCAATCAGACAGACAGACAGACAGTCAGACAGTCAGACACAGACAGTCAGTCAGACAGACAAACAGACAGACAGACAGACAGTCAGTCAGACAGACAGACAGACAGACAGACAGTCAGACACAGACAGTCAGTCAGACAGACAAACAGACAGACAGACAGACAGTCAGACAGTCAGACTCAGACAGACAGTCAGTCAGACAGACAAACAGACAGACAGTCAGACACAGACAGACAGTCAGTCAGACAGACAAACAGACAGACAGACAGACAGTCAATCAGACAAACAGACAGACAGTCAGACAGTCAGACACAGACAGACAGTCAGTCAGACAGACAAACAGACAGACAGACAGACAGTCAATCAGACAAACAGACAGACAGTCAGACAGACAAACAGACAGACAGACAGTCAGTCAGACAGACAAACAGACAGACAGACAGACAGACAGTCAGACAGTCAGACACAGACAGTCAGTCAGACAGACAGTCAATCAGTCAGTCAGTCAGACAGACAAACAGACAGACAGACAGTCAGTCAGTCAGACAATCAGTCAATCAGACAGTCAGTCAGACAGTCAGTCAGACAGACAGTCAGTCAGACAGTCAGTCAGTCAGAAAGACAAACAGACAGACAGTCAGTCAGTCAGTCAGTCAGTCAGTCAGAAAGACAAACAGACAGACAGTCAGTCAGTCAGTCAGTCAGTCAGACAGACAAACAGACAGACAGTCAGACACAGACAGACAGTCAGTCAGACAGACAAACAGACAGTCAGTCAGACAGTCAGTCAGTCAGTCAGACAGTCAGTCAGTCAGACAGACAGTCAGTCAGACAGACAGTTCATCTACTTATGAGAGGACCAAACTCAGAAACACACACGGTTAATCCTCATGAAAACCTGCTTCCCTGTCCTCATTGGTCTGATAGAACCACAGACAGAGATCATCTCCGTCCATCCTGTCTCCTCACACAGCAGCAGTAAAGTATTTGAGGATTTAATACGAAGCTCTCAAACCCCCAGGAGAAAGAATAACATGCAGTACATCACACCGAATAAAGGAGGGCTCGTAGGCGATGTTCAGAGGTGGAATAAGTGTTTCTGTTGTTGGGTTGGTAGGAACAGTAGTGACACAGCAGAACTCTGGCACTGACCAATCACAGGGGAGCTACTATTGATGTTACTAGATGTACTGTAGGTCAGACTTCACGTTGATGGTAGCTTCAAGAAGAGCCCATCTCGCTGCAGCAAACGGTGGAGTATTTAATACAATGGTTAAACTGAAACCCTGTGACTCCTGAGAGTCTGCTGTGATTCATGTCTGAGTCATGACTGGACAACATGAAGCTCCTGTTCTGATCCATGACATAGAGAAAACTAGAAACCCTCACCAGATGTCCTGAACAACCCTACTGAGAAGACTTTATAGTCAGAGTCACAGCTGAGACACATCTGAGTCACAGCTGAGTCACAGCTGAGTCACAGGTGAGTCACAGGTGAGTCACATCTGAGTCACATCTGAGTCACATCTGAGTCACATCTGAGTCACAGCTGAGTCACAGCTGAGTCACAGGTGAGTCACATCTGAGTCACAGCTGAGTCACAGCTGAGTCACAGGTGAGTCACATCTGAGTCACAGGTGAGTCACAGCTGAGTCACAGGTGAGTCACATCTGAGTCACGTCTGAGTCACAGCTGAGTCACAGCTGAGTCACATCTGAGTCACATCTGAGTCACAGCTGAGTCACAGCTGAGTCACAGGTGAGTCACATCTGAGTCACGTCTGAGTCACAGCTGAGTCACAGCTGAGTCACAGGTGAGTCACATCTGAGTCACATCTGAGTCACAGCTGAGTCACATCTGAGTCACATCTGAGTCACAGCTGAGTCACAGGTGAGTCACATCTGAGTCACATCTGAGTCACATCTGAGTCACAGCTGAGTCACAGCTGAGTCACAGGTGAGTCACATCTGAGTCACAGCTGAGTCACAGGTGAGTCACATCTGAGTCACATCTGAGTCACAGCTGAGTCACAGCTGAGTCACAGGTGAGTCACATCTGAGTCACAGCTGAGACACAGCTGAGACACATCTGAGTCACAGCTGAGTCACAGGTGAGTCACATCTGAGTCACAGCTGAGACACATCTGAGTCACATCTGAGTCACAGCTGAGTCACGGGTGAGTCACAGGTGAGTCACATCTGAGTCACAGGTGAGTCACAGCTGAGTCACATCTGAGTCACAGGTGAGTCACAGCTGAGTCACAGGTGAGTCACATCTGAGTCACAGCAGAGTCACAGCAGTCAGCTGTGGCGTTACCATACAGCAGCTCTGATAAGATCGCCAGCTGGCCTGAACAGAGTTCCACTCTACAGACACCATAGAACCATGAACGGCACAGTGGAATAGTTCTTGATCAATACACACTCCTGTCCCAGGTGTTTGAGTTAACAATATAACCAACTATTATTAGTGATCATGTGACTTTGGCTCAAACATCAAAGAATGCATGTGTATATTTCTTGACATCAAAACTGGATGGAGCACTTTCATGGTCAGGGATTCCTAAAACGATTCCCAAGTTTAAAATTACATTAAAATGATTTTGTCGATTATTTGTTGGAACCCTTTTTTCTTACCGTAGATTTTTTCCAGACCCAGAACAAGTGTTCCCAAATGGTCACCTCTCAGTCCCAAAATAAAGGTAGAGACATACAAGACATACATTCATGATATTAATAAATATGACAGATATTTAGGAAATCCATTATAAAACAAGTTACAGGTCACACATCACTGTGAATGTGACAAATGACAAATTTGGCACATGGAGGTTTGTTCGCACTCAGTCCGTACAATGGGTCATTCTCTCAATGTTTTGCAGACACACCAGTTTGTCTTACAGAAACTCTTCATCACCAGACCTTTGACAGACACTTCCTGCCTGCAGCAGCTCATTCCTCTGGGTGTTTCCATAAATAATTTGATTCAGCTGGAAAAAAAAAAAATTAAGAGTTGTGCCAACTTTCTGTTAGAACATACATGTTTATCCCTGGAAAGGATTAGTGCTGCAAAAATAACATGAACACTAACTTTGAGGGAGAACAGGGGCCTTCCTGTCTTCACTACTGGGCTAATTGATTCCCCAGTTTGGGATCAATCAAGTTTATCTTATTGCCATGTCACTCCCATTCAAGTCTGTGTTTACATCCTCATGTACACACAGCAAATCAAGAAAAACACACACACACACACACACACACACACACACACACTTTTTCAGTAGCGTTAGGTCAACATGTTTCTGGTTAAAGCTCATGTTTGGTCTAACATGACTTTTCAGAGTGGATCATATCTGAGGAATATAATTACACACACCAGCAGCCTAGTATTAGACTCTTAAGCTGATTTGCATGAAGCCACACCCCTGAATTTGCATGAAGCCACACCCCTGAAAATCAAGTGAACTCCTCCTCTGTCCACGGCTCAGGTGAACCAGAACACTGACACTAAACTGGTATTTTAAAGACCAGTCTGAAACATAAAGCAACCAAATGGTGATGTGCTTGTTGTCATTACTTAATAGCATTACTTCATGTCCAGGAACGATTATGACCACACCTGCATAATCCAAAGAAAGGAATGGGCTCAGACCAACGCATCTCGTCTTGGGCATGAATGGAAACAATAACTTCCTACAGGGATCAATATAACAATACAATATAGTGATAAAAACCACAAGGTGATGGAAATGCTGTACAGGGCTACAAGCCTATTTCTAAATTCAAATTCTTTACAAATGAAAGGATTAGAAACAATCACAAACAGTCTTCCTCCAAACACACCGACGCAGGGAACAAGTCGGTGAGCTCTGAACTCAAGAAAGGGCTGACGAGTCTTACACTGACACGTTTGGCCAAATCCAGTCTAACCCGAACACAGCATGTGAACTGAAACTGAAGCACAACTGGGAGCACAATTATGATCCCAGATTACAGAATGTCTACCTCTGAGAAGCACATGACCGCTTCGGGGGAGTCTTGTGGATGACCTTCTGTCCCGTGTGGCCACAGAGTGTTGGTGTGGATGAGTGAACGACAACTTGGGCTGTAAAGCACTGAGCAGTCAGGAAGACCAGAAAGGTGCTTCTCAAGGAAAAGTGCATCTTTTCATGGATTTCAATCCAAACTATTTTTTAAATGATTATCATTGCTTGTAGCTATTGAAAATAAAAAAATGGCAAAATCTAACAATATAAACTCAGTCAAAAGAAGTATTTCAAATAGAGAAAAGGCAAAGTACATTAACACCACGGTCAGGAAAGCAGTTCCCATTAGTTCTCAGACCGTGGGCAAAGTCCTGCCGTCAGCTGACAAGTATGAGGACATCTAAAGTCTCCTGGGAGATGTGTGTTGACTTTGGACTTCATAAAACACGATGGATCAGCACCAGCAGATAGGATGGACACAAATAACATCAGATTGGACTTCAAGCAGCTTGGACTCTGTGCCGCTCTGCTTCTCCTTCAGGCTCTGGGACCTTGACTTTCAAGTGAAGTGCAAACTTTTGTTTCACCTGAACAGAGAACTTCGGACTGCTGAGCAACAGTTCAGTTCTTGACTTTGGTCAGATGCTTCAGACATTTCCTCCAGCTCAAGTGTCCTGAACTGTGATTGCTGTTGCCCATTTCCTGGACCAGCCTGTATGGTGGATCTTGATGCACCTCAGCACCCTCCATGTGAAGCTCCTTAAAGTTCTTGAGCCTTTGCTTAAAACAATCGCCTCAAGACTGGGGTCACGTCTGTTGCATGCGCACCTTTTCCTTCCACAATTTGTCTTTCCAGTCCACTTCCCAAGAAAATGTTTTGTGGAGCAAAGTGTCTTCTGGACAACTGTCAAGTTGTCTTCTGCCTGCAGGACTGTGTAATGAAATCAATCAACTGAACTCATGGCTCTGAACTGCATACATAGTAACACACAAACACCAGATAAAACACATTGATATTTCTTCTAAAATATTTTAGCTGTAAGTTGTAATTATGAAAATGAAAACAAATACAGTGGTACCTCTACTCACAAAATTAATTTTTGGTTCACGCGCTCCTGCCTCACCATGAACAACAGAGTGAATTCCAGTCCTCCTTCTGAACTTCTCCAACCACCCACGCCATGCCTTAAACTCCTTAAACTTCCTTTAGTTTTAATAACGTGGTGATTGTAGATGCATTACGGCCATATTCTTTGGAGAGATCAACCAAACGCATCCCTTTTTCATGCTTTTCTATCATCTCTTGTTTTGTTTGTAGGACAAAAAAACTCTTTTCTTCGTCTTTTCTTTTCCTCTTTTCTCCGTCACTTTCTTGGGGTCCATAGTGAATACTCTAAAAGTTAATATATTTACGTAAAACTATCAGAACACCTCATGGGTCGAGGGCCGAATGACGAGGACGCTGCATAGACACCTATCTAGCTCCACACAGAGATCCCTCTTAGCCAATGGGATGCCAGGATGCTAGGTAATAGCCAATGGCAGAGCAGCTATGAGAATGTTGCGTTCAGGAACCTGTGGGAGCTGCGAGTATCAGCCCATTCTGTATTTTTACCTTCCGTAACTCAAAATTTCTTTCGTAACTAGAGGTAGTATTTTCCTGCTGAGAAATTTCGTAAGTAGAGACATTCGTAAGTAGAGACATTCGTAAGTAGAGACATTCGTAAGTAGAGACATTCGTAAGTAGAGACATTCGTAAGTAGAGGTACCACTGTATTAACATAATTTGGTTTAACATATTTAACTTTCAGTGAGAAACCTGACCCTGAGAAAACTAGGTCAAGGTCAAATTTCAACTTTTGTACACTCGGGAACTGGATAAGATAGAAAGACGAGGGAGAAGGCCAGTGTGAGTAAGACCATAGATCAAAGCTACTGCTCTGATCTATGAAAGTAGGTAAGAGCACTAGCTTTGATCTTTGACCTATGCAAGTAGGTCAGGGTAACATTTTGAATTCAGGGGTGTCGTGGGATGTTGCAGTCTGTGACTGCATTGTTTCTATTTTCAGACTGTAGATTCTTTATAGAACATGGGCTCCCAAATGGTCACCTGTAACTCCCAAAATAATGGTGATAGAATATCAAGACATATAACAGACTTTAAAAGACCAGCTTATGAAACATCAGAGACAATCTATCCATTACAGTTGTTTCTCGTTTCCTCCTGCTGTCTGTAGTCAGCCTGACCAGATTTCTTCTAATTGTCACCTCTGTCCATGTCCCAATGGAAACTCACACCAGACACTCGATCTATTTATAAGTATGACACTCCTCCATCCTCTCATCAATAATTCAGTATTCCTCTGCTCCAATTAAATAATTAACAACACTGATAGCTGTGATGGGTAAACCCAGCAGAGACACTCAGCACTGATCCTCAAAAGATCCTCAAACAGATTAATATTCCTCACATCCTGCTGCAGACAAAGTAATACTGGTCCAACACGTTACTCCACCCCTGGTAGACTGGTACACAAACCACCCGTTTAGACAACGTGACTGCAGGTCATCTAGCTGCTTCCCTGCTGGGCCACAGGTCTGCTGGGGCCGTGACGGGTACCACTAGGGATAATCTGGTGTGACCAGATCACCTCAGCTTCATGGTTGGGAGGTGGGAGGAAGAACCCAGTGACCCAGACAGACACAGGGAGAACATACGAACTCCACACAAACAGGAATTGAACGTGGGACATTCTTGCTGTGAGACAATGGCGCCGCCAACTGCACCATCCTGCCACCAGATAAAATACAAAATCAAATACAGTAACCCCTCGTTACTCTTGGTTACTCAGGACAACTTGCGAAAAACGAAGTTGTGCAATATGGCGATCAAGTATTTATCTTATTATTTACATTAATTTAAACGTTTCTGAACCCTCCCCACACTGATATTAAACCATCTTCTATCTGTATTACCTTTAAAAACTCTCTGATAGACTGTTTAAAACACTTTGTGGTCTCACAGAAGCACTTCCGGATGACGTCAGCCAATAAGAATGCACATACGGTATCACGTGACCACCAACTAAAAATCCACGATGTAGTGACGCTGCTTGACTAAGAATAAGCGAGGGATTACTGTATTTAATCTTTTAATCTTGCAAAAGAATTTACAACTGGTTTAACATGAACGGGTCCTCAGACAGATGATCCAGTAGCCTCAGGTCTCAACACTCTAGCACACTTTTATGGATTCTATCAGTGGCGGGCCGTGCTTTTCACACCTAGGCCTTCAGTGATGTTCTCCTTAGTAAAACTTACATAAATACATCCCATAATACTGTAAGCAGCTCCCACCGCTGCCACCAATGTAGCGTTCAGGACTGAGGTGTTTATAACGTCTCTCAAACGGGACTAAACCATCACTTCTGAAGAGGCGTCAGAGCTACTCTTTTATTGTCACTCGCACAGAAGAACCCACGGTCACACCTTTATAGACGACACACAACTACGTCACAACAAAACCACTGAAACTAACCGTAACACACACCTTTATAGACGACACACAACTACGTCACAACAAAACCACTGAAACTAACCGTAACACACACCTTTATAGACCACACACAACTACGTCACAACAAAACCACTGAAACTAACCGTAACACACACCTTTATAGACGACACACAACTACGTCACAACAAAACCACTGAAACTAACCGTAACACACACCTTTATAGACCACACACAACTACGTCACAACAAAACCACTGAAACTAACCGTAACACACACCTTTATAGACGACACACAACTACGTCACAACAAAACCACTGAAACTAACCGTAACACACACCTTTATAGACCACACACAACTACGTCACAACAAAACCACTGAAACTAACCCTAACACACACCTTTATAGACCACACACAACTACGTCACAACAAAACCACTGAAACTAACCGTAACACACACCTTTATAGACCACACACAACTACGTCACAACAAAACCACTGAAACTAACCGTAACACACACCTTTATAGACGACACACAACTACGTCACAACAAAACCACTGAAAATAACCGTAACACACACCTTTATAGACCACACACAACTACGTCACAACAAAACCACTGAAACTAACCGTAACACACACCTTTATAGACCACACACAACTACGTCACAACAAAACCACTGAAACTAACCGTAACACACACCTTTATAGACGACACACAACTACGTCACTACAAAACCACTGAAACTAACCGTAACACACACCTTTATAGATGACACACAACTACGTCACAACAAAACCACTGAAACTAACCGTAACACACACCTTTATAGACGACACACAACTACGTCACAACAAAACCACTGAAACTAACCCTAACACACACCTTTATAGACCACACACAACTACGTCACTACAAAACCACTGATACTAACACTAACACACACCTTTATAGACGACACACAACTACGTCACAACAAAACCACTGAAACTAACCCTAACACACACCTTTATAGACGACACACAACTACGTCACAACAAAACCACTGAAACTAACCCTAACACACACCTTTATAGACCACACACAACTACGTCACAACAAAACCACTGACACTAACCGTAACACACACCTTTATAGACCACACACAACTACGTCACTACAAAACCACTGACACTAACCGTAACACACACCTTTATAGACCACACACAACTACGTCACAACAAAACCACTGAAACTAACCCTAACACACACCTTTATAGACCACACACAACTACGTCACAACAAAACCACTGAAACTAACCGTAACACACACCTTTATAGACCACACACAACTACGTCACTACAAAACCACTGAAACTAACCGTAACACACACCTTTATAGACCACACACAACTACGTCACAACAAAACCACTGAAACTAACCGTAACACACACCTTTATAGACGACACACAACTACGTCACAACAAAACCACTGAAACTAACCGTAACACACACCTTTATAGACGACACACAACTACGTCACTACAAAACCACTGAAACTAACCCTAACACACACCTTTATAGACCACACACAACTACGTCACAACAAAACCACTGAAACTAACCGTAACACACACCTTTATAGACGACACACAACTATGTCACAACAAAACCACTGAAACTAACCCTAACACACACCTTTATAGACGACACACAACTACGTCACAACAAAACCACTGAAACTAACCGTAACACACACCTTTATAGACAACACACAACTACGTCACAACAAAACCACTGAAACTAACCGTAACACACACCTTTATAGACGACACACAACTACGTCACTACAAAACCACTGAAACTAACCCTAACACACACCTTTATAGACGACACACAACTACGTCACAACAAAACCACTGAAACTAACCCTAACACACACCTTTATAGACGACACACAACTACGTCACAACAAAACCACTGAAACTAACCCTAACACACACCTTTATAGACCACACACAACTACGTCACAACAAAACCACTGAAACTAACCGTAACACACACCTTTATAGACGACACACAACTACGTCACAACAACACCACTGAAACTAACCGTAACACACACCTTTATAGACCACACACAACTACGTACGTCACAACAAAACCGGCTGAAATGACCATCATTATGACACCACAGCTAGAGAAACACAGACACACACTAACACACTAGTAGATGCTGCATCACCTCTATCGTGTTTTTTTCCAGCAGTCACGACGTTATAATGAAACAAGTCTCTTTTAAATATGACAGATTACATAAATAAAATGCTTGTACTCACCACAGCAGCTGTTCAAACGGCTTATTCTACAGTTTATCAGCGCGTTTTAACTCCAGCAACAAATTAGCTAGTTCAGATTAGCTAGTTCAGATTAGCTAGTTCAGGTTAGCTAGAACAGGTTAGCTAGTTCAGGTTAGCTAGTTCAGGTTAGCTAGTTCAGGTTAGCTAGAACAGGTTAGCTAGAACAGGTTAGTTAGAACAGGTTAGTTAGAACAGGTTAGCTAGAACAGGTTAACTAGAACAGGTTAGCTAGTTCAGGTTAGCTAGAACAGGTTAGTTAGAACAGGTTAGTTAGAACAGGTTAGCTAGAACAGGTTAACTAGAACAGGTTAGCTATTTCAGGTTAGCTAGAGTTCAGGTTAGCTAGAACAGGTTAGCTAGAACAGGTTAGCTAGTTTAGGTTAGCTAGAACAGGTTAGCTAGACCAGGTTAGCTAGTTCAGGGATCGGACCCTCGTCTAGAGCGTCTATTCAAATGTGCGTTTGCATAGCGTCTGCATAGCCCCGCCTTCTCAGAGTGAGTACCCAATCACAGGACACAAACATGTCAGGACAACGTTGGCTAGCTAGGAGGTCCTAGAGGGCCAACTCAGGATCGGATTGGCTATCGCATCTGTCTATTAACTATATTTTCCCGTTCACTCACAGTGCAGGGAAACCTGTATTCTAGATTCTGAAGGTCCTGGGCAGATTTCATTCAACCTGGCAACACAAGCTAGCTGAATTCTGATTGGATAAAACCTCTCTAATCTACAAATAGAACACTGACCCAGTGTTGGTCCATGTTATATCATATCCCAGTTTGTGTTTGTGTCTATACATACACATAACATGAACACAACTGTATGGAGTTACTAAAGAGCGTTTTTGTCAGATACCCAGGAGCATTGTGGGTACTACAGGGATTGTCCCATTCCAAACAGAAACCCTAGCTGGACAGACTGTTGGTGCTAGCAGCTAGTTTCACTCACTAATGGTTGTTTAGTGTGGTTCTGCTGTTTGGACTCTCTGCTCACTAACATGAACATTGTGAACAGTTCTGACTCCAGAATGATGTGAACAGAAGTCCATGTGGAGTTATTTCTTCTCCTAACATAGCAGATGTCTCACGCCATATTGTTCACCTGATTCCTTCTGGCAGATGGCCGTGATTGGTTGGGCACTTGATTGACAGATAGTGGGTGGAGTTGGTGACAGCATGACACTGTGAAATTTTCAAGTGAGCTTGTTCAAATATATAGGTGGGGAGATATATACTGTATTTATGCATATATTGAAATATATTTATTTAAGGAAAAAACATTAAAATATAAATAACTTTCATCATAAATATTATGATTTCTGGTTATGTTAGACCAGCAGAGAAGGCCTTTCTAGCTTTAATCATTATAGCTGTCATCCTCCTCAAAGTAATCTTTTCTTGTTTGTGGTGCCAGACTTGTGAGTCGGTGATTCACCATCTTGTTCTCACTGATTAACACATTCATCACAGTGGTTTTGTTTGGACTTTTTTTAACCTCCACCATTAGGTTGTTTCTACCTTTGACGTTCTGTGTGTTGGGCTCTCGTCAGGTTTACCGCTGCTGAAACCATTACCAGGAAGAAGAAGAAGTACACTTTATTAATCCCACAAGGGGAAATTACAATGTCACTCAGGTAGTATATACAATCTGTGTTAGTCTTAACAGTATATACAGGCCCCCTGAACACTGCACACAAGGGGGCCTGTAAGCATGCAGTTAATACACACAACAAACTACACACATTGGGAGGCAGAGTGACGGGCAGCAGCTTCCGAATGCGCCCCAAATTGAGCAGCTTGTAGGGGGGACGGCGCCTTGCTCAAGGGCGCCTCGGCAGTGGCTGGGAGGTGAGCTGACACCTCCCGCTGTCAGCTCACACTCCTGGTGGCATCATGGCGAGAGCTGGACTCGATCCCCCGATGGCTGGGGTGATCTGTCTGCAGAACATCTGCTCTACCGCTGAGCCACTGCCGCCCAAATACGTTTTCAAAAACAAATTGTGGTACCAGGGCAAGTCACTACTGTAACAGGAAGTCACTACTGTAACAGGAAGTCACTACTGTAACAGGAAGTCGCTACTGTAACAGGAAATCACTGCTGTAACAGGAGGTTACTACAGTAAAAGAAAATCACTATTGTAACAGGAAGTCACGATTGTAACGGGAAGTCACTACTGTAACAGAAAGTCACTACTGGAACAGGAAGTCACTACTGTAACAAGAAATCACTACTGTAACAGCAAGTCACTACTGGAACAGGAAGTCACTACTGTAACAAGAAATCACTACTGTAACAGGAAGTCACTACTGTAACAAGAAGTCACTACTGTAACAGGAAGTCGCTACTGTAACAGGAAATCACTGCTGTAACAGGAGGTTACTACTGTAAAAGAAAATCACTATTGTAACAGGAAGTCACGATTGTAACGGGAAGTCACTACTGTAACAGAAAGTCACTACTGTAACAGAAAGTCACTACTGGAACAGGAAGTCACTACTGTAACAAGAAATCACTACTGTAACAGCAAGTCACTACTGTAACAGGAAGTCATGATTGTAACAGGAAGTCACCACTGTAACAGGAAGTCACGATTGTAACAGGAAATCATTACTGTAACATGAAGTCACTACTGTACAGGAAGTCACTACTGTAACAGGAAGTCACTACTGTGACAGAAAGTCATTACTGTAACAGGAAGTTGCTACTGTAACAGGAAGTCACCACAGTAACAGAAAGTCATTACTGCAACAGGAAATCGCTACTGTAACAGGAAGTCACTACTGTAACAGAAAGTCACTACTGTAACAGGAAGTCACTACTGTAACAAGAAGTCACTACTGTAACAAGAAATCACTACTGTAACAGCAAGTCACTACTGTAACAGGAAGTCACTACTGTGACAGAAAGTCATTACTGTAACAAGAAGTTGCTACTGTAACAGGAAGTCACCACAGTAACAGAAAGTCACTACTGTAACAGGAAGTCACTACTGTAACAAGAAATCACTACTGTAACAGCAAGTCACTACTGTAACAAGAAGTCACGATTGTAATAGGAAATCACTACTGTAACATGAAGTCACTACTGTAACAGAAAGTCACTACTGTAACAGGAAGTCACTACTGTAACAAGAACTCACTACTGTAACAGCAAGTCACTACTGTAACAGGAAGTCACTACTGTGACAGAAAGTCATTACTGTAACAGGAAGTTGCTACTGTAACAGGAAGTCACCACAGTAACAGAAAGTCACTACTGGAACAGGAAGTCACTACTGTAACAAGAAATCACTACTGTAACAGCAAGTCACTACTGTAACAAGAAGTCACGATTGTAATAGGAAATCACTACTGTAACAGGAAATCACTACTGTAACATGAAGTCACTACTGTAACAGGAAGTCACTACTGTAACAGGAAATCACTACTGTAACATGAAGTCATTACTGTAACAGGAAGTCACTACTGTGATAGGAAGTCACTGCTGTAACAGGAAATCACTACTGTAACAGGAAGTCACTACTGTAACAGCATTTTAATCCATCCATTTTTTACAGTACCTGTACACTGCTGTAACAATGTCCCTTGAGACCGTATGTTAATTGGGTGATTGGAGCAAATCAGGCTGTATGTTTGGGTCTGACACCAAAACTCTATTTTAATTGGCTAATATGGTTGCCTACACAAGTTGTTGTTTCGTAGTTATCAAAGAGTCAGCTGTTTGGTGCCACACAGACCCTTTGACAAAGAAGATGGTGTGGTTCTTTATATGAACGGACAGAGGATTCCTCCTTTGTGGAGACAGCAGCTGTTGACGTGTATCTAATTTATAATGATAAATTCTGATTGATGAAAAGGTCATATACAAAGCTGCACTTCTATACATGCAATGCTACATTAATAATAATATCCAGTGGGGGGCAGCACAGAGCTGCTATACGGAGTTCAAGCTAGGAGCAGCTCTGTGTATGGTCCCAACAAGGTGAGTTCAGCTAGCTTAGCCATGAGCTAGGTAACCATTCACAGACAGGGCGTATGCCAAAACATTCACGTTTGATGTCGCCGATCAACTTGTTGATGACTTTTTGGATGGGGATAATCAAGCAAATAAAAGACATGCCTCTGTCAGCAGCAACTGTTCACGATCGTACCATCATGACGGACAATCAGGTGGAGGAAACTCGGGTGGAGACAGACATGCAGCGCCTTACTGCCCCCCGCAGTAAGCAGTACTGCCTACAGCAGAGACAGAACCTATGGATGGACAAACTACTGCGATGGAGATACGGTCTCATCCCACCTACAAGCAATGTTTGCTTTTGAGAACAAACTGGAACTCTTAACGTGGACATTGGAGCAGAGCATTTCCTGCACTCTGCTACAACTGAGACAATCCAAAGATGAGAACACAGGAAGTGACCCGGTAGAACGTTTGGTTTTCCACCAGCCGGCTGGCTTCACACCGAATTTCCTGTCATTCAAAATGTGTTTTAGTTCATTAGTTCATCAGTTCATTAACCATCCACCACCGTGGACCTGAGATCCAGCCCCGAAGGTATCACATGCAGGAGTGTGTGTGTGTGTGTGTGTGAGTGTGTGTGTGTACTGCTAACCATTGAAGACAGCCTGTCCCTTTGCCAACTCTTGGTCCATCTCGATGGTGTGCTCCATCTGAGTAAAGCCCCTTGTACATGGCAACGGCTCCTGCTTGCTTGGCAACAACAGCTCAGTGTCTCCACCAAGAACAGCAACCTGAGGACAGACAGACCAAAGGAAACAGTGCGTTCAGATGTTTTCCTGGATCTCAAATCCCCCATCCTGACTTTGATGTCGTGCTTCAGTAACTTGATCCGCTGGCTCCCCTTCCCAACACAAACCGTCACAAAGCAGCTGCTAAACTGCACCGTTGTGTTTATGGGGCTGAGGTCAGGGCTTCTTGACATCCTTTGACATCTCAGCCACCATTAAGGCTGATTTCTACACTTCATTCATGTGATTTGCTGCCAAATGTTGAACAGTGAAAAGAACAATGCTGCACCTCAAAGGAGAAACACAATCCAGTTCGGCACCAGAACGTCATGATGGAGTCCGCCAAGAGGACAACTGGGCAATTCATTCTGATGATAATTAGTGTCCAGACTCTGTGTCTCCTGTTTGTGTCATAGTCACAGGTTGATGTGAACCTCCCTAACCTCTCGAAAAACACACACACGGATAATGTGTGTGTGTGTATGTGTGTGTGTGTGTGTGGGGGGGGGGGGTTGCTTCCACTTCAACAAGTATTCTGTCGTTCATTATTAAATATATATGCTGTTGGGTCTCTGAACACTGTCTATAACAGCTATATCTCAAAAATCATTGGAAGGTTCAATATATAAAGTGAAAATAATGAATTCCCAGACTTATTACATATAAATTAAATATTTCAAATATTTTTAAATGTTTATTTCATAAAATCTGTGATAACAGCTTTTAGATTTTCATGAGCTATAAATTAAATTTAATAAATAATAATAATAAAAAAAAGTTTGAAATGTTACGTGTGTGTGTAATAGATCTAAGATATGTAATTGTTTCATTGTTTTAATTGAATAATAAGAAGGCCTTTTTCAGATGCACCTGTACCATCATTGTTGGTGAGAAGATGCCCGGGGTATGGGGAGGAGTGTGCTCACGCCCCTTTGAAAGAACAAGGTTGATGTGAGGAGAAAGTTTGGGGCTCCCTGTGGAAGCTGCTGCCCCCGCAACCCGACTCCAGATAAGTAGAAGATGGATGGATGGATGGATGGATGGATGGATGGATGGATGGATGGATGATGGATGGATGGATGGATGGATGGATGGATGGATGGATGGATGGATGGATGATGGATGGATGGATGGATGGATGATGGATGGATGGATGGATGGATGGATGGATGGATGGATGGATGGATGGATGGATACATGGATGGATGGATGGATACATGGATGGATGGATGGATAGATGTGTGATCTACAGAGTTGTGGGAACTCCTGAGGGATTAAATTGATGAAGTTGTGGGAATGAGTAGTAGAGGTGAGACTTAGGACAGAAGTATTTGTGAGCAATAATATGACTTCTTGCTTACGACGAGTAACATCCTGAAGGCAAGTAATGCCTTCAGGATGTTGATGAAGTCAGAAGGAGCTACATAGTGAGACTATGACAGAGTACCCAGACGGGAACTGGGGTCCTGCAGAGGACTATGTTACAGGACAAGTCCGAGGGCAGCAGAACAGAGAGGTGTGACAAAGGAGGTAGAGGTAGAGGTGGGACTGATCAAGGATCAGTTCTGAGCCTCTTCCTGTGTGCAGTGGTGTTGATAGGCTGACACACAATGTTTGCAGATGACATTGTGATCATCAGTGAGAGCAGAGACAGGTGGAGGAACATTCAGAAAGGTGGTGGCATGGAGAGGAGCCGGACAGGAATGAAGGTTAGCCAAACTAAAACAGAATATTTGTGCATAAATGAGAAGAGGAGAGAAGAAGAGTGAAGGTGGAGAATTTTAAATACTGGAGGTCAGTCCAGAGAAACACTGATTGTGGTGGAGGTGAAGAAACAGATTCAAGCAGGTTGGAACGAGTGGAGGAAAGTGTCAGGTGTTGGATGGACAGAATGAAGGACAATGTTATGAGACAGTGGTGAGGACAGCCATGATGGATTAGAGACAGTGGTGATGGATTAGAGACAGTGGTGAGGACAGCCATGATGGATTAGAGACAGTGGTGAGGACAGCCATGAGGTGGAGGAAGTGAAGATGTTGAAGTTCTCCAGGAGTGACCAGGTTGGATCAGAAATGAGTTCCTCAGAGGAACAGCCAAGACGAGATGTTCTGGAGACAAAGTCAGAGAGAACAGACTCTGACGGTTTGGACACGTCCAGAGGAGAGATGGTGAGGATGTCGGTGAAAGAGTGATGAAGATGGAGCTACCAGGAAAGAGAAGCTGGATGGATGTAGTGAGGAAGATATGAGGGCAGCTGGTGTTAGGGAGGAGGATGAAGAAGATAGTATGACATGGAGAAGAATGCGACACTGTGGAGACCCTTACGGGACAAACCACAGGGACAGGAAGAAGATTCCAGCGTGACACTGATGGTTCCTTCACAACCCCGTCAATCCTTCATTCTGAGCTCTGCTGCCTCCAGGTGAGTCTCCTGTCCTCCAGGTGACCACATGGTTTCCTGGTATCAGGAAGAGGTTCTTCTGTGTTGTGCATTAAGTTTCCCTGACACTCAGGTCTGTTCACTCCTGTCTATGTTAGAATAAAGGAGGAACATCGTTGAGTTTGTGTCTCCATGTGTTGTGAACCAGTTTTCCTCTCACTAACTGATTTATACGTCAGGTCACACTAAACATCTCTGATATCTCATCCACACGATGGAAAGCAGTGGTTTGTTCAATGGAACCGTCAGATAATCACATCATGGAGACTATCCCCAACACACAAACACACTGTGTGACAGAAGTGTCAGAGTTACAAAGTTCAAAGGTCAATAAAAGCAAACTGATGCCTCACTGGTGATCCACTGAGAGCCAAGCCTGATCTGGCGTCGAGGCTGTGCCGTCTGACCTTTGACCCTCTGACAACAGTGTTTTCTGTACCCTATTCTATGGTCGTGTTTGCTGCTTGTATCCAAGTCATCACCATTTACTGGTGCTCACACTCTGCAACACGACTATCTCACGTTTTCCAGGAGGTCAGTACGATTGTGTGCTGGTGAGTAAATGTCAGTCTGAAGAGGCATTTGTTCGTGAAGAGGAAGTGAACGTTTGATTATCCCCGGTGGATTAGAGCGTGAGCAGCCAGTACACTGTTCACTACGTTCACTAACCAGAGGGGATGTTTGCCGTCAGCCTGTCTATCTACAGAGAAGGTCGGTGCCCACAGAACACCCAACAGGTCACCTGACTCACACCTCAGCATTAAGGACGCCACAGGAAGCCTTAAACCCAATCGTCAATGCAAACAGCTGACAGCTGCTGTGTTGGAGGTAAACAGTCTATTTCTAACCACATAGAAACAAAGACAAATGACATCAAAGCTGCCTGAAGCTGTGAGAAGAAGCAGAATAATCTTTATTCTGATATTTTTACTGTTGTCTGTCTCTCTTTTTCTAGGCTGCTGCCATAAACAAACTGCTGTCAGATTGTTCTTTACTCCGCTTCAGGGATTTTGGGCTGGAATGGATAAAATGGAGCAACCGCCTCCACTTCCTCCTCCACCATCCTCTCCTCACGTTCACCAGACGGCTTCCTTCAGTGTAGACCAACACCACAGTTAACACCAGATCACACCATCAATAGATCAATAGATCAATACAGACCAACACTACAGTTAACACCAGATCACACCATCAATAGATCAATAGATCAATACAGACCAACACTACAGTTAACACCAGATCACACCATCAATAGATCAATAGATCAATACAGACCAACACTACAGTTAACACCAGATCACACCATCAATAGATCAATAAATCAATACAGACCAACACCACAGTTAACACCAGATCACACCATCAATAGATCAATACATCAATACAGACCAACACTACAGTTAACACCAGATCACACCATCAATAGATCAATAGATCAATACAGACCAACACCACAGTTAACACCAGATCACACCATCAATAGATCAATAGATCAATACAGACCAACACTACAGTTAACACCAGATCACACCATCAATAGATCAATAGATCAATACAGACCAACACTACAGTTAACACCAGATCACACCATCAATAGATCAATAGATCAATACAGACCAACACTACAGTTAACACCAGATCACACCATCAATAGATCAATAGATCAATACAGACCAACACTACAGTTAACACCAGATCACACCATCAATAGATCAATAGATCAATACAGACCAACACTACAGTTAACACCAGATCACACCATCAATAGATCAATAGATCAATACAGACCAACACTACAGTTAACACCAGATCACACCATCAATAGATCAATAGATCAATACAGACCAACACTACAGTTAACACCAGATCACACCATCAATAGATCAATAGATCAATACAGACCAACACTACAGTTAACACCAGATCACACCATCAATAGATCAATAGATCAATACAGACCAACACTACAGTTAACACCAGATCACACCATCAATAGATCAATAGATCAATACAGACCAACACTACAGTTAACACCAGATCACACCATCAATAGATCAATACAGACCAACACTACAGTTAACACCAGATCACACCATCAATAGATCAATAGATCAATACAGACCAACACTACAGTTAACACCAGATCACACCATCAATAGATCAATAGATCAATACAGACCAACACTACAGTTAACACCAGATCACACCATCAATAGATCAATAGATCAATACAGACCAACACTACAGTTAACACCAGATCACACCATCAATAGATCAATAGATCAATACAGACCAACACTACAGTTAACACCAGATCACACCATCAATAGATCAATAGATCAATACAGACCAACACTACAGTTAACACCAGATCACACCATCAATAGATCAATAGATCAATACAGACCAACACTACAGTTAACACCAGATCACACCATCAATAGATCAATAGATCAATACAGACCAACACTACAGTTAACACCAGATCACACCATCAATAGATCAATAGATCAATACAGACCAACACTACAGTTAACACCAGATCACACCATCAATAGATCAATACAGACCAACACTACAGTTAACACCAGATCACACCATCAATAGATCAATAGATCAATACAGACCAACACTACAGTTAACACCAGATCACACCATCGATAGATCAATAGATCAATACAGACCAACACTACAGTTAACACCAGATCACACCATCAATAGATCAATAGATCAATACAGACCAACACCACACACAGTTAACATCAGATCACACCATCAATAGATCAATAGGTCAATAGAGACCAACACCACACACAGTTAACACCAGATCACACCATCAATAGATCAATAGGTCAATAGAGACCAACACCACACACAGTTAACACCAGATCACACCATCAATAGATCAATAGGTCAATAGAGACCAACACCACACACACCCAGAGTAAAGCTACTGTCAGGTGGATTCAGATCAGGAGGTTGTTACACCTGATTGGTCTCCAGCTGGCTGGAGGGGGATGGCCCAGTGCTGGTGTTCCATCCAGAGGTCCTTCCTCAGCTCACGGCTGAAGCAGGTTAATAAAATAAACGTCACACACTCCTCACACACTCCTCACACACTCCTCACACACTCCTCGGGTACACACTGCCTGTTTAGTGTCATAAAAACTTTAAATCATTATTTGTGGACCCAGAACGAGCGGGTAGTTCGGCGGTAGGTGGACCTCCACGCCGTCCGGGCGTCACGTGACTAACAGGTCCGCTGGCACGAGCCTGGAACGATGGACCCGGATGGACCGGGTTCACCAGCCGAACGATCGGCTCCGGTCCCAGCCGGTGTTCGTTACCGCCTCCCGGCCCGCGGTGGAGGCCGTCCGGAGCGGCCGACGGGGGGCCTCCGTCCCGTCCCGACCCGCTCCACGTCCGTCTACCGTCAGCCCCGGTCCGGCCTACCGACCAGCTGCCGGTACCGTCTGCGGTGTTTACCTGCAGGGCCGCCATCACCACCACCCCCGTCCCGAGGAGCGTCATATCGCGGGTTGAATCCCTCCGGGAGCCGCGGGTCCGCAACGCAGTGCAGGAGGTCTAGACGTGATTTCCCATCAAACCCCGCGGCTGGAAGCAGCCTCCGTCCCTCCACCAGCCTCAGCGTCTGCCTCCTGCCCGAGTCCGCAGCCCCCCCCCGCCGCTCCTGACTCTACCGCCTCACCGGCGCCCCCCAGCGGCCGCATCGCTCCAGAGGACACCGTGAGAACAGCAGACCGCAGACAATCCAGGCTGGTAGAAATAATCATCATCAGAACAACATATTGTTATTGTCAGCCTTTTATTCGTTCCTGTAGGGAAAATTATTCTTCCAGTTCTACAGGTAGTCCTCCAGATACGAACATCCATCTTACAAACATTCATAGATGGTTCATTCTACCAAATTCGTCCAAACTGCTGTCCCACAATTAAAAATAACTTCTTAACAAAACAATTAAGAATTCAGACTTTCAATATTTACTAAGATTATGTTGTGATCTAGTTGAACACAATACTGTAAGAAGATAGTTACTGAACTAAATATATATAAAATAATCATTTATGCTACCTTCCTAGGTACTTTCTATTGGGAAGTGGTTGTCCCAGTCTCCAGCCTCTAAATTTGAATCCCTGAAAATAATACTTTAAAGATTTTTTTCATTTCTTCCAATGGTATATTTTAAAATATATGTTTGATTTATTTTCAACAGAACGTGAAATATTTAGATCTCCTTTGCAGTTTGTTTTTTTTTTAATTACAAAACATGTTTCAAAAAATGCTGTCCCACACTTTTATGTCACAACCGTAACACAAGTTGTTTCACCACGTGGGTGGAGGCTGGATTTAGCCACACATCTGAACGTCTGACCAGGAGGTGTCACAGCATCCCCGTCCCTCATGGCTGATGGTGAGTCATTATCTCTCATCATTTTGAAGTAAAGGTGTTCCAAAGTCTGAAAAATCAGTATGATACGTTAAAATGTGTCACAACCGTACACATTTTATCTACAAGCCAGTACGCCTTTAAGGACTCCAATCAAAATATTACGTTTTGTTAATTCTTTCTTAATTTCCATTAGGGGATCAAATCAGTATATAAAATCAAAGTAAAAACAAGTACAACTGTTCAAATATCTGTTTGTAGCCATTTACTTGTTTGTATGTTTGAGTTATGCTAGAAATGATCTAAAAATGTCACAACCGTAACAATTGGTAACGTTACACTTGTGACATAATCATTACTGGAGTGACTACATGTAATGTCTGATCATTATTGTTACATTATACTCAAACGTAGAAGTCATACCTATCTGTTATTATTTATTATTCATGTTTATTGATAATGTTTATGCTGTTAAGGTTTACACTGTTTATGTTAAATAATTATTATTTTGTTAACTAGGTTTTAATCTAACTAGGTTTTGAACAAAGTCACTAAGTTTATAGCTACCTAACTAACAAACTAACTAGGTTTTGGACTAACTAGGTTTTTGAACTAACAAGGTTTTGAACTAAGTAACTAACCAACCAGGTTTAGAGCAAACTAAGTTCTAAACAAACTAGTTTTAAAACTAACTAGTGTTTTAACTAACTAATCCACTAGGTTTTGAACAAACTAGGTGCTAAACTAACTAGGCTTGGAACTAACTAGTTTTTTAACTAACTCACTTTGTTTTGAACTAACCAGGTTTTGAACAGCTCACTAAGTTTATGACTAAATAACTAACTAACTTTGCTTTGAACTAACTAGTTTTTAAACTAGCCAACTAGGTTTTAAACTAACTAGTTTTTGGACTAACTAGTTTTTAAACTAACTAACTAACTAACTAGGTAATTAACTAAGTTTTGAACTAATTAGGTTTTGAGTTATTATTTAACATAAACAGTGTATTTATGTTAATTTAAATTATGATTTATGTTTATTGTTTATGTTTATTGTTTATGTTTAACTGTTTATGTTTATACTGTATGTTTCCACCTTCACACACTTCATACTAACACACACAATGCTGCCACAGTATGAAGTCTCTTGATATCTTATTTATGACACCATCTCCCCACCTACATATTTGAATAAGCTCACTTCAAAAAGTCTCACGCTGTCACCAACTCCACCCACTACCTGTCAATCAAGCGCCCAACCAATCACGGCCATCTGCCAGAGGGAATCATGTGACCAATATGGCGTCAGACGTCTGCTATGTTAGCAGGAACTCCTCTAGTGGACTCCAGGTCCCATCATTCTAGAGTCAGAACTGTTCACAATGTTCATGTTAGTGAGCAGAGAGTCCAAACAGCAGAACCACACTAAACAACCATTAGTGAGTGAAACTAGCTGCTAGCACCAACAGTCTGTCCAGCTAGGGTTTCTGTTTGGAATGGGACAATCCATGTAGTACCCACAATGCTCCTGGGGGGCTGACAGAAACGCTCTTTAGTAACTCCATACAGTTGTGTTCATGTAGTCACTAACAGAACCATCACTTCTCTAACATTTCTTTAACACCTGCTCTTTGGACAGGAGCCTTTTCCTTTAGCGTTAGCTCCTTTACGAGTCTCACTGCCATCTTATCGTGGTGGGGGAGTTAGAGTGCTGAGTGATCCCAGGATCTATGCTGTCGGGGGCTTTATGCTCCTGCTAGGGTCCCCCTTGGCAAACAGGTCCTGGGTGACGGGCCAGACAAAGAGCAGTAATAAAAACCCCTATGGCGAGAAAAATATCAAGGACCGTGACGTTGCCAGATATGGCACAACCGGGACCCCACCCTGGAGCCAGACCCAGGGTTGGGGCTCGTATGTGAGCGCCTGGTGGCCGGGCCTCTGCCCACAGGGCCCGGCCGGGCTCAGCCTGAAAGGACAACGTGGGCCCAACCTCCGGTGGACTCACCACCCGCCGAGGAAACCGAAGGGGACGGGTGCAGTGTGGATTGGGTGGCAGTCGTCAGCATGGGGCTGGACGACCCAATCCCCAGACAAAGAGTCTAGCTCTAGGGACATGGAACGTC
This sequence comes from Antennarius maculatus, assembly GCA_013358685.1. Classification (NCBI taxonomy): domain Eukaryota; kingdom Metazoa; phylum Chordata; class Actinopteri; order Lophiiformes; family Antennariidae; genus Antennarius; species Antennarius maculatus. The sequence goes on along the minus strand of CM023610.1, from coordinate 425,927 downwards.
ACCTCACTGGGGGGAAAGGAGCCAGAGCTTGTGAGGGAGGTAGAGAGGTACCGACTAGATCTAGTCGGGCTCACCTCCAACCACAGCTTGGGCTGTGGAACCCAAACCTTTGAGAGGGGCTGGACTCTCCACTTTTCTGGTGTTGTCCAAGGTGAAGATGGCGGGCTGGTGTGGGCTTGCTTGTGGCCCCACAGCTCAGCCGTCATATGTTGGAGTTCACCCCAGTGAACGAGAGGGTCATGTCCCTGCACCTCCGGGTTGGGGACAGGTGTCTCAATCTATGTTCATGCTCTCACCTATGGTCATGAGCTTTGGGTCATGACCGAAAGGACAAGATCCCGGATACAGGCGGCTGAAATGAGCATGTCCTACTGGGAGGAGACCTCGAGGAAGACATAGGACACTCTGGAGGGACTGTGTCTCTCGGCTGGTCTGGGGACGCCTTGGGATGTTGGGTCTAGATGCAGGCCATTGATCCAAACCTGGAATGGCCGCAAGTGTAGGAGACCTAGCAGTACTAATGCTGTCACTGATGTCAGCATCCCCAACAGCCTGAGAAAAAGGCTGAATGGTGGCCTCTTGTTCCTCCAAAAATGGAGAAGTCGTAAAATGGCATCCACCCGTGGCATGAGCCGCTTCCCATGGTCTGGCTCGCGCTCCTCAGTCAGTGCACAGAGCCTTTGTGGACAACGAATCATCGTCCCATACTGGGGCAGAGGCAGCGTTGGAGGATGCAATGCACTGCCCCACTGCCCCAACCTAATTGGGTTACGGGGCTCCCTGCGAAATAAGACGGCAGTTTAGGAGTTTTGGTTGTTTTTACCAAATTCTTTCAACTCGACTGTGGTAAGATCAAAGGGAAGTAATGAATTACGATGGGCGCTTATGTACGCTGGCTACTACGGTGCACGCCCGTCATCATGTCACACCTGTGACTTTGTTGCTGTCAATACACGACCTGCACATGCGTGCGACGGATCTTATCCAGTGTTAAGGCACTGCTTCTGGCAGTTAGGAAGAATGACATAGATGTGCCTTAAGCTGCACAGCAGGGTGATCTGAGGGCGGCAGGCTGTGGCTCACTATCAGTCTTCATTAGCAAATCAGGCTCCACAGCAGCAGCCCTGTCAAAGAAGAGCGCTCTAAATTCATTCAGATGAATATTTCACATCAAACGCATCTGTTCTCCTTCACAGACTCCAAAGTTTTGTTCATTTTCAAAACTATTGTCATGCCTAAGACAAGCCTGGAATTGAGAAGAGAAAGTTTCCCATGGAGGGAATCTGTTGGAGAGAATTAGGTTAATATCACTCAGCTACCGATTTCCTCAGGACACTTATCAATTATCAATGTTATCAATGTTTAAGCAGCATTTAAAAGCAAAAGTTGTCTTTACAGACAAGAAAGTAGAGCATGTGCTTCTCTCCATCCTCTGCTCACATGGCTGCCTGCAGAAACAGAGTAGGATAAAGAAAACTGAGTAAAAGTAATGTTTTATTGAGAGCTGCTTCACCGTATCATCTTTAGACTCCCCCCCTCACAAGAATCTAATTCTATATCTATGTTAACAGTCTGTGCTGCCACTGCACTTTCTTTAACAGGGAGCCAGGCGTAAAATGTTTAAATTACTGTAAATAATAAAATAAATAGTTCGTCACAATATTTCCTAACGAGCTTCTGGTTTCCTCATGCAGGTTTTAATCTTTAACAATGTGAATACTGTTACATGTAAAATAGTAACAATCAGAAAAACAAGGCATCTGAGAAGTAAGAAACATTATCTTTCCTGTGAGCGGTTGGGTATGGATGGGGCGTGAGGAACGAACCATAAGATTTGGGCAAAGTCCGAAGAAAATAAAATAAACTCATAATAAGTTCTCATTTACGTATGTGTACAGGTAAACCTCAGTTTGCCTTGTTTCAAGTTACTTTGTTCTCAATTATATGTTGGTTTTTGAAAAAAAGACAAACGTCCATCCATCTTCTACCGCTTATCCGTAGTCGGGTCGCGGGGGCAGCAGCTTCAGCAGGGAGTCCCAAACTTCCCTTTCCCCCCACATCCACCAGCTCTGACTGGGGGGTCCCAAGGTGTTCCCAGGCCAGTGTTGAGATATAATCCCTCCACCTGGTCCTGGGTCTGCCCCGAGGTCTCCTCCCAGCTGGGTGTACCAGAAACACCTCCCTAGGGAGGCGTCCCGGAGGCATCCGCACCAGATGCCCAAACCACCTCAACTGACTCCTTTCCACGTGAAGGAGCAGCGGCTCTACTCTGAGCACCTCGTGAACAGCAGTGTTTCTCACCCTATCTCTAAGGGAGACACCAGCTATCCGCCTGAGAAAGACCATTTCAGCCGCTTGTATCCGCGATCTCGTTCTTTGGGTCATGACCCATCGCTCATGACCACAGGTGAGGGTAGGAACGAAGATTGAACGGTAGATGGAGAGCTTCGCCTCTCGGCTTAGCTCCCTCTTTGTGACAACAGTGCGGTAAAGCGACTGCAATACCGCTCCTGCTGCCCCAATTCTCCGTCCAATCTCACGCGCCATTGTTCCCTCACTCGTGAACAGGACCCCAAGATACTTAAACTCCTTCACTTGTGGAAGGACCTCATCCCCCACACGGAGAAGGCAGTCCACCGGTTTCCTGCTGAGGACCATGGCCTCAGATTTGGAGGTGCTGATCCTCATCCCCACCGCTTCACACTCGGCTGCAAACCGGACCAGTGAGTGCTGCAGGTCACAGGCTGATGACGCAAACAGGACCACATCATCTGCATAAAGCAGTGATGCAATCCTCAGGCCACCAAACTGTAACCCCTCCTCACCACGACTACGCCTCCATATCCTGTCCATGAAAATCACAAACAGGATTGGTGATAAAACGCAGCCCTGGTGAAGGCCAACAGCTACTCGGAACAAGTCCGACTTACTGCCGAGAACCCGAACGCAGCTCTCACTTTGGGAAAAAGACAAACGTATATCATATTATCAGCCCGTAGCATCCCCCATGACCCGCAATGTGAAAGTAGCTGCTGAAGACCAAACGGTAAAGTTCTTCTGTACTTTACGTCCGCCAGCGACGTGCGGTCAGGGGAGGCGGGTGAGGCACGGCCTCACCTGCCATCATGAAAGAAAAAAAAAATGTCAAATGGAATAAATAAATTTAATGCTAATATTTATCCAGCGATGTGTATTATAAACTTATTTTCTGTTTAACGCCACCAATCTTAGGTTATTTTAACTCAAAATCGCTGAATTTTCACATTTACCCTCTGACATACGGAGCAGAGACCTGCAGTGAGACACCAGCCAGCCGAGCCTATGGATTGATCAATAGCTCAGATAGCTGTGCTGGTATACTATACAGTGAGACCGTAATGCTATCTCCCTATGTCGCCATTAAAATGTTCAAACACGTTTGCTCTATAAACTAAATTCCCGTAATTTAGCTAATGTATATAATGTACAGTGTTTCTGTGTCAACAGCTGCATGTGTGTAACGTCTTTCTTGAGTTGAGCGGTCCTGAAACCGCTGTTAAAAGGCACTGGGTGAGGCACAAAAATACCCGGCCTCATGGATAGGGGCGCTGGTGATCCCAAAGATTCGTCTTGGGACTCCTCAGCCGAAGAAGAAGTGAATGCAGGCTACGATCTACATTAAGTCAAGTGCAGCAAGTATTTTTTTTCCACTCACCTATTCAAATGGAGGATTAAATATTACAAACTGAAGGAAGATAGTAGACAGCAGGCAGGGTCCAGGAAAACAAGCAGAGTCTAGCACACAAACAGAAAAATAGACAGGATCCTAAAGCTGGAGGGTCAGGGGTCAGGGCAAACACTAAACAATCTGGCGTTGAGCAGAGGGCTGAGCCGGCATATGAAGGGTGGAGGCTGATCGGGAAGTGTCTGCAGGTGAGTGTAGAGAGGACAGGTGAAGGGAGGAGCTGACTGCTGATGAGACAGGATCTGGAAAGACACGAAACGTTAGAAAGAAAACAACGATAAATGGAACGCTTAATGATCCAGAGACATGACAAAATGGTTTCTACTCATCAGCCTCTTTTTCTCGGATGATGTTGTTGTTGTTACAAATGAGATGAAGGTGTGAAGTCTGCTGTTATAAAAAAATAAACTGAATAAATAAATTGAATAAATAAAATAAAATGGCAACCCCTGTGACCCACACTGCTGTAGAAGTGGCTGAAGATGAGACGGCAACATTTTCTTCTCTACTACATAAAAAATAAAATAAATTGTAAGCTCAAAGAATATTTTTATTGACCAAAATTATTGAAAATGCATTGATAAATAATATACAGTATAGAAATGTCAGTTATTATCTTTGGTGTACAATGGAGACAAGTTAATTTGTCATTTTTTTGATTTACACACGTCTCCTGGAACTATAAATTTCAAGTTTCAATTTCATTTATTTGCAGGTCCCAAACTGGGCAATTTTTAACACAGCAGGTAATAAAAATGAAATAAGAACACAAAATTACAAAATTCCAAGATCCAGGTTGCAGCATCTAAAAATTTAAGTAGAGTAAGAAATTAAGGGGCGGCACAATTACAACCCCCTCCCCTCACAACAATGTTAGGGGTATCCTCCTGCCAAGAACCAAGGTTACCGTAGCGACAGATGACAGCAAAGGTAATCATCATCGATTTGTCCTCCTGAAACTTAGCTAGCTTCCTTAAGCAGAAGAGGCGCAGCTGGCCTTTCTTTCACAACATGTCAGTATTACTCCTCCTTGAGTCGTCACCTTATCGTGGTGGAGGGGTTTGTGTGTCCCAATGATCCTAGGAGCTAAGTTGTCTGGGGCTTTGTGCCCCTGGCAGGGTCACCCATGACAAACAGGTCCTAGGTGAGGGACCAGACAAAGGACGGCTCACAGACCCCTAATGACGAATCAAAACAGTGGAGCACGTTTTCCCTTGCCCGGACTCGGGCCACCGGGGCCCCCCTCTGGAGCCAGGCCTGGAGGTGGGGCTCGAAGGCGAGCGCCTGGTGGCCGGGCCTGCACCCATGGGGCCCGGTCGGGCGCAGCCCGAAAGGACAACGCGGGTCCCCCTTCCCATGGGCTCACCACCTGTGAGAGGGGCCATAGGGGTCGGGTGCACTGTGAGCTGGGCGGTGGCCGAAGGCGGGGACCTTGGCGATCCGATCCCCGGCTACAGAAGCTGGCTCTTGGGATGTGGAATGTCACCTCTCTGGCAGGGAAGGAGCCCGAGCTGGTGTGTGAGGTCGAGAAGTTCCGACTAGATATAGTCGGGCTCACCTCCACACACAGCTTGGGCTCTGGTACCAGTCCTCTCGAGAGGGGTTGGACTCTCTTCCACTCTGGAGTTGCTCATGGTGAGAGACGCCGAGCAGGTGTGGGTACACTTATAGCCCCCCAGCTTGGCGCCTGTACATTGGGGCTCACCCCGGTGCATGAGAGGGTAGCCTCCCTCCGCCTTCGGGTGGGGGACGGGTCCTGACTGTTGTTTGTGCTTATGCACCAAACAGCAGTTCAGAGTACCCACCCTTTTTGGAGTCCTTGGAGGGGGTGCTGGAGAGCGCTCCCACTGGGGGCTCCATCGTTCTGCTGGGGGACTTCAATGCTCATGTGGGCAATGACAGTGAGATCTGGAAGGGCGTGATTGGGAAGAACGGCCCCCCCGATCAGAACCCGAATGGTGTTCAGTTATTGGACTTCTGTGCTCGTCACGGACTGTCCATGATGAACACCATGTTCAGACATAAGGGTGTCCATATTTGCACTTGGCACCAGGACACCCTAGGCCGCAGTTCGATGATCGACTTTGTGGTCGTGTCATCGGACTTGCGGCCGCATGTCTTGGACACTCGGGTGAAGAGAGGGGCGGAGCTGTCAACCGATCACCACCTGGTGGTGTGTTGGCTCCGATGGTGGGGGAAGATGCCGGTCCGACCTGGCAGACCCAAACGTATTGTGAGGGTCTGCTGGGAACGCCTGGCGGAATCCCCTGTCAGAAGGAGTTTCAACTCCCACCTCCGGCAGAACTTCACCCACGTTCCGGGGGAGGCGGGGGAAATTGAGTCTGAGTGGACCATGTTCCGCGCCTCCATTGTCGAAGCGGCCGACCACAGCTGTGGCCGTAAGGTGGTCGGTGCCTGTCGTGGCGGCAACCCCAGAACCCGCTGGTGGACATCAGCGGTAAGGGATGCCGTCAAGCTGAAGAAGGAGTCCTATTGGGCCTTTTTGGCCTGTGGAACTCCTGAGGCAGCTGATAGGTACCGGCTGGCCAAGCGGAATGCAGCTTTGGTGGTTGCTGAGGCAAAAACTCGGGCGTGGGAGGAGTTCAGTGAGGCCTTGGAGGACGACTTCCAGAAGGCTTCGAGGAGATTCTGGTCCACCATCAGACGTCTCAGGAGGGGGAAGCAGTGCAGCATCAACACTGTGTATAGTGGGGATGGGGCGCTGCTGACTTCAACTCGGGACGTTGTGACTCGGTGGGGAGAATACTTCGAAGACCTCCTCAATTCCGGCGACACGCCTTCCCATGAGGAAGCAGAGTCTGGGTTCTCTGAGGCGGGCTCTCCTATCTCTGGGGTTGAGGTCACCGAGGTAGTTAAAAAGCTCCTCGGTGGCAGGGCCCCGGGGGTGGATGAGATCCGCCTGGAGTTCCTAAAGGCTCTGGATGTTGTGGGGCTGTCTTGGTTGACACGCCTCTGCAACATCGCGTGGACGTCGGGGACAGTGCCTCTGGATTGGCAGACTGGGGTGGTGGTTCCCCTTTTTAAGAAGGGGGACCAGAGGGTGTGTTCCAACTACAGGGGATCACACTCCTCAGCCTCCCTGGTAAGGTCTATTCAGGGGTTCTGGAGAGGAGGGTCCGTCGGGAAGTCGAATCTCGGATTCAGGAGGAGCAATGTGGTTTTTTGGCCGTGGAACAGTGGACCAGCTCTACACCCTCCGCAGGGTCCTTGAGGGGGCATGGGAGTTCGCCCAACCAGTCTACATGTGTTTTGTGGACTTGGAGAAGGCGTTCGACCGTGTTCCTCGGGGGGTTCTGTGGGGGGTGCTTCGGGAATATGGGGTACCGAACCCCTTGATAAGGGCTGTTCGGTCCCTGTACGACCGATGTCAGAGTTTGGTCCGCATTGCCGGCAGTAAGTCGGATTCGTTTCCAGTGAGGGTTGGACTCCGCCAAGGCTCCCCTTTGTCACCGATTCTGTTCATAACTTTTATGGACAGAATTTCTAGGCGCAGCCAAGGCGTTGAGGGTGTCCGGTTTGGTGGCCTCAGTATTGCGTCTCTGCTTTTTGCAGATGACGTGGTGCTGTTGGCTTCATCAAGCCGTGATCTCCAACTCTCACTGGAACGGTTCGCAGCCGAGTGTGAAGCGGTTGGGATGACAATCAGCACCTCCAAATCTGAGACCATGGTCCTCAGTCGGAAAAGGGTGGAGTGCCCTCTCTGGGTTGGGGATGAGATCCTGCCTCAAGTGGAGGAGTTCAAGTATCTCGGGGTCTCGTTCACAAGTGAGGGTATGATGGAACGGGAGATCGACAGGCGGATCTGTGCAGCGTCTGCAGTGATGCGGACTCTGTATCGGTCCGTCGTGGTGAAGAAGGAGCTGAGCCGAAAGGCAAAGCTCTCGATTTACCGGTCAACCTACGTTCCTGCCCTCACCTATGGTCATGAGCTATGGGTCGTGACCGAAAGAACGAGATCCAGGATACAAGCGGCCGAAATGAGTTTCCTCCGCAGGGTGTCCGGGCTCTCCCTTAGAGATAGGGTGAGAAGTTCGGTCATCCGGGAGGGACTCAGAGTCGAGCCGCTGCTCCTCCGCATCGAGAGGAGCCAGATGAGGTGGCTTGGGCATCTGGTCAGGATGCCTCCTGGACGCCTCCCTGGTGAGGTGTTCCGGGCACGTCCTACCGGGAGGAGGCCCCGGGGACGACCCAGGACATGCTGGAGAGACTATGTCTCCCGGCTGGCCTGGGAACGTCTTGGGATTCTCCCGGAGGAGCTGGACGAAGTGGCTAGGGAGAGGGAAGTCTGGGCTTCCCTGCTCAAGCTGCTGCCCCCGCGACCCGACCCTGGATAAGCGGTAGAGAATGGATGGATGGATGGATGTCAGTATTACAATCAAATTATATTACAATCAAATTATATTATATTACAATCAAATTCCAGTGGAGGGTCAATCATGGTACCAAGACATTTAGACGTGGTTACCAACTCCACTGTCTGACCTTTAAGGACACTGCTCTGAGGAGGAGGTGGGAATCTCCTGAAATCAATGCATGTTTTTGGTCTTTTTGACATGAAGTTGCAGAAACGCCTCTTCACACCAGGAAACAAAGTCATCTACTAGAGTATTCCTATTATTAGAGTACTGCTGGTTCATCACCGTCCTCACCGTCACTGAGAAGACTGACAAACAAAATCATCTGCAAATTTAACTAACTGGAACTAGAAGCAATGCAGTCACAGACTGCAACATCCCGCGACACCCCTGAATTCAAAATGTTACCCTGACCTACTTGCATAGGTCAAAGATCAAAGCTAGTGCTCTGACCTATTGTCATTGATCAAAGCACTAGCTTTGATCTATGGTCTTACTCACGCTGGCCTTCTCCCTCGTCTGTCTATCCTATCCGGTTCCTGAGTGTACAAAAGATTAATTTGACCTAGTTTTCTCAAGGTCAAGGTCATCATCTCATCTTCATCCCCTTTGCTGCCTGAGTCATGTGCTTTTTGTCTCATCTTTCTATCTGAACGGTTGTGAAGATATTTGGTGGACTAACGGACGAACACACAATCACCGCTTTGAAGCGGGATGGAATGTGTCTGTGGGCTTCTAAAGTCATTGGTGTACAGGATGTACAGGAGTGGTGAGAGGACACAACGTGGGGGTGAGCCTGTGGATGATACTAATCCTCCAGACAATTTCCCAGTTACCCAATGGGTTCTCTTCATGAGAAAATCAAGAACCCAAACAGTGACACTTGAATCTAAACCCAAGATGTTAGGTTTTCAACTAGTATGTGAGACTAAATGGTGTTAAAGGCTGACGATGAGTCCATGAATAGCAGCCTAGCATGTTTCCCACCCACCTCAAGATGTTTATGTAGACAGTTATGAACAAAGTATCCAGAACATATGGCTACAATGTAGATCAATGGTCTATGACCTAGGATGTCCTGGTGCAAAATATACTTGTGGACACCCTCATGGATGAACAAGGTTTTAGTTATGTGCAAACTGTGACTAACACAGAAGAACAACAACTGAACACCGATCAGCCAAACACAGCATTAGATCAGGCAGGCTCTTTCCTCCCAATCACACCCCTCCACCACTGCTGTCACTGCCTACATGAGCATTAAAGTCAACGAGTGTAAGCGCAAACAACAGAATCCATTCCCTGACCTGAAAGCGCAAAGAAACGACTCCATCATCTATTGGATAAACTCCAATACATCAGGACAGAGCTGGGGAGGTACGAGTTAGCTCTCACTAGCCTTCTGCCTCTCATCTGGTGCAACTTCAGCAAAAAGGAGGCTCTATCATGGATCTTTTTCACCACGCTTTGTCTGACCCGTCACCTTGAACCTCTTGCCTACCACAGGTGTCAGGATTTGCAGTTGTCTCTCTCTCTCTCTCTCTCTCTCCCCCTCTTCTGAGATCCTCCTAGTTTCCACCTACCTGGGTGTGACTGCTTCTGGCAGCAGAGCAGCACACCTGTTGCCAATCACCAATCTCCAGACTTTCGTGAGGACCAGCTTCCCACCATTCATCGCCAGTTCATTTGAACTGCTTGTCAGTATCAGCACCTTGACTTTTTGGATAACTCTGTTCTCTCCTTGTTTCTAGTTGCAGTCTGCTGCCTGTTGCCTGATCACTTTCCAGCCCACCTGCCTGCTTCAACTACTCACCCGTTCAGCCTGGTCATCTGGTCCACCATCTCCCCACATTTATTGTCAAATAAATTTCCTTTTTTCCTCTTACCTGACATCTGCGCATGGGTCCTACAGTAAACCTTGGCAGAACGAACTGGCCACATGGACCCAGCGGAGACAGATTCAGATCGCGTCTGCCCGATGTCACGAAATTCTGTCGTTCATGTCAAACCCGTCAAATCTCCGGTAAACCGAATCAGGTAATTCCTTTTGCTCCGCTGAAGCCAATCCCTGCTGTCGGCAAACCGTTTGAACATGTTATCGTGGACCGTGTCGGTCCTCTTCGAAAAACTAAGTCCTGTAACCAGTACATCCTCACCGTGATGTGTGCTGCTACAAGTTACCCTGAGGCTGTTGCTTTGCGCTCCTTAAAGTCCCGTGTCATTGTGAAAGCGCTCGTAAAGTTCTTCTTGTCACAGTTCCTGCCTCTCACTCCCCCTCCTGTCACACTGCTGCAGTATTTTTCCACTCTCCCTCCCTCTGCTCCACTCTACCTGCCGGCCACGCCTACTGCACCAGCCCACTCTGCTCACCTGCTGCAGGTCACTGCAATCAGGCCTGCATGTAGTCTCTCCAGCACCTTCACTCCTTGCCAGATTGTTCTTCAGCGTCATGCGAGACTTTCCAGCGTTCATTTCCTGTCTGATCTCCCGGTGTCGACTCTGCCTGTCCCTGACCTGCCATCCTCGTCTGTCTCCCGGTAAACTCACCTGCCTTCTGTCCCTGACCTCGTGCTCTGCCTCAGCGTCTCTGGTATCTGTCTGCTCGTCTGGTTTTGACTCCTCCGCCTGGCCTCGTCTCCTCTCCTGCCCGCTCCCCAACGGTGCCTCTGTCTTCTCTGACTGCTCACCTGGCTACGACCCCCCCGCCTGTCTACGACCTCTCTTCAGCTTACTCCTCGTCGGCCTCACAGCACGTGCAGCCGGCTCTCCAGAACGCAGAGCATCCTGCTCATCTTCCTGCTAAGAATAAAAGTCATTACCAACTGTTCCTGTGCGCCTGTGTACTGCATTTGGGTCCAAACAACACCCGTTTCACTTCTCCACATTTGGTCTACTAAAAAGCATCCAAAGTGACCAAAGGTCCAATTTCATGTCCAAAATCTTTGCCCAGGTCATGTCTGAATTGAAAGTAAAACATCATACTTCGAGTGCGTATAATCCAGAGAGCCAGGGTGCATTGGAGAGATTTCACCAAACACTGATAGGTATGCTTCGTAAGTTCTGCACCGAGTCAAATCGTGAATGGGATGAGGGCTTGCAGCTGTTGTTGTTCGCCGTGCGGGAAACGCCGCAAGAGTCGCTGGGATTCAGTCCAGCTGATTTAGTCTTTGGCCACACTGTGCGTGGTCCACTGCTGCGTGAAAACTGGCTCGCAGATAAATCCGGCCCAAACAACATTCTAGACTATTTCAGTTCTTTTCGTGAGCAACTGCATTATGCTTTTGATTTGGCTCGTAACTCGTTGGCTGTCGCCCAAACTAAAATGAAACGTAGGTATGACAAAAAGACTGTGGCGCGGACATTCCAGTCCGGCGACAGCGTCTTAGTTTTGCTGCCCGTCGTTGGTTCTGCATTGCAGGCGAAATTTTCCGGCCCGTATGTAGTTGATTGTAGACTTGGTGAAACGGATTATGTAATACAGACCCCCGACCGTAAGACAAAGACTCGTGTGTGCCACATCAACATGCTTAAAAGGTATGTTGAGCGTGAAAATTTTGCGTCTTCGTTTCCAGTTGTTTCCCCTATTGCTCCTGTGTCACACAGCCCCCATACCATCCCGGTGATGATGGGCTGGATGACAGGCACAGCTCCTTGTCCTGTGCGCGCCTTAGAAACTCTGAGATTATATCGACTTTAGATGTGTATTTAGCGCACCTGTCTGTTTCTGCTCACTCCGACATTTGTAATCTCATTGGAGTATACTCCAATACGAGTTTGTTCGGTGATGTTCCCTCTCAAACTAATGTGATGAAACATGACATTGATGTGGGAAATCACAGTTGCAGCGCTTGGAGCTCCCCTTCGCTGCTTGTGCCAAAATCTGACAAGACCCCGCGGTTTTGTAACGATTACCGAAAAGTGAACGCAATCACAAAACCAGACTCATTCCCACTGCCCCGAGTGGATGACTGTGTCGATCATGTGGGCTCCGCTAAGTATGTCACAAAATTAGACCTCCTTAAAGGCTACTGGCAGGTTCCCTTGACTGAACGCTCATCCGAAATCACCGCCTCCATCACTCCCGACCATTTTTTACAGTACACAGTCATGCCATTTGGGCTGCGTAACGCACCAGCCACCTTCCAGCGGCTGATGAACACGGTTCTCTGTGGCGTCAGTAACTGTGAGGTCTACCTCGATGATATTGTGGCATATTCATCGTCGTGGACTGAACATGTGAAAACACTCCGTGAGATCTTTGACCTTTTGAGCGCCGCCTCGCTAACGCTTAACCTGGCCAAATGTGAGTTTGGTAAGGCAGTTGTCACTTACTTGGGTAAGGAGGTCGGTCAGGGCCAAGTTTGTCCTGTTATGGCCAAAGTTCAGGCCATTGTTGATTTTCCATCTCCCCAAACCCGTCGTGAGCTCCGCCGTTTTTTGGGGACGGCTGGATATTATTGGGCGTTTTGTAAAAACTTCTCTGACGTTGTTGCTCTGCTTACTAGTTTGGCAAGCCCCAAGTCGCCATTCCAGTGGTCAGAAACCTGTCAAGCGGCATTTGAAGCTGCCAAAGCTCTCCTCTGCAGCGCTCCTGTGCTCGCAGCTCTGAACTTTGCGCGCCCCTTCAAGCTGGAGGTGGACGCTAGCGCACTCGGCGGAGGGGCGGTGCTCCTGCAGGAAGATGCACATGGCGTCGATCATCCAGTTTGCTACTTCTCTAAGAAGTTCAAAAAGCACCAGTTACACTACAGCACTTTTGAAAAGGAGGCATTGGCCTTATTACTAGCTTTACAACATTTTGAAGTGTACCTTGGCTCCAGCGCTGTGCCAACCGTTGTGTTTTCTGACCATAACCCGCTCGTGTTTTTGACTCGGATGCAGAACAGTAACCAATGTTTGATGCGCTGGTCATTATTCTCCAAGACTTTAATGTAGAGATTTGTTATAAGAAAGGGCTTGAAAACGTCATTACCGATACCTTATCCAGATTGCATTGAATCGCACATTTACACTAGGGGGTAAATGTGCGATTTTTAGGAAGGGGGTGTTATGACCCTACGGGTCATGTACTATTATGTATGTGTTGTGCTGCAGTGTTCTCTCTCCTTGGTTTGTGTGTGTGTTCTTTTTGTGAATGAGGGAATTAGGAGCAGGTGGTGTCCGCTCATTGGCTGGCTCGCCTGATTGCTGCCGCGCGATTGGTCAGCTGGCGGGTCCCCTGACCTATTTGAACAGCCCGCCGACTGCACTCTGTCTCCTCTCCAGCCTTCCCACCGCCAGGAAACGCCAGCTTGCTGAAACTGTTGCAGTAGTGCACACTATTAAGCATTAGTAAAGCATTAATAAATGTTGAATTCATCATTTAGAATGCATGAATACTCATTAGTATGTAGTTTATAAACGCAGCTATAAATGTTTTACTCATCATTTGGAAGCACAGTAGTTATGGATTAGTAAACACTGAATTCATCATTTATAAAACACGATTCTGACGTAAATACTCATTTGGATGTGGTTTATTAATCATAGTTATAAATGTTTTACTCTTCATAAATAAGCTCATCTATATAAATGATGAATTCAGCATTTCTAAATTAAGTATTACATCACTTACCCACCAGTTAGTTAGGATTTCACAGTTGTTTGTAGGATCATTTAGAAAGCCTATGTAAATAATGAACAATATATTTAGATGTTCATGTCTGCATACTCTTACATGCCCACTATTCAGACATGTACTAACGGTTAGTGAGTGTGTTAGTAGATGCTTTATAAAATCTCACAAATTCCATTTCCAATGGATGGCTTATAAACAGTTATTAATGAAGGAATTCATGAATTCAGGCTGTTACAAAGTACTTACTACTTGTTAATTAAGCATTTTGTGTGAGCTCATCTAAAGTGGGGATTATCTATGCCTTATAAAGTATTTACAAATGAGATTTAAAGGCTGGCAATGCCTCAAAACTCGCAGAAGTTCCAGACCAAAGAGAGACACAACACAGGGACATAGAACTTATTGCATTGACATTTATTGCAACTTCCCAACATTGTAACCGTAAAATTAAAAAATAGGATAAGCTTGGCTGAATAAAAACTTGCCAACACCAGCAGTGGAAGTTTAAATACAACAAATAAAATGTTTCTCTGGAAAAAAAATGAAATAATAAAATAAAATCTTTCTGTATCAAAAAAATAAAATCTTTTGTTAGCAAAAAAATCAAGTCAGAAAATATTTCATTGTCACAATTCAACAATGAACTTTTTTGTCTTCCATCTTTCAAACATCAGTGTTAATCTAGCATTATAGCTGGCTTTCTTTTCAGGGGAAGCAGCTTTCCAGACGTCTTAAAGGCTTTAACTGTGTTCACTATTCCTGGATCATCCTCAATTGCAGTGGCACACCGTATGGCAAACCCACTGAGTTTCACCTGACTGTGGTAGCTTTTAAGGAGTTCCTTGTATTTGCTGAGGGCAGCAATGAACAGCTCTGCGATTGGAGCAGTGACAACAACCGTGTTCCGGTCCACCCCAACACGCTTAAAGGCAGCAGACATTGTCCTTCCTCGATTAAACAGCCGAAGAATTTTTTTGTACCGGGACACGGCCTGATCCGGATTTTGGACTGCAATTTAGACGACAAAGAATTAGTATTATCAACAATAAAAAAGAAAAAAAGTAAAGACAAAAGGTATTTGCACACTTTAAAAAAAGCACACACACTCACACATGCACACACACAAATGCCGCGTTCAGACTGCCATGCAAAAACCGATTTTTAGCCAATCCAGATTGGAACCACATAGTTCTTTTGAAGTCTTAACAGTCACAAATCACATGAAATCTGATTTTTGCAAACTGGGTCGAAACGACCTTCTGGAGGTAGTTTCAAATCGCATTTGGACAGATGTGTTTCAGTCTGAACAACTCCAAACACTCAGATCGGTTTTGACTGTCTGTGACGTCACTCGCCATGCCAGACCGCCGTCTGACACCCGCCTGTTGAAATGAAATGCCTCTGTGGTGAGATAGCTCCGTTGTTGTTGTCGCTGTCGCAATTACTGTATATGACAGCACACAATACACACGCTGGCCGACGTCGTTGCTACAGCAACCTGTCAGATCGGTCAGTAATGTGACCAAGTCTGAACAGATTTGAGATTTGAGAAGGAATCTGATTTGAAACAGATTCGCCTGCAGTCTGAACATGGCCAAAGTGATTTATTACAGTAGATTTAGTTAGTGCCAACACAACAATCATACATGTCACATCATGTGAGAAGAAGAACCAGCCAGGAGAGGAAAAATTACAGCAGAACTAAACAGGACCAAGCCAAAAACCCAGTCAATAGAAAGGGATGAAAGTATTACATGGAGCATATTTTACCTCTTTTACGTGTCTTTGGTTTCATTTTCTTTGACTTCTTGGACTTTCTCTCTTTCCCCTTCTTCTTCCTCCTCTTCTTTTTCTTGTCTTCCTCTGATGAGGATGCAGTAGAGGAGGAGTCAGACATAGCATCAGAGGACTCCTCTGAGCTGTCACAAGAGGACGATGAAGACAAGCAGACTGCCTGGGTGGAACCTGAACCCTCTTTTTTAAGAGCTGTTAAAACACATTCAAACACCAACATTAGAGTGCAGAGATACAGCCATAACATAAGAACCAACTGCACACGAATTTCTCTTTTGTGTGTAGGGAGACGTACCTGTTGCCAGCTGTTCTTTTAGGTAGTCTCTCTCTTTGATAAGCTCATCAATCTTGTCCTTTTGCAGCTCTACCTTCAGCTTGCACATCTCCAACTCATGAGATGTCCTTTTGTCCACCAGCTGTGCAGTAGGGGCCAGGGACACACCTAAAAGAAATAAAGTTTCATTTATTATTATAAACATTTAAGTATTCATTTCTATTCAATATGTCTGTATAGTCCGCCCTCCATTACATACGGGGAGTCTACCACATGCTTGGGCTCTACACTGCTGACGTGTAGGCCTACCATCAGAACATACATGTCCTGTGATTTTCAGCCTTCTATGATTACCATATATTATCCTTTACAGCAGCAGGCACATCCTGATATTGTTCCCCCTCTATTAAATATGAAAGCAGGCTAATCTGATGAAAGAAGTCAGTGGTCCTGAAATGTGTGTTTCTCTAATACACATTCTACATCTCATTATGGGTAGAACCAAAGCCCGTCAGAAACGCCCAGACTGATTTAAATGTAACACAAATGAACTGGAAATATTGTGGATTTACTGACAAAACAGTCTTTTCACGGCAAAACAGCAAAGGTAAGAGGGATTTTACAACCATGTTTTGCCAAAGCAGCGTGTGTGTGTCTGCTCTTCAATATGAGCGTTGATGTGTTTTGTATAAAGTACAGTCGTATATTAGAGCCAGAAATGTGGTGACTGGGTCAACACATCAGTCCTTCATGGAGTTTAATGTTTAGTGGTTTATTTGAGTTGTGTTTGGGTCATGTAAACACAATTTAAACACATCGTTTAAAGGAAGGAAGGACAATGTCTGCTGCCTTTAAGCATGTTGGGGTGGACCGGAACACGGTTGTTGTCACTGCTCCAATCGCAGAGCTGTTCATTGCTGCCCTCAGCAAATACAAGGAACTCCTTAAAAGCTACCACAGTCAGGTGAAACTCAGTGGGTTTGCCATACGGTGTGCCACTGCAATTGAGGATGATCCAGGAATAGTGAACACAGTTAAAGCCTTTAAGACGTCTGGAAAGCTGCTTCCCCTGAAAAGAAAGCCAGCTATAATGCTAGATTAACACTGATGTTTGAAAGATGGAAGACAAAAAAGTTCATTGTTGAATTGTGACAATGAAATATTTTCTGACTTGATTTTTTTGCTAACAAAAGATTTTATTTTTTTGATACAGAAAGATTTTATTTTATTATTTCATTTTTTTCCCAGAGAAACATTTTATTTGTTGTATTTAAACTTCCACTGCTGGTGTTGGCAAGTTTTTATTCAGCCAAGCTTATCCTATTTTTTAATTTTACGGTTACAATGTTGGGAAGTTGCAATAAATGTCAATGCAATAAGTTCTATGTCCCTGTGTTGTGTCTCTCTTTGGTCTGGAACTTCTGCGAGTTTTGAGGCATTGCCAGCCTTTAAATCTCATTTGTAAATACTTTATAAGGCATAGATAATCCCCACTTTAGATGAGCTCACACAAAATGCTTAATTAACAAGTAGTAAGTACTTTGTAACAGCCTGAATTCATGAATTCCTTCATTAATAACTGTTTATAAGCCATCCATTGGAAATGGAATTTGTGAGATTTTATAAAGCATCTACTAACACACTCACTAACCGTTAGTACATGTCTGAATAGTGGGCATGTAAGAGCATGCAGACATGAACATCTAAATATATTGTTCATTATTTACATAGGCTTTCTAAATGATCCTACAAACAACTGTGAAATCCTAACTAACTGGTGGGTAAGTGATGTAATACTTAATTTAGAAATGCTGAATTCATCATTTATATAGATGAGCTTATTAATGAAGAGTAAAACATTTATAACTATGATTAATAAACCACATCCAAATGAGTATTTACGTCAGAATCGTGTTTTATAAATGATGAATTCAGTGTTTACTAATCCATAACTACTGTGCTTCCAAATGATGAGTAAAACATTTATAGCTGCGTTTATAAACTACATACTAATGAGTATTCATGCATTCTAAATGATGAATTCAACATTTATTAATGCTTTACTAATGCTTAATAGTGTGTAGTCATTATAAAGTGTTACCCAGTAGTGTTATAGTAGCGATCAGATAGTTTGTGCCCTGTGGCGATTCTGTGAAGTTCTCAAGTCATGTGTAAGCTAAAGCATATCTTTGTAAATACTTGTAAATAATTGGTAGATAATTTGAGCAGTTGGTAGGAGGGAGAAGCCGTTTTAACCCTTTTCTTCTGTTTTAAGTTAGGTATAGAGGTTAGTAAATTATTATTTATTTCTGTTCTTTTGTTAGGAAGGTAGAGTTGATTTAGAATATTTTTTGTTTGTTATGTTGGCACCTGTTCTCCCTCTGGAGCAAATAAAAACTGCTTTTTTTTTAACTTGGCTTACTGATGTCGCTGGCCTTTCTTGTGGTGAGAAGACGGGGGGAGCACACACGCATGTTATGTCAAATGTTCCCCTAGACCGGGGCATAACACTCTTGCTAATGAAGGAGTTCTACTTGGACAACATGAGCAGCTGCCCCATAGCCTCTTGGAGAGTCAAAATACTTCACAAGACCAGATTTAACAGCTCAACTTCATGATCCAGGAACTTGCCTGCAAACTCTCCACATCCAGAATTCAAGGTCAGCCTGTTCCACTTCAACCTCAAGCCTCTGCTGCACCTCAGTCTCCACCGCCGCCCTTCAGAGAAGTGCATATTCCGGACCCTGACCATTATTCAGGTGATATGGGTAAATGTGGGAGTTTTTTTACTGCAGTGCTCACTGGTTTTTAGTCAAAAGCCAAACACTTATGCCTCTGACAATTCTAAAATTGCTTACATTATGGGACTTCTCCATGGGAGGGCGTTAGAGTGGGCAGCTGCAAAATGGCAAAACCAAACCTGACATTCGCAATGATTACATGACTTTTGAACAGGAGCTGAGAAAAGTTTTTGATCACCCTGTCCAGGGCAGAGAAGCTTCTAAGAGGCTCCTCTCGATAACCCAAGGGACTCGTAGTGTGGCAGACTACTCGGTTGAATTCCGGACTCTAGCAGCCGAGAGTGGGTGGGATGATTTGGCTCTGCAGAGCGTGTTCTTGAATGGACTTTCTGAACAATTGAAAGATGAACTTGCTGTAAAAGAAGATCCTGCAAATCTTGATTCTTTAATTTCGATATCCATTAAAATGGACAATCGAATCCGCGAGCGTCGTAGGGAGCGTTCCAGCCGCCCTAGTTCCACCTTGTCTAACCCTCGCAGTGTCCCACCAAGCCGGTTCAGCGCATCACCTCCTCACAAGCCTGTTGTCCCGACCACTGCAACTTCTGAGGAAGAGCCAATGCAGGTGGCTCGGGCAAAACTAACACAAGATGAGAGGCAGCGTAGAATCAGGGCTGGCGTTTGTATATATTGTGGGATTCAGGGACATTTTCTCGCCACATGTCCTGTTTGGCCAAAAGACTAGGCTCATCAGTGAATATGGGGGTGCTGGTGAGCCACGTTTCCTCCTCTAATCCCCCAACAAAAATGCTACTTCCTGCTATGCTCTGTTTTAGTAACTCTACTCTGCCATTGACTGCCATAGTGGATTCCGGAGCTGAGGACAATTTTATGGACTGTAATCTGGCTCAACAAGCTGGGTTGGATAAAGTACCCCTTCCTACCCCACTAGCAGCCAATGCATTAGATGGGAAGCTAATCTCTAAAGTGACCCATTGATCAGAACCAGTTAAACTTTTGTTCTCAGGCAACCATCAAGAACAACTGCAGTTTAAATTAATTTCTTCACCTCAGACTTCGTTAATTTTGGGATATCCTTGGTTAAAACAACATAATCCGAATTTTGATTGGGTCATTGGAAAAGTGTTAAGTTGGAGTTCTTTCTGTCACTCGAAATGTTTGCAATCTGCTCTTCCACCACCAGGTTCCACCATGCCCTCTACAGTGCCTCCAGATCTAAGTCATGTTCCTGATTTATATCGTGATCTAGCACAAGTTTTTAGTAGGGAGCAAGCACTTTCGCTTCCACCCCATAGACCTTATGACTGTGCCATTGACCTTCTTCCAGGTTCAACTCTGCCTTCCAGCCGTCTGTATAGTTTGTCCAAACCAGAGAATGAAGCAATGGAGCAGTATATAAGAGACTCTTTAGCAGCGGGTATAATCAGACCGACCTTCTCTCCTGTTGGTGCTGGTTTTTTCTTTGTTAGTAAGAAGGATGGGTCACTTCGCCCCTGCATTGACTACCGAGGGTTAAATAAAATAACAATGAAAAACAAATATCCTCTTCCTCTCATCAATTCTGTGTTTCAATCTCTTCACAATGCTACCATCTTTTCTAAACTGGACCTTTGCAATGTAACAGTGTGTTTTACTCCCAGTAAAACTAGATCCTTTGAAAAGGTTAAACATTGTCTGTTTGGGCATCTGTGTAATAATCAATGCTCTGATTGGCTGTAGCGTCTGTGAACCTTACCGTATCATTGGCTGGACCCCAGGACACTGAATTACAATTCAAAATGGTACAGAAAACAACAGCATTGGTCTAATTAATTAGATTACACTAGATCTAATATTGGATATTACTGTATTTAATACCGTGACCCCCCCCCCCCCGGTGTTGTGCGACGAATTTCTTGTGCGCTGAGACTGTGTGAGCAGTGCACAATTGTACAGGCGCACAGCTGAGAGGGAACACTGGTCACCTCTCCTGGAGCTACCACGGAAGAATGTGGATCATAGAATACTTGTGGAGCAAAAAAAGATGTCAAGACTGTCCTCTCCCATGGTGAGGACAACGAGATGGTGCTCCAGCTGTCCAGCTGCTGATGGCCCATTTCACAGAGAACACACATGGACTCATCCTTCATGCAGATGGAAGGTCGTTTCTCTTCTTTCCTCATTTTATTATGGATTTAATTGTTGCCATCTTAAAAATCATATTATGAAACTAATATTCTCACCTTCAACCTATCCTGACTCCTCATCTAAGACTGCTTAATTATTAATCAATAATTGTTAATTATTTGTCCCCAATCCTTGCAACCGTTTTCAGACAAATTCCTTGTCTGTTATTCAACAGACGATGGCAAATAAAAGTGATTCTGATTCTGATTCTGATTCTTCGTATGTGTTCAGTGAATTGACATAGTGTACTAAATTTTTTATACCAGATGAGGTTCTAAAGCTATCTGTGTTCTAATTGAGCATGAATATTATTCTAACCACATATACTGTATGTATACAACACAAAATACTTTCTGAAAGTCTAATTTCACATCCAGGGGGGACGGAGCATGTGAGTGCTGGACGCTGGAGGATCAGCCTTGAGGGTCACGTCCTGTTTGAGGGCATCCAGCCAACATTTGTGACGGGGCTTGCTGCTCTGTTTTCAGTCTACTACATCTTTAACCTACCGTACCAGGGGGAGGTTGCCTGCACACTTGAATACATTCAAAGGTAAATCTTTTGTTATCTGATTCTTTTAACAGATCTTTTTAACAGCAGTCAATTTGACATGTTATTGCCCTGGTGATACTGAGGCCGCGTTCCCTTAAGGTCTAAGTGGCGGTACGTGAAAATGAATGAATACTTAAAAGTTAAAATGAACACTGACAATGTTTAACCTTTTCAAAGGATCTAGTTTTACTGTGAGTAAAACACACTGAATTAAATAGACATTTGTAATAGCCAAATCCCAGGCAAGTGTATGAAAGAGAAACACATGGTATTGTTTGTTTTCAGCTTGTTCCTCTGTCCCAACTGACATACAGAAATCAATAAAATCTATAAATCCAGTTATAAAATCTTGTTTTTGTGATGATCTGTGTCTGTCTGGCTTTTTCCTTTTATTTATTGGTTTTCATTCTATGTATATGTCTGGTTTTCTGTTATTGCCGTCTTCTGGATTTGTTACACCTTGTCTTGTCTTCCCTGATTGCCTCATTTAGTGTTCAGCCAATCTGTGTTTAGTATTTCCCAGTGTTCACTCCCATTCAATGTGTTGATAATTACTTTCACCAGAACCTAATTTAGCATCCTGGTCTGTGTACTTAAGGCCCTTCACTTCAGTTCAGCCCTGTCGCAGTGTAATTCAGTATTTGTTTGAGCAGAGAGCCTCGTGTGCCAATCGTCATTGTTACTCCCTGACTGGTTTCTGTCTGTGTTCTTCAACTTCAGGCTGTTTGTCACTGGAGGATAAGATATTTATCTTCTCCAGCTGACCATCTACTCACATGAAACATTTGGATAAGGCTGCTATCAGAATCAGGTCTACATATTGACATGCATCCCAACAGCCTGCATTTAATAGAGTTACACCTTCCCCATGAAATCTATGGATAATATTCTCTTTTGATTGGGAATGTCTTGTGACATCTTTGTCCAACACAAGGTTTGCATCCTCGATCCAGGTCCGCAGTCTAATCTAGAGCATTCAGCAAACCAATTTTTGATTGATTCATACTTCACAAAAGCAAAAGTGAACAAACCACTTTGCAGGATTGCAATTATATTGTGTTAAGTTTTATTATTTCCCTACTATTAATTGTTTTTGAATGTGAATTTTTATTAATCTCTTTTGGACTTTGTGCGAATATGATTATTTAGTAATTTGTTTTGTGAATGAACGTGCTTTTAAAAAATTGTGGTAAATGACATTGCAATCAAGATTTGATTCACCTGAGAAGGAGCAGCGTTACCATGGAAACTGCACTGTATCCTTACTGGACTGTGAGAAATCACTCATTATTTTTTCTTCCTTCAGTATTTTGAGGTGCCACATATTCAGCAGAGGGGACTTCTACATTTCAGGATAAATGGGAAGAATTAAAAGTTTTCTACCTGGATGCTCAGCTAGGTAGCTAAAATCATTTGGAATGTACACCTAAATCAGGTGATATACTGTAAATCAGAGGGACTGAGCATAATCCTTGTCATCCAATAATTATCATACTTTTATCATACGCAATTCAACCAGCCTGGCTGATAACTGGAAACAACAACAAACTGCAAGCAGGAGCGGAAACTTTTAATTAGCCTGAACTATATCTGGATATTTCACACACTTGTATCCTAGCAGGATCGCACACACACACACAGACACACACACACACACACACACACACACACACACACACACACACACACACACACACACACACACACACACACACACACACACACACAGAAAGACAGAGTGAAATTTCCATAAGGACATGATAGCATTAGCATTTTTGGAATCTAATTTCATTGTGAAGAACAGGGGAAGGTAGATACTATATACTCCATGCTACCAAACCCCAACTGGCAAGGGGGGGGGGGCAGTATCTTAGTCCATTAAGTCTTGAGCTGGGGACTGGTTGTAAATCTGTGGCGGACAAAATTTCAGGGGTGAAAGTAAGAAGGCTGGGAGGTGTCAGTTTCCCTTCTTGAGCACTGCTGAGGCGCCCTTGAGCAAGGCACTGTCACCTTTATACGCTGCTCATTTGGGGCGCCCCACGAAGGAGCTGCCCGCCGCTCAACCGCCCCATCACTTGCATGCCTACAGGCCCCTTGTGTATGTGCTACAGTCCTCTACCCACTCTGTACAGTGTTCTTGTTAGCGTGGGACCTTCTGTCTTTGACACACATCTTTTGACAGGGACGCCCAATCATCAAACAACATGTGTCCCTGGGACGCAAGCTTTAAATACAATAAAAAAATCGATGCTCCCTTTTTCCGTGATAGAATATTGGGAATATTGCTTACTTTGTACACATTTTGATGGGAATCAAAAGTGGAAGAGAAAAATAGATGTAACGTGACTCCGAAGCAGTTTCTCATAGCACTTCTTTTCCACAGGGGTGGTTGCCACTGGCCGGTAGTCGTCGAATCCAGTGATGGTTGGAGTGTTGGGTAGAGGGTTGTTAGGATTTCAGCCAGGGAGGTACGATGGTCTGGAACAGGGACTGGTTGAAGAGCCGTTAGTCTCTGTTTGGTAGTTTCGAGTGCTTCAGGTGTGGAGAGCTTGCTGTATTACCTGGGTACCCCTTTATTCACCATGTTCCCCTTCTGCAGCTCGGCTAGCTGGCTGACTTCTCTCCATGTCGCCTTTATCTTGGCCTCTAACCGTCTCTAAGTATTGCTTGTTATGCCCTTTGTTGATCTTATATCCCAGCATCTCGAGGATTACTGTCGCTGTACTGTGAATCAGCTTGGTGGTCTCGGTGATGGTATTTATCACAGCATTTACATTTTATAGCAGATCTCTCCTCTGGTATTTGAGGCTCCAGGTTTCCGTTTGGGTCATGATCTTCCTTCTCAGGCCAGCAGTTCTTGTATTGAGGCTGTCTATGCCTTTTGGGGCTTGGTACCCAATCTCAACTTGTGGGGATGATAATGAAATCCCCCCGCTGACCTGGCGTCCTGGCTCCCCCTTGCCGTAGCATTGTTGTAGTATTTGGATCTCTAGTTGTGATAGCAGTTTTCGGTTACGGATGTTGGAACACTGGGCTAACAGCTGTTTCTTTGTTAGCCTTGATTGTGGGTTTCGAAGCATCCATTGGTCCCACATCCACCCCATATATCCTCTCTCTGGGATTACTCGTGTAGTAGCATTCCAACAACTCTGTATTCTCCGCCCTTGTCCATGTGTGTCTTGTTCCAGTAACCCATTTCTCATCAGATTGCCCTGGTTTCCTAGCAACTGACGTGGAACTTGTTGACCCGGGCAACGTTCAAGCTGGTATGACTCTGTCTTTATTGTGTGCGCTCATGTCTGAGGTAGGCTGGTGTAGCATTAAGGGTTAAGGACTCTCATTGGATAGTGTCCGTCCTGATCGGGATTCAAACCATGGCCTCCTGCTTTCAGGTCAATTGACCTAGTTACTGTACTATCCAGCCTCTAAATTTAAATTTTTTTTTTTTGCTGAGTTCATTCTTTCTCTGGTGCCTGGTGTTTGAGCCAAGTTGGGAAGATTCCACTTTGGGGTTCATAAACAAGTCCAGACCCATCACAGAGAAAATGGGCACCTGCAAGATCCCCCGGAGGATTGGCAGCGTCTGTTTGCCTGCAATGTTCAAAACTTCTGCTTCACTCCTTGAGTACAAAGACTGAATGAACTTGAGGCCCTCACTCGCGTTAAACTCAACTTTTTGGATCAAATTGTAAAGTTCTGTGAGCTCCACAGATCCAAAATCTGTTTCCTTCATGTGGAAAGGAAGGTTTCAGACCATCATCAGCTCAGCAAGATCGTGTCATCAGAAGGTGGCTTTGAGACGCTGTGTAAAGAGAAAAGACGGTCCAAGGTAGACAACCGAATGGGCTTCCCACCCAAGAATGGCATTGGCTCACTGCTCCAGTCGCTGACTGAGAGACCACCCAGGTGCCTGAAGTCTCAGAGGGAAAAAAAAGAGCCAAAAGGCCTGAAGACGTTCAGCACCAGTCTCAGAATGGTTAGCCTGGTTTTTGTATCAGCTTGCAACTAAATTAATCTATAACCTTTATACAATCACACTGAGAGCCATTGAGCTCATGACTGTCTTCTCAATGCTCCCATAACTAGGACAAGACCCTTTAGTTCCTCCTGCACAAAACTTTCCAGTAGGCACGACACACTCAGATAGTTTTCTTGCATCTGCTGACTCCAGATAGTTCCATCCAACTGACAGATGGTGAGGTGTTATTTATCACTCTGAACCAGACACTTACATTGCCATTTGCATTTTCATGACAATTTTTAATTCTTCAAGCCTGGAATATTAATTATTTCTCTCATAAGCTACAGGCTTTAAGCTATCATCCTGAATAGAAGACATTTCACCACACTGCTGACACCTACATAACTGCTACTGTGGGACTGCTTCAGCTTCCTTTTTGACTCTTTTGACATTGTGAAACAGAGTGGCTTCACTTTCAAGGAATAATGTTTTCAGCCATGCATGTTGATTAGTTTGTTCACTTTTTGCCCTCGGGATTATGCAGTGTACAGTATATGAGGCAGAGTTCTTTGAATTTAGGTGGAAGACTGGGAGACTTTTTTTTTTTTTCCCGTGGTCAGTGTTTCAGCCTTTTTGTGCTGCCTCGAGCATTGCATCATCATGAATGCAGCTGACAACACGGCATTGTAAGGCCACCACATCAATGGGTACAGAGGTGGGTATGAGGATGTCCCTTACTGCATCATCTGTAAACCAGCAATCAGACTCATGTGCATACAACACATATTTACGTAACATACAGTTACAGCTTCAAGAGGACACAAGCCAGTGTCTTATTGTGCCAGTCCCAAGCCGGGATAAATACAGAGAGTTGTGTCTGGAAGGGCATCCCACGTAAAACATTTGCCAAATCAAACATGCAAATGTAACCTATGACTTCAATACCAGACCGGTCGAGGCCCAGGTTAACAAAAACCGCCATCGGTGCTGTTGACCTACAGGGTGCCGGTGGAAATTGGACTACTGTTGGTCAAAGAATTAGAGGAGGAAAGTGTGTTCGTAGGAAGAGAGAGAAGAGGAACGCCAAGAGTATAGGACTAGGAGTAGGGACGTTGAATGTTGGAACTATGACAGGAAAAGGTAGAGAGTTGGTCGACATGATGCAGAGGAGGAAGGTAGACATACTATGTGTCCAGGAGACCAGGTGGAAAGGTAGCAAGGCTAGAAGTTTTGGAGCAGGGTTCAAGTTGTTCTATCATGGTGTAGATAGGAAGAGAAATGGAGTAGGAGTTATCTTGAAGGAGGAGTTTGTTAGGAATGTCCTGGAGGTAAAAAGAGTGTCAGATAGAGTGATGAGTCTGAAGCTAGAAATAGAAGGTGTGATGGTCAATGTTGTTAGTGGGTATGCTCCACAGGTAGGATGTGAGCTGGAGGAGAAGGAGAAATTCTGGTTGGACTTTGATGAAGTGATGCAGAGCATACCTAGAAGTGAGAGAGTTGTCATTGGTGCAGACTTCAATGGACATGTTGGTGCAGGTAACAGAGGTGATGAGGAGGTGCTGGGCAGATTTGGTATCCAGGAGAGGAATGCAGACGGACAGATGGTAGTTGACTTTGCAAAAAGGATGGAAATGGCTGTAGTGAATACTTCCAGAAGAGGCAGGAACATAGTGTGACCTATAAGAGTGGTGGTAGGAGCACACAGGTAGACTACATCTTGTGTAGACGATGTAACCTGAAGGAGATCAGTGACTGTAAAGTAGTGGTAGGTGAGAGTGTAGCCAAACAGCATAGGATGGTGGTGTGTAGGATGACTCTGGTGGTGAGGAAGATGAAGAGGGCAAAGGCAGAGCAGAGGACGAAATGGTGGAAGATAAAAAAGGAAGGGTATTGCATGACCTTTAGGAAGGAGTTAAGACAGGCTCTGGGTGGTCAGGAGGTGCTTCCAGATGACTGGACAACTACAGCTAATGTGATCAGGGAGACAGGTAGGAGAGTATTTGGTGTGTCATCTGGAAGGAAAGTAGATAAGGAGACTTGGTGGTGGAATGAGGAGGTACAGGAGTGTATACAAAGAAAGAGGTTAGCTAAGAAGAAGTGGGACACTGAGAGGACTGAGGAGAGTAGACAGGAGTACAGGGAGATACAGCGTAAGGTGAAGGTAGAGGTAGCAAAGGCCAAACATACGCTTATGATGACTTGTATGCTAGGATGGACAGTAAGGAGGGAGAGACTGATCTATACAGGCTGGCAAGACAGAGAGATAGAGATGGGAAGGACGTGCAGCAGGTTAGGGTGATTAAGGATAGGGATGGAAGTCTATTGACAGGTGCCAGCAGTGTGATGGGAAGATGGAAAGAGTACTTTGAAGAGTTGATGAACGTGGAAAATGAGAGAACAAAGACTAGAAGAGGTGACTGTTGTGGACCAGGATGTAGCAAAGATTAGTCAGGATGAAGTGAGGAGGGCACTGAAGAGGATGAAGAGTGGAAAGGCAGTCGGTCCTGATGATATACCTGTAGAGGTTTGGAAGTGTCTAGGAGAGGTGGCAGTAGAGTTTCTGATTGGGTTGTTCAACAGGATCTTAGATAGTGAGAAGATGCCTGAGGAGTGGAGGAGAAGTGTGCTGGTGCCCATTTTTAAGAACAAGGGAGATGTGCAGAGTTGTGGCAACTACAGAGGAATAAAGCTGATGAAACAACTAACAGATTATATCCGATTACTTGTTTTATATTTCAGTAATTAAATACAATGATTGATTGGGAATGTGATCCTGATGCAGTATGTGCCAAAATCTGTGTGACTGTAAGTGATCGTTTCTTCCGGTGACATGAGTGTGTGAGCCAACAACTTGACAGCTGTTTTTACTGAATATGGACGCAGTGTTGAGGGTGATGAGGTGTGATTGGATTGATGAAGATTCAATGTCTTCATCCAAGACAAATCAAATAAGTACACATGTGTACTTATTTGCTGCATGTATTTCCTTTGTAGTGACTGTTTTCTCTGTGCTGGAATGTGTGTTTGTCACTATTAGTTTGGTGTTTGTGTATTGCTTTGATCAGCTGTGGTAGCAGCCAGCTGACAGGCTAATGGAGGTTTACACACTTGCTGAAATAGTTGTCAAGGAATCAGACATAGCCCCAAAGCGCACACACACTCACACACACACACACACACACACACACACACACACACACACACACACACACACACACACACACACACACATTTCTGGTTGTGAATTTGGAAGGTTGTGCGTGTGTACACACAGAGCAGGTGATGTGTTTAATGTGGCTTCTTTATGTAGAAAAATAGAACGCAAGGTGAGTTATCCACAGTCAGGGAAATTTCTGACAATCGCAATCATAATACAAAAGGACAACATTGTTAGCAGTCAAACGCTTTTGGTTCTTGGTCAAGATCATCTTATGGTTCATGAAAAATGTCCCAGGAATACATGGTACACAACAGTGTCCTTGCATGGTCCAAACAACACTTCCTACTAGCGAAGCGTGTCATGTTACTGTTTTCTAAAGTTATTAGAGTTTCAGTAGTTTAGCACTTTTCATGCACCATCCTAATTTGTATGTGTACATATCCACAGACAAAGTTACTTGTGTGTGATGCTGACGTCACTTTTACACAAATGGCGGGACACTTTTGCCATGCTGCAATGGCTTTGCTTGCTGTAATTCACTGTAGTGAAGCCTCACTCAGTGTAAATAGCTTGTAGCACTAAACACTTAGCTTGACAGTATGATATGTATGGTATAGGACACTTGGAGCAGGCTATATTTAAAGGATTTGGTGGAACAAAGACATTAAAGGTCAATGAGTACTGGCTTCACGTTAATTTTGTGAACACAGCTTAAATGTGTATTCCAATTCCAATGTATATTGTATAACTAACATATAAATCAAACTCGTAGCAACAACCCCTGGCTGACTACAGTTCATCACCCTGAGGAGCTACGTCTAATAATGATGCTGCATCTCAGGATTAGCATTCAGTCCCAAATTTAAGTTCAAGTTCAGCAGTAAGTGTGATCTGTTTGAAAACAGAGTAAGAGTTTGGTTGTGGACGTTGGGTAAACCTGATGTAAAAAATAAAGACTCTTTGCTCTCTCTTCCTCCTACTCACTGAATGCTAGTCTGCACTGCGGAGAAAAAAGAACTTCTTGGGATTGCTTTGTGACTGGTTTTAAATATTCCAAAAGACCTTCCTGCTTCCTAGTTGCTGCAGTCAGGTATTAGCTGTCAACAGAGTAAGGTATTACATCAATAGGTGACCTTTTTCCAGTCCTATCGCTTTTTGAAACCTTTGTTATTTCTCTGATGCTACTCGTTCCATTTTTTTTGCCGTTGTTACTTTTTACCAACTACTGGCTCTCTTGCTAGCTTCTCCTCCATCTCCTCCCCTGTCTTTTCTTGCTCAAACTGTAAATTTTAGTTATCCCTCAACCTAAATTAATGAGTCAGGCATTTGTGGTAAGTGTAGTTTTGTCTTAGCACTTGAGGTGAGGTTCAGTCAGGTCGAGGAGTGACTTCGCTCCACTGAGCATTGGGATATCCCTGTTAGCCCCCAGACAGGTTTAGCTGAAGCGGAGCATCCTAGCCCAGCACTGCAGCTAGTAGGCCCCGCTGGCGCTAGCTGTAGCTCTCACCCCTCAGCGCCCCCCAAGCAGTTTGGGAAACAGAGCAGTTGGATGACTGTGAGAGGGAAACATAGGCAGAAGTTTCCCGGACACCCCAGCCATCAAGTGCCTCAAATAACTGTGAAAGACATGCTGGTCATTGGCTTGTCTCTAGTGGGACACAGCTGTAACAGTGGGGCATACTCCAGACTGACGAAAAGGGTCTTTTAGATCTTCAGTTAAAGACCAAAATCAGGATCTACAAAGCAGTACTGCTCTCCATTCTTCTTTACGGGTCAGAAGCCTGGACAGTGGTCCAGAGCAGTATGCATCTGAGAGCACTTGAGGCCTTCCACCAGAGATACCTCCACAGAATCCTCAGAATAACCTGTAAGGATCGACAGACCAAAACCAGCGTCCTGCAGGAGTCAGGCATTCCTACCATCACTGCTTCATTGCCCAACACCAGCTCAGATGGACTGGCGATGTCATATGGATGCCAGATTACTGCCTACCCTAACAAGTCTTGTATTCACAGCTTGTCCAAAGAAACATGCTCCGGGAGACTGAAAGAAAAGTTACAACAACGTCAAAGATCATCTCAGGAAGTGCCACATACAGGGACGAGCTGTTCGAGAGGGGGCCGCACAATTTAACAACCATCCCCACTGTGCTGCTGTGCAGAAGTGCATATTGAAGAAAGAGTCCACCTCCATCAATAAGGTTCCCCAAAAACCCACAACCACCACTGCCCACCCATGTTCACATTGCACCAAAGGATGTGGGTCCCAGATTGGCCTCTTTGCACAGCATATATGTGTGTATAAGACATAGGCTGGAGTGGAAAACTAACTTTGCCGAGGGGATAATAAAAGTATGTTTCTTGCTTGCCCGGGGGGGGGGGGGGTTTGGGGTCTCTGCCTGTGAAAGCGCTTTAAAATGTCTGTTGACATGATGAAGCGCTTTACAGATAGAGACTGATTGATTTACTCGACATCAAAATACTCAGAATCCTTTATTAATCCCCCAGAGGGAAAATTACTTTTCGCTACAGTCACTCAGCAGTAGAACAAAGTAAAAAGTGAGACAGGAGTAGATAAATTACAATGAATGAGAGCAGATAAATCACAACAAGTAGACTGAATTAAATAGAAACATATACAGATACACACAGCAACAGTAACTGCTGCTTCCTGTTACTTTCATTGCATGTTAAAGCGAGGCATTGTACAGCCTGATGGCCACAGGCAGGAAAGATTTCCTCTGGCGTTCAGTAGTGTGTTCAGGAAGGGTCATCCTACTACTGAACATACTCCTTTGTCCCATCAGTGTCCTGTACAGTGTGTGGAAGTCATTGTCCAAGATGGCCCTTAGTCCGGACAATGTCCTCCTCTCCAACACCACAGTGAGAAAGTCTAACTTTACTCCCACAATGTCACCAACCCTGCGGATCAGTCTGTTCAGTTTGTTGGTGCCCCCCACCCTCAGACCACTACCCCAGCATACCACAGCATAGAGGAGCACACTGGCCACCACAAAATGATAGAACATCCTCAGCATTGTGTTACAGACACTGAAAGACCTCAGCCTTTTCAGAAAAAAGAGGCAGCTTTTGCCCTATTTGTAGAGGGCGTCAGTGTGTCTCCCCCAGCATGGTTTACTGTCAGTGTGGACCCCCAAGTATTTGTAGTCCTCAAGAACATCCACATTGACCACCCTGAATGTAGACCGGGGTTACCTGTCCCTTTGTACTCCTCAAGTCCATCACCAGTTCCTTCATTTTGGCTACATTGAGTTGGAGGTGGTTTTTCTCACTGCATGTGACAAAGTTGTCCACAACTGCCCTGTACTCCATCTTGTCACCTTTACTGATACATCCAAACACGGCTGGGTCATCAGAAAACCTCTGGAGATGACAAGTAGGTAGGTGCAGTAGGTCAGAGGTGTAAAGAGTAAACAGAAATGGAGATAGAACAGTCCCTTGTGGCAGCCTAGTGTTGCTGACCACCGTGTCAGACACACAGCCTCGCAGGCGCACATGCTGTTGTCTTGAGGTCAGGTAATCAACAATCCAGGACACTCGAGGATGGTCGACCTGCATTACCGCCAGCTTCTCCGGATGACCAATGTAATCTGTAGTTTGTAGTGTATCGTTTGTAGTGTAACTGTAAATTGCTGATAATATACGTTAATATTTATATTAACACAATCGCACAAATTTCCTCACTGTGGGACAAATAAAGGGTTATCTTCTCACCCAACAGAGATGGCTGAGTGGTATTGAAGGCACTGGGTAAATCAAAAAACATGATCCCCAAGGTGCATCCAGCTTGTCCAGGTAACTGTAGACGCGGTTCAGCCGATAAACTATGGCATCATCTACTCCAATATGGGGCTGGTAGGCAAATTGCAGAGTGTAGTTGGACTAGGGGTCGAAGATGTTCCAGGACAAGTCTTTCAAGGGTCTTTATGATGTGGGAGATCAGTGCCACAGGTCTGTAGTCTTTCACTCCATTTGGACGTGATGTTTTAGGTATAGGGACTGGGCAAGAGGTCTTCCACATTACAGGAACCCTTTGAAGACTCAAGCTCATGTTGGAGATGTGGTGAAGTCACCCACACAGCTGATAGGAACAGGCCTAAAATGCACATGAAATGAGAACCAATAAATAAAAGACATACAAAAACTGACATACAGGGATCTTAGGATTTAGGAAATGTATAATATGCCCATACTATTCCATTGTGAGAGATGACTGTGGGCCTTTAATTAGAACTTTGGCAGAAATCTCTTGCATAAGGTCTTCATATAGTCTAGTTGAATCTCCCCAAAAGGCCAAATTTGTTTACTTTGTGATATAAGCATAAAAATTTCCATACTTGCACCAAACACAGTACTAGAGTAAGGTAAGGAACTATTTTAATATTATAAACATTTACATATACTTATTCAATGATACATGTAATCCCATACATATCAACAGTGATGGGTCTATGTAAAGAAGGTTATATTATTGTGTACTATTATAAACAAGTGTAACCAATTCCAGAATCACCACATACATATCACAATAATACCACACTGATCAAACTGCTCATCTCTCTTATCATCTGACTTCCCAAGTTCAAAGTGAGGTTCTTGATCTTCCTGTCATTTTTGGTTACTGCAGGTCTGTAACCTGCACATATCTGTACATGTCAGTCCATTTGACAAGCACGTGCAGCTTGGCATTTTGCATGAACGCACACACTTGCATGTTAGCAGTTCAAAGACCGTATCTGGTGCAGGTGGGCAGCGCATCCAGTAAATGGTCAGCTTGCCATCATCGTCTGTCCAAGCATTTTCAGTAGGGCTTGGCACCACAGGGTTAGCCTGCAGACAGCACTTCCATATTGATGCCTGATAGTTGGCTCGTTGAACATGCATGAAGAGACAGTCTCTACATGGTGGCAGCTGGCTGGACTCAATCTCTCCCCTTTTGGTGCAGAAGAGCCGGTAGCGAAGTTCATTCACCTCAAGAGTGCTGCTATTAGCAACATACATGTGGCAGGTGAACTGCCCTAGCTGACTAAAAGTCTCGGAAGGAAGTGTCCTTTTCTCACCATCTTCAGGGCATTCAGCTTCCCTCGACCTGTGAATGCACTGACAGTGTTACAGCCTGTGAAGGCATGCAAGCCAATTAGACTGTAACAGATACTGTGCCCAAGTGAGCTGGCCAGTTTGCTTATGTCGACAAACCGTGTGCAGTTCTGTGTCCCACACTTCCGGTAGATGGGACAGCTGATGTCCCTCTGGAAGCCAAGACAAAGCACCATCATATCAGTGTCTTCAGCTGTGATGATAACTGCCTTTGAGTCTGAATTTGCTGCATGCAATGCATGCAGGAGCATGTCAGCTTCTTCATGCGTGGAGTGTAGCTCTGCTACTTTCTCACACTCATTTTCTGTCAACTTGTAGCAGGTTTCCTCACAGTTCATATATAACACCTTGCCATGCAGCATCTTTTTGTATTGTGGGAGTTTCCACTCTTCAACCAAAAACTTGATGAGACTGGTCTTGCTGGATGGGCTACATAGGAGTTTTCTCCACTGCTTAACATACTGTCCCCCTGCAAGGTTCTTGTCGTGAAGGGAGGTGTCTGCACCCCGATTTAGTCGTTCAGCACCTTTGATCGAAATCTGGTGATACACATCAAAAACGACATCAATCCTTTCACTCTGTGCCGCCTCGTGAAGGACCTGGGTCAAGGCTGACTCTACCACCTGTGCAAAGCTTTTGTTGTTGCCATTAATTTTTTGGATCAAGTTCATCCCATCAATGATAGAAGCAGATGGGGTTGGAATGTGTTCTGCAGGAGATACATTCTTCTCAAGCTCTCTGGCGAGTGCAGCCTTATTTGTTTTTCGTAGGGACCCATCAGCATTTGGCAGTGCCCATGGCAGAGGGCCTGGTGGGGGGCAAGGACATCCTTCATGTTCACCTTCCTGCTTTCAGCCACCAGGATCATGCGGCTGAACAGGTTTCTGCCTGCCTTCACAACCACATCTTGTGCTTTCTTTCCATGAGCCGTTTTTGTGCTGATACTGGAGAACGTCTTCAGGTTTTGCTTGGTCAGCTTGTTGTGGAATTTCACAGATGGTGGGTCCTCATCTAACCTTGTTTGTTTGAATACGTGGTAGGCCTTTTCTCCTATCTCAGGTGCTCTCAAGAGATCCCTGGTCACATCAGGTGGGGCCATGGTGCCAGTGGAGAGGCTAACCAGATTGGTATCATCAGGACACATAGGATTGAGACAGTTATTCTCCATAAGATCGATGAGAGACTGGACATCAGCTTCATTTCTCTTGATCCTTGGACCCTGTAGATCTGGATGGGACAGTTTGGACCTGCCTTGACCTATCAGGTCTCCCAGCTGTTGGAGGTACATGCTTCTGTACTCAGCTGTTAGGTAATATTTGGTCACAGCTCCTGGCTTCAAGCTGAATCCCTTTGTACCTCTGGCTGTCTGGGTGTCTTTTTTCACCGTTTCTTCTATAGCTTGATCCATAGGGATTCGGCCAAAGGGATTGGGGGAGCCCAGTTGAACTGAGAAACCTCCCTCCTTGAATTATTTGTACACTTCTGGGTGTGTAATTGGGAGCTGAGACATTTGTGCATAGTAATAGGGGAGGTAGCATGCATAATTCATCCTGTCATAAGCGAAGCACCATGGGATCATTGCTCGAATACTTGCCAAGTGTAACATCCAGTCTCCCTCTCTGGATGCTTGGTTGAGCCCCAAAAGGATTTCAACCATGTCCAAATAGGACATCCAAAAGGTTGAGAGGCTGCCATTTCCACCTCTGAGGAACTCGCAGTACACTTCAAACAGTTCCATGATGCGTGTACAAGAGCTGTTCTCAAGGACCTCCTTCAAAGAGACTTGTGAGTCTTCTTTCCCAAGGCTGTCAATGGTCCTCAGTGTCTCATCCAGGTGAACCATGTCCCTCATGTGAGTTGCTTCCAACCAGGACAGGAAACCCTTCCATGTCAGTCGCATGAGCGCCTCATACAGGAGCTTGTGGAGTCGCACATGTATCACTGGTGTGGCCATCCATCACACCAGTGATAGAGCCTTCTGCAGTGATGCCAGACTCAATGCATAGGTCTCGGAGGCCAGCATCTTGGAAACGCTTGCCTATTATTGCCTGTAGTGTGCAGATGGTGTGGAATACCCCAAGCCTGATGATAATATTATGGAACTTGTCACAGTGTTTCCATGTGCTCTCGACTGCCTTTGAATATAGGGCCTGGTCAAAGACGCAGACTATCTTTGTCAGGCCCCAGGTACTGCATGATGTTCTGTGACTGGTTAAGCACCTCGTAGACAGTTGACATTTGTGTTGCTGGGGCATTGATGGTAGGTAGATAGCCTACATTGTCAGGGATGACCATCATCTCACCTCGCATCAGGATGTTGAAGCCTGTGCAGCTGCTGACTGACTGGTTTTCTTATTGTGATATGCGTGCCAGGACCCAAAGAAGGTTCTTCTCTTTGGCAAGCTGAGTACAGGCTGCAGTATTGGCATCTGCACTTTTGCTTTGTGGTGGCCCCACCCGTTGTCCAGCATTATAAGATGGTAAAATTGGTGGGGGTGAATTAATGCTTCTCTTATTTGTTTTAGCAACTGGCTTTGCTTGCACAGCAATCCCATTGACTCTGTGAGATGTTCCCTCACCACTGACGGTTTCTTCAAGACGGTCGATATTGTCCCAGGCTAAAGTTGTGAATATACCAGGATGGATGTTAGCTGGTAGGGCAAGGTCACTCCCTGATGAAGAGAGTTTCCGGAGACACAGGGCAGTGTGGATCTCTTCCATCTGTGAGTAGGACACACTGTGACCAAGTCGGTTGAGGATATTTATCAGCTCTACATTCCCTGTCAATGACTTGACACTGAATGGCAGGAGGATGTGCTTGGAAGGCTTGGTCTTTCCACATGTTACTACATATACTATGTCATGGCCAAATGAGTGCAGAAGCTGTTGAACTCTCTGGGATGCACTATCAGGATCACTAGAGCCTGTAAGTAGATAGCACAGGAAGACAACAAGCGACTCTGGAATGGTAGGGCATTCCTCTTCTGATCTGACTTCAGGCGGCCAGGCTTGAGGAACATCTTGACTCTTTATGTCCGCTCTCAATTTGATGGCTGCTTTGGCTATAACATCTTGAGCACTGACACTTTTCAGGGTCTGCAGCTCCTTTTTGAGAGACTGATTTTCTTTGTTCCCTTGTTCCCTTGTGGACAGGTTATCTAGATAGAGGAGGAGTTTTCCTTTCTCATCAGAGAAGAAGTGCAAGGCTCCAGCAAACTCCCTCTCCAGCCCCTGCCTTATGTGCTCCTTGTTTGATTCCTTGACTTGGACAACGCCTTGGGAGTTCATTGAAGCAACCAGTCTAGTGTTCAGATCAGTCATTTCCATCACTTGAGGATTACTAAAAAGCTCCATCCTGATGAAGAGGAACAGCTCATTGTATGAATGATTCTCAGCAGCTTCATACTGGGCTGCGGCATCATCATTTTGATTGGTTGCAACCTCTTCTTTGGAAACCTCATTCTTAGTGTAAAGTGTATAGCATGACCTGTGATAGTGCCCTTCAGCTGCTACAAGGTCCCTACTCACAATAGCAAGGACTCTGGTGTCCATTTTTTTTGTGGCTCATCTTTGCATCAGCTCGTAGTTCTCAACACTGTACCAGTACTCTCTACTTTATAAGTCCTAGATGTACCCAGGGCATGTCGAGCTGCTCGTTTAGATTCTTTGTCTTCAGCAGAGCTGCTGGGACTTTGTTTTTCTTTGGCAAGGATGCCATCAAGAACTTTTTTCATAGTGAAGATACTGTGACACTTTCTGTGGTAGTAGATTGCTGGAATCTGTCCCTCAGGAATGTCTCTTGCCAGTTCCAAAAGTGGTACATGATTTCGTATCTGAGCTGCCCTTAGCAGAGTTTTGCAGGAGCCAACATTCTGTGGTGAAACCAACTTATCTGAATCATCTGAGCATTGGATGATGCACTCCAGCTGTGGGTGCTTTGGTAGTGGGTTGTTACTCACTTGTTCACCGGTGGCCATATTCAGTTAGCTTTCAAATGCAACATACCATCAAAAATCATCATCAGTTAGAACCTAAAAGCAAATTGTATTGTAAACTCTGAACTCTGCTCAGATCTCGGTATCCTACATGACTGGTTGAATGCTAACCATTTAACTATTAATGTCAAGAAAACAAATTGCATGTACTTGCACTCACCTGAGAAATCCATATTCGTCTCAGACCCAATTCACTTTGCTAGTCATAAGCTGTCCATTACAGAAACCTATAAATATCTAGGAGTAGTTCTTCATTCACACCTCACTTACCGAAATCATGTTCATTATTTAACAAAGAGGCTCAACCAGAAACTGTACGTATATACCAGGATCAGACCATATCTTACCATTGCTGTCTCTAACACATATCTTCATGCAGTAATTCTCTCAACACTATTTTACTGCCTCCCAATCTGGTCCCTCACCACAAAGGAAACTACTGAGCCAATAGCAAGACTGTACAATAGAGTTTATACGATTCATGGTAAATTTCCACTCTGGACTCAATGTAGCCGCAAGAGGACACAAGCCAGTGTCTTATTGTGCCGGTCCCAAGCCCGGATAAATACAGAGGGTTGCGTCAGGAAGGGCATCCGGCGTAAAACTTTTGCCAAATCAAAGATGCGAATCAAACCTATGACTTCCATACCGGATCGGTCGAGGCCCGGGTTCACAACGACCGCCATCGGCGCTGTTGACCTACAGGGCGCCGGTCGAAATTGGATTACTGTTGGTCGAAGAAGGAGAGGAGGAAAGTGCGTTCGCACGAAGAAAGAGAAGAGGAGCGCCAAGAGTATAGGACTAAGAGTAGGGACGTTGAATGTTGGAACTATGACAGGAAAAGGTAGAGAGTTGGTCGACATGATGCAGAGGAGGAAGGTAGACATACTGTGTGTCCAGGAGACCAGGTGGAAAGGTAGCAAGGCTAGAAGTTTAGGAGCAGGGTTCAAGTTGTTCTATCATGGTGTAGATGGGAAGGGAAATGGAGTCGGAGTTATCTTGAAAGAGGAGTTTGTTAGGAATGTCCTGGAGGTAAAAAGAGTGTCAGATAGAGTGATGAGTCTGAAGCTAGAAATAGAAGGTGTGATGTTCAATGTTGTTAGTGGGTATGCTCCACAGGTAGGATGTGAGCTGGAGGAGAAGGAGAAATTCTGGTTGGACTTTGATGAAGTGATGCAGAGCATACCTAGAAGTGAGAGAGTTGTCATTGGTACAGACTTCAATGGACAGGGTTAAATGGACAGGGTTAAATCAATCAAGTCAAGTTTTATTTATGTAGCGCTTAATCATGGCAGCAGACATTTCAAAGCGCTTTAACAGACAGAGAAACCCAACTGAACCCTCCAGAGCATAAGCGACAGTGGCGGGGATAAAATCCCTCGATGAGGAAGAAACTCCGGGCAGGACCCAGACTCTTTTGGGCGGCCATCTGCCTTGACCAGTTGGGTGGAAAAGAAATCAAAGGAAGATAAGAACAGGGTCAGAGAGAGAGAGACAGAGAGAGAGAGTGACAGATAGGCCAGATAGAGACAGAGTCAATATGGTTAAGGTTGTTAAAGTCAAGGCACAATTACAGCTGTGTGGATGACTGTATGGCGGCACAGAGGAAAAAAGGAAGCAGGACCCCAGCCAATGGATAGTTGAGGGGTGGTACTGGTGGGCTTGGAGGAGAAGGTCCACAGCACATGGAGAGATGGGGGTGATACTGGTGGGCTTGGAGGTGCAGGTCCACAGAGGAAGGTCCACAGCGGATGGGCGGATGAGGGGTGGAACAGTATGATGACATGAAGGAAGAGAGGCAGCAGGACCCCTGCCGATGGTTAGGTGAGGAGTGATACTGGTGGATGGGAGGTGCAGGTCCGCAGCAGATGGGTGGATGAGGGGTGAACCTGAGAAAAACCTGTGAGGACATAGAGCACAGAGACTCCAGGGAAGAAGTTGAGTTAGTAGGGCGTGATTGGAGACTTGGAGAGTGAGATCAGAGAAGAGGAGGAGTAACAGAGATGGTTGGAGAGAAGGAGGAGGAGAGAGGAACTCAGTGAGTCTGGATGTTGAGTCTCCAGCAGTGTAGGTCTATGACAAAAGGAAAAAACAAAACAAAACAAAACAAAAACGTAGTAACCTAAGTTTCCTTAATTGTGAAATTTATGAAAAAGAAAAGTTTTTAAGTCTAGTCTTAAATAGTGAGAGGGTGTCTGCCCCCCGACCTGAGGTAGGGAGGTGGTTCCACAATAGAGGGGCTTGATAGCAAAAGGCTCTAGCTCCCGTCCTACTTTTGTCGATTCTAGGAACCACCAGTAGGCCAGTATGTTGAGAGCGTAATGCTCTAGATGGATTATAAGGAACTGAAAGTTCCTTCAGATAGGTCGGTGCCTGGCCATGAAGGGCTTTGGAAGTGAGGAGTATTTTAAAATCTATCCCAGCTTTCACAGGAAGCCAGTGCAGAGAAGCAACACAAGAGAAATATGGTCCCTGGTACTGGTCCTGGTCAGAACCTGGTCTCTGGTACTGGTCCTGGTCAGAACCTGATCTCTGGTCCTGGTCCTGGTCAGAACACGGGCAGCAGCATTCTGGATTAGTTGAAGTGTATTCAGCGACTTTTTGGGGCAGCCTGAAAAAAGTGCGTTACAGTAATCTAGTCTGGAAGTGATGAAAGCGTGGATTAATTTCTCTGCATCACTCCGTTTTAAAATATGTCTGATTTTAACAATATTTCAGAGATGGAAAAAGGCCGTTCTAGAAACCTGCTTAATGTGTGTGTTAAACGAGAGATCCTGATCAAAGATGACACCTAGGTTCCTTGCAGTGGTTTTGGCCTCAAACGTGATGTCATCCAAGGTTATTACATCACTTGGTACTACATCCCTAACAGTTTTTGGGCCGAGCACAACGACCTCAGTTTTATCAGAATTGAGATGCAAAAAGTTATTGGTCATCCAATCTTTAATACCCTTGATACACGCCTGTAATTGACCTTATCAGGTTTAATCGAGAGATATAATTGCGTATCATCGGCATAACAATGGAAGTTGATGGAGTGTTTCCTTATCAAATTACCCAGAGGAAGCATGCATAAGATAAACAGTATTGGACCAAGAACCGAGCCTTGAGGAACTCCATAACTAACTGTAGTGGACTGGGAGGAGTCGTTATTAACGTGAACAAATTGGGAACGGTCAGTTAAATAAGACTTAAACCACATCAGTGCTGATCCCTTAATACCAATTGTTTGGTCCAGTCGTCCCAGAAGAATGTTGTGGTCAATTGTGTCAAACGCCGCACTAAGGTCTGAGAGAACCAGTATAGAAACAAGTCCTCTGTCTGAAGCGGTTAGGAGGTCATTGCTAACCTTGACAAGTGCTGTTTCCGTACTATGATGTTCCCTGAAACCTGACTGGAAATTCTCGAATAAACTGTTGGATTTAAGGAAATCACATAACTGATTAGCGACTATTTTCTCCAAGATCTGAGATAAAAACAGGAGATTTGAGATGGGTCGATAATTATTTAGAACAGTAGGGTCCAGGTTAGGTTTTTTGAGAAGTGGCTTGATTACAGCTACTTTAATGGACCGTGGTACATATCCAGTAGATAATGACATGTTAATTATATTAAGGAAGTGCTAAGTAGAGGTAGGGCTTCTTTGATGAGTTTAGTTGGAATTGGATCTAACAGACAGGAGGATGGTTTAGCTGAGGAGATTATTTTAATCAGCTGACTGATCTGCATTGGAGAAAAGACATCCATAGAACCAAAGGGTTCAGGAGTCAGCTGTGTGTTTTCCGGATCTAAGGGACCTAAAGAAGGACCAGAGTTTGAGGACAGGACTCCATTAATTTTGTCTCTGATGAGCAGGATCTTATTATTGAAGAAACTCATGAGATCATTGCTGTGGAGACTTGATGGAATACTAGGATCATATGTGGTTCTTTGTCAGTCTGGATACAGGACTGAACAAGAACCTGTGATTGTTTCTATTGTCCTCCATTAATGATGAATAATAGGCTGCTCTAGAGGAAAGAATCCCTTCCTGTATTTATGTAAACCATCTTGCCACGCAGAACGGTATTCTCCTAATTTTGTAGAACGCCATTTCCTCTCAAGTTGTCGGGATTCTTGCTTTAATTGGTGGGTATGAGAATTAAACCAGGGAGCTCGCATCCCCTGTTTTATCGTCTTATTTTTTAGTGGAGCAATTAAATCTAAGGTTTTTGGCAGAGAGTCTGAAGTAACGTCAACAAACTCATCAATTTGAGATGGACTAACATTAACTGAGTTCAGAAAATGACCTGCTGTGTAGTTCAGTAGTGGGATTAGATTAAGCATACTCTGGATTTCTTCCTTGAATTTAGAAATAGTATGATCTAATAAATTTGTAGTACAAACGTTTTTCTCAGGAAGAGAATTACACAATAGCTGAATGTCTAAAGTTATCAGGCAGTGGTCAGAAAAGATAGGATTATGAGGAAAGATGACCAACTCCCCAATTTCAATCCCATAAATCAAGACTAAGTCCAGAGTAGGCTCGAACTGGTGGGTAGATTCCTGTACACACTGACTAAAGCCTATGGAGTCTAGTAATGACATAAATGCCCTACTGAGGCTATCATTACTGTCGTCCACATGAATATTGAAATCACCAACAATTATGACCTCATCAGTTTTAAGAATTAAACTAGTTAAGAAATCAGCAAATTCAGATAGAAAGTCACTGTATGGACCAGGAGGACAATAAATGATGACAAATAAAAGGGGCTGAAGTAGTTTCTGGATTGGGTTTGATAGGCTCAGCCTAAGACTTTCAAATGAATTGAAGATAATTTTTGGTTTAGGGCTCAATTCTAGCGAGAAATTAAAAATTGATGCAACTCCGACACCTCTGCCTGAGACTTGAGGGATCTGATCATTTAGGGAAAAATAGTCATCCTCACCTAGCCATGTTTCTGTTAAACAGAATAAATCTATTTGATAATCTGATATAATGTCATTGATTAAAACAGCTTTGAAGACAGAGATCTAATATTTAGGAGACCACATTTTATTGTTTTGTACTCCGGAGCTGTTGAAGTCCTGGTTAAGAAGCGAACCAGTGCCTCCAATTGACTAAGTCTTGCTTCCATCCGAGAAAGAGCGCTACACTTCGTGCAGATGCCCCTTTCGCTGAAGGAAGTGGGGGGAAAACTATACATCAGACACACTGAGCAGCAGAGAGAAGGAGAGGGAGGAGAGTGGACAGAGGGAAGCGTAGCCATAGTTAGCAACAAAGATAAACTAAGCTAGCTCTGAAGTACGGCAGATTACTTTAATAAAACAGTTCGTAAAAGGTTAGCTGAAATATGTGAGAGCTTTCGCTATCGAGTTTTGAGATGGAGAGAAACAACTAGCTTCCTCTACAATTCTAAAATGACACAAGATATTAACAGTGATTGTGTGACAAAAGCGAACTAAGACGCCGCAGTCAAACAAACACAACAGGTAATGACAGAAAACTCTTACTGCAACAGGAAGTAACCTGCACCTTTCGTTTTAATGTTGAATAATGGTATGCCAATTCATTTTCAGATTGCAG
This sequence comes from Antennarius maculatus, assembly GCA_013358685.1. Taxonomy (NCBI): domain Eukaryota; kingdom Metazoa; phylum Chordata; class Actinopteri; order Lophiiformes; family Antennariidae; genus Antennarius; species Antennarius maculatus. The sequence goes on along the minus strand of CM023610.1, from coordinate 382,860 downwards.
ATGGAGGCAATTGATTGGCTGTGGCGACCCCTGAAGGGAAAAGCCGAAAGGAAAAGAAGAAGACTCGGAGGCCTGCCGTAAGGACTCTATGATCCTGTTAACTATGCTGGCTGAAAAAGGCCACAAGGCCTCACAAGAGAGATTACAGTACTGCATGGATCAGATAGAGTACCTGGGTAGGTTGATCAAAGAAGGGACGCTATCAGTCTCTCCCTCCCAGTTGGAGACGGTGTCAAAAGCTCCCAAACTAACCACTGTTAAAGAAATGATGACAACTTTGGGTATGACTGGGTATAGTTGAGAATGGATTGATGGATATTCTGCTATTGTCCAGCCTCTGAGAAACATGATTAAAGAAAATGGCACTTAACAAAATAAGTTGGACATCAGGACACATTGCTTTTGAAACCATTACAACTTTGCTGGAACAGGTGCCAGCTTTGACTCTTCCAGACTATAAGAAACCGTTCCATTTGTTTGTATCATGTGTAAAGGGTAGAGGTAAGATCGTTCCTAAAAAGTCCAGCCCGACCCAAACTGAGCCCGATGGTATTAAAGCCCAACCCGACCTGACCCGAACATAGTTATTGACATTTTGATCCCGGACTGGACAGAATTTCGGGCTTGGATTCAGGCTTAAGATCTTACCTCTACTTTCAGCGCGTATAGGATCAGAAAGGTAGAAGATACAGCTGAGTCACGGAGGAACGGAGCAGGTTCTGGAGATGTTTCTCATACACCTTCTATGTTTTACCTAAATGATTTATTTTATAAGGGTATTCCTTAGTTTAATACCCATACATTGTTTGAGATACATAATATATAAATATAGATTTATTTAAAAAGTCCGTACCGGTTCAGGCTTGGATATTAAGATCTTAAGCCCGACCCGACTCCAAACAACGTCCAGCCCGACCCGAACCAAACCCGACGGTATTGAAGCCCGACCCGACCCGAATTTCGTGTCGGGTCGGGCCCGAACTCGGGTTCGGGCGTAAGATCTTACCTCTAGTTAAGGGACATGCAGTAGGGATGTTAGGCCAGAGAACAGGTGCAGGCACGCATGCCCAACCAATTGCCTATTATTCTATTGCACTGACGCCAGTAGAACTAGGTGTGCCAAACTGGTATCAGCATCGGAGATATGATAAACTAAGGTCTGACCTGAGTGCTATCCCTTTGGAGTCGGTTTGACGTATGCATATGAGTACACAGAGAGGGCAAAATCACCCAGAAGAATGCAAACGGATGTTCACTAAAGACATGGTGGAGTTTGGGGCAACAGAAAACATCTTTTAGTGATGGGACAGTTGTGAATAAGTGCTTAAAAGCTGTTGTTGAGAAATTATCTGAAGGAAAACAGATGAGATGTGTGGAAAAACTCCCAACATCAGCTTCAACACAACCAGAAAATCAGAAATATTAACATCTTCATGCAACTATTCAGAGAGCACCATGCATATCTGTGTGTGTGTGTGTGTGTGTGTGTGTGTGTGTGTGTGTGTGTGTGTGTGTGTGTGTGTGTGTGTGTGTGTGTGTGTGTGTGTGTGTGTGTGTGTGTGTGTGTGTGTGTGTGTATGTGTGTGTGTGTGTGTGTGTCAGGTTCCTTCACAAAGATAAGGAGCTCTTTGCTGAGTGTAACACCACTATGAAACACACACAAGAGGAAAAGATGCTGATCAAGTCCAGTGGTCTCTTTCACCAAAATTACAGAGACCACCACAAGGTGACCACCACAAGGAGACCACCACAAGGTGACCACCACAAGGTGACCACCACAAGGAGACCACCACAAGGAGACCACCACAAGGTGACCACCACAAGGAGACCACCACCAGGAGACCACCACAAGGAGACCACCACAAGGTGACCACCACCAGGAGACCACCACAAGGAGACCACCACAAGGTGACCACCACAGGGTGACCACCACAAGGTGACCACCACAAGGAGACCACCACCAGGAGACCACCACAAGGAGACCACCACCAGGTGTGCACAGGCTCACCTTTTGCACAAGTGAATGACTGTCAGGCCACATGCCCCTTTCTCTCATGAAGAAAGTTCTGTTTGCATTTTTCCCCTGAAAGAGACAGTTTTTATTCCTGCTTTCTGAACATATTCATGTTTTTTTACCTGAAGTTTAGAACTTCAGTTCTTTAGGCTGGGACGTCTTTAATTTACGAGAAAAAGGATTATTCAGCTCTTTTTGCACTTTATTTTTAATTCTGAGGTTTGTGTGTTCTTCAATCTAACATAAAGGTTTGACATTTATTTTCCTGGGTCTACTTTTATTTATGGTGAGGTCAAAGAGCTAGCTGTGCTCACTTAAACATATCCTGCATTGAAAATTGATAATAAATGATTATGTGGACATAGGGACCGACTATAAGACACAAACTGGACTTGGGTTTGGACCTTTTATGAGGAGGAAATTTTTTTAACCGGACCCTCGTGGATTTCAATTGAATACCCCTGCTCTACACTGATTCTGCCTATGCACATGGGGTGTGTCATTTTTTTGGTGCAGCGTGGAAGGGGAGAGGTTTCAGAAAAACTGACCATTCTCTCGTTCACCATTGTGATCAGATTGTGAAATTATTAATGGCAATGATGAAACCAAGGACCTTAGCCATCATAAAGTGTGCTTCGCATCAGAAGAATGATTTATGGATAGCCATGGGAAATGCAGCAGCGAAGAAAGCAGCTTCAATGAACAATAAAGCCATAATGGTCACTCATGCTTGGATTCTGAGGAGCACAACTACCGAAGATTTGATGCTGCGACAAGAAGAAGCTCCAGGAGCAGAGTGCCAGTGGCTTCAGAGGGTAGCATCTAAAAATGAAAAAGGATTATGGAGAAATCATGAGGGGTTATTTCTTGCTCACAGCGGACTCCTACCCTTACCGATCAGTGAGGCATTCAAGTCTTGAAATATTGTGTAGCAGCATAATAGCTTTGCTAGAGCTGAGAGCTATCAATTACCAGTGACTCATCAGAAAAGAGGTCAAACCATTCTGTAAATAAATGGAATAATGGAATGCAACCATGAATTGTATCCAAAGCATTTTACTGCCACGTCTCTCTGGGCAATCAATTACAAAAGAGTATCATGAATGATAACAATTAGGGATGAGCGAGTACACCACTATCTGTATCTGTATCTGTATCTGTTCAACCAACTAGATTATCTGTATCCGTATCTGTATTCGGAACGGGCGGGGCTTAAACCGGAAGTGGGTGTGGTTTGACCGGAAATGGGTGGGGCTTAAATCACTACATTGTTTTAAGTCTAAAATTGATATGGATTGATCACAAGTTGCTGTATTTTTGCTTATTTTAAAACTATTTACAGAACAGCCTCAAAATTGAAATTCAAATAATAGTTTTTGATCACAAAAGTAAGAGAACTACATATAGAACGAGTAAACACAAAGTGCATTAATGAAGTGCATGCAATAAAAACAGTAATTAACTACAAAGTATGCATGAACAAGAATTGTCATACTCAACAAAACTTTTCAATTTTTTTTCTTCTTTATCCATTTTAATTTTTTTCTAGTACTTTTTTTTCAATTATTTATTTTTAGTACCAAATGCTATTGCCTTTTTTTCCACATAAAGTTAAACAATATTGATTATGGTGTGTGTGTGTGTGTGTGTGTGTGCACGCGCTATGTCTCAGTTAAAATATTAAGTATAGACGTTGTTAATTTGAACAGAGTTTAGAACAGGTAAAAAAAAAAGACTTTAACACCGAGGCGGTGGTTAAATGCACACGTATGTGCCGGCTGATTTTCCTTCAGTCCGATCACGAGTATTAACGGGCTTTATTTGTATTCGTACTCGTACTCGTCAAAATGCATTATCCGTACCGGATACTCGTATGAAACGATTATCCGGCTCAACCCTAATAACAATCATGACAGGAAGACATGAAAACCAAACATGACAACATTGTGAGATACAGTACATTGATTAGATAAGACCACTGAATTGCTTTAACTTGGCAGGTCCTCATCTGAAGTACCAGGACGCCTCTGGAGTTCCTCCTGTCAGCTGTGAGGTTGAACCAGCGAATCGCATGTTTGATTATTAGTCCATGGGCCAGACCAGATATAGGTACCACTCAAGGTGGCAAAACTTCAGTGGTGCCAATTTATTTGTTACACCAACAGAAGTAAAATTAAACGTGATAACCTTTCCAAATGAGCAGCTGTGTCATTATTTTGCAGGAAATCTGTTTTTGCACCTATCGCAATCATGCAAATTCACCTGGACGTTACAAATGTACTACAAATGTACGTTACAAATTATTTGAATAGTTCTGGAAGGTCAAGGCATTAGAATGAGAAAGTGCAGTACAGTGGTGAGTTTTCTTCTTTTCCTTTCGGCTTTTCCCTTCAGGGGTCGCCACAGCGAATCAATTGCCTCCATCTAACCCTGTCCTTTGCATCCTCTTCTCTCACACCAACTACCTTCATGTCCTCTTTCACTACATCCATAAACCTCCTCTTTGGTCTTCCTCTAGGCCTCCTGCCTGGCAGTTCAAAACTCAGCATCCTTCTACCAATATATTCACTATCTCTCCTCTGGACATGTCCAAACCATCTCAGTCTGGCCTCTCTGACTTTATCTCCAAAACCTCTAACATGTGCTGTCCCTCTGATGTACTCATTCCTGATCCTATCCTTCCTGGTCACTCCCAGAGAGAACCTCAGCATCTTCATCTCTGCTACCTCCAGCTCTGCCTCCTGTCTTTTCCTCAGTGACACTGTCTCTAGACCAAACAACATCGCTGGTCTCACCACAGTTTTGGACACCTTTCCTTTCATTTTAGCTGAAACTCTTCTATCACACATCACACCTGACACTTTTCTCCACCCGTTCCATCCTGCCTGGACACGCTTCTTCACCTCTTTTCCACACTCTCCATTGCCCTGGACTGTTGACCCTAAGTACTTCAAATCCTCCACCTTCTTGATCTCTTCTCCCTGTAACCTCACTCTTCCACTTGGGTCCCTCTCATTCACACACATGTACTCTGTCTTACTGCGGCTAACCTTCATTCCTCTTCTTTCCAGGACAAACCTCCACCTCTCTAGCTTCTCCTCCACCTCTTCCCTACTCTCACTGCAGATCACAATGTCATCTGCAAACATCATAGTCCATGGAGATTCCTGTCTAACCTCGTCTGTCAGCCTGTCCATCACCATAGCGAACAAGAAGGGGCTCAGAGCTGATCCCTGATGCAGTCCCACCTCCACCTTGAACTCCTCTGTCACACCTACAGCACACCTCACCACTGTCTTACAGTCCTCATACATGTCCTGCACCGCTCTAACATACTTCTCTGACACTCCAGACTTCCTCATACAATACCACAGTTCCTCTCTGGGCACCCTGTCATAAGCTTTCTCCAGATCTACAAAAACACAATGCAGCTCCCTCTGGCCTTCTCTGTACTTCTCTATCAACATCCTCAAAGCAAATACTGCATCTGTAGTACTCTTTTTTTGGCATGAAACCATACTGCTGCTCACAAATGCTCACATCTGCCCTTAGTCTAGCTTCCACTACTCTTTCCCATAACTTCATTGTATGGCTCATCAGCTTTATTCCTCTGTAGTTGCCATAACTCTGCACATCTCCCTTGTTCTTAAAAATGGGCACCAGCACACTTCTCCTCCACTCCTCAGGCATCTTCTCACTATCTAAGATCCTGTTGAACAACCCAGTCAGAAACTCTACTGCCACCTCTCCTAGACACTTCCAAACCTCTACAGGTATATCATCAGGACCGACTGCCTTTCCACTCTTCATCCTCTTCAGTGCTCTCCTCACTTCATCCTGGCTAATCTTTGCTACTTCCTGGTCCACAACAGTCACTTCTTCTAGTCTTTGTTCTCTCTCATTTTCCACGTTCATCAACTCTTCAAAGTACTCTTTCCATCTTCCCATCACACTGCTGGCACCTGTCAATAGACTTCCATCCCTATCCTTAATCACCCTAACCTGCTGCACGTCCTTCCCATCTCTGTCTCTCTGTCTTGCCAGCCTGTATAGATCAGTCTCTCCCTCCTTACTGTCCATCCTAGCATACAAGTCATCATAAGCTTCTCGTTTGGCCTTTGCTACCTCTACCTTCACCTTACGTTGCATCTCCCTGTACTCCTGTCGACTCTCCTCAGTCCTCTCAGTGTCCAACTTCTTCTTAGCTAACCTCTTTCTTTGTATACACTCCTGTACCTCCTCATTCCACCACCAAGTCTCCTTATTTACTTTCCTTCCAGATGACACACCAAGTACTCTCCTACCTGTCTCCCTGATCACATTAGCTGTAGTTGTCCAGTCATCTGGAAGCACCTCCTGACCACCCAGAGCCTGTCTTAACTCCTTCCTAAAGGTCATGCAATACCCTTCCTTTTTTATCTTCCACCATTTCGTCCTCTGCTCTGCCTTTGCCCTCTTCATCTTCCTCACCACCAGAGTCATCCTACACACCACCATCCTATGCTGTTTGGCTACACTCTCGCCTACCACTACTTTGCAGTCACTGATCTCCTTCAGGTTACATCGTCTACACAAGATGTAGTCTACCTGTGTGCTCCTACCACCACTCTTATAGGTCACCCTATGTTCCTGCCTCTTCTGGAAGAAAGTATTCACTACAGCCATTTCCATCCTTTTTGCAAAGTCAACTACCATCTGTCCTTCTGCGTTCCTTTCCTGGATACCAAACCTGCCCATCACCTCCTCATCACCTCTGTTGCCTGCACCAACATGTCCATTGAAGTCTGCACCAATGACAACTCTCTCACTTCTAGGTATGCTCTGCATCACTTCATCAAAGTCCAACCAGAATTTCTCCTTCTCCTCCAGCTCACATCCTACCTGTGGAGCATACCCACTAACAACATTGAACATCACACCTTCTATTTCTAGCTTCAGACTCATCACTCTATCTGACACTCTTTTTACCTCCAGGACATTCCTAACAAACTCCTCCTTCAAGATAACTCCTACTCCATTTCTCTTCCTATCTACACCATGATAGAACAACTTGAACCCTGCTCCTAAACTTCTAGCCTTGCTACCTTTCCACCTGGTCTCCTGGACACACAGTATGTCTACCTTCCTCCTCTGCATCATGTCGACCAACTCTCTACCTTTTCCTGTCATAGTTCCAACATTCAACGTCCCTACTCTTAGTCCTATACTCTTGGCGCTCCTCTTCTCTTTCTTCGTGCGAACGCACTTTCCTCCTCTCCTTCTTCGACCAACAGTAATCCAATTTCGACCGGCGCCCTGTAGGTCAACAGCGCCGATGGCGGTCGTTGTGAACCCGGGCCTCGACCGATCCGGTATGGAAGTCATAGGTTTGATTCGCATCTTTGATTTGGCAAAAGTTTTACGCCGGATGGCCTTCCTGACGCAACCCTCTGTATTTATCCAGGCTTGGGGCCGGCACAATAAGACACTGGCTTGTGCCCTCTTGCGGCTACATTCACTGTCACAGACTTCCACGCAATGATAAAGAGGCGTGTCATCCATGACAGCCCCTCAACACCCAGAGCCTTCTGTATTTCAGCGCGAATCTCATCAACACGCGGGGCTTTGCCACCATGAAGTTGTTTAACTACCTCGGTGACTTCGCCCAGAGAGATTGACTCGAATCCCCTATCATCCTCCAGCTCTGCCTCTGCAACAGAGGACGAGTGAGTTGGAGTAGTTGGATTCAGGAGTTCCTCAAAGTGTTCCCTCCACCGACCGACAACCTCCTCAGTCGTAGTCAACAGTGTCCTATCCTTGCCGCATACGGCTTGGATGGTCCCCCGTTGCCACCTCCTGAGGTGTCGGACAGTCCTCCAGAACAACTTTGGCGCTGTCCGGCAGTCCTTCTCCGTGGCCTCTTCGAACTCCTCCCACACCCTCTGTTTTGCCTCCATCACAGCCAAGGCTGCAGTCCTTTTGGCCCGTCGGTACCCTGCAACTGCTTCAGGAATCCCCAGGGACAACATGCCCCTGAAGGCCTCCTTCTTCAGTGGGACGGCTTCCCTGACCACCAGGGTCTGCCATGTTGTTCGAGGGTTACGGCCCCTTGAGGCACCCAAGACCTTGAGACGACAGCTCTCAGCTTCAGCTTCAGCACTGGAAGCTTTGAACATCGACCATTCAGGTTTGATGTCCCAAGCCTCCACAGGGAGGCACAAGAAGCTCCTTCAGAGGTGGGAGTTGAAGGCCTCATGGATAGAGTCCTCCTCCAGACGTTCCCAGTTCACCCACACTACTCGTTTGGGCTTACCAGTTCTATCCAAAGGTTTCCTCCGCCAACGGACCCAACTCACCACCAGGTGGTGATCAGTTGACAGCTCTGCCCCTCTCTTCACCCGAGTGTCCAAAACACACGGTAGAAGGTCAGATGATACAATCACAAGATCAATCATTGACCTCCAACCCAGGTTGCTCTGGTACCAGGTACACTTATGCTTGTGTTCGAACATGGTGTTAGTTATGAACAATCTGTGACTAGCACAGAAGTCCAACAACATAACACCGCTTGGGTTTAGATCAGGGAGGCCATTCCTCCCAATCACGCAGCTTCAAGTGTCTCTATCATTGCCGACGTGTGCAATGAAATCCCCCAGAAGAACAATAGAGTCCCCTACAGGGATTCCATCAAGGACCCCATTTAGGGACCCCAAGAAGGCCGAATACTCTGAGCTGACATTTGGTGCGTATGCACAAATAACAGTCAGAGCTTTCCCTCCCACAGCCTTAAGGCGTAGGGACGCAACCCTCTCATCCACCGGAGTAAACTCCAACACAGCGGCGCCCCACACCCAGCCTGCGCCTCACGCCTGACTCAGCTCCGGAGTAAAACAAGGTCCAACCCCTATCCAAGAATTTGGATCCAGAACCGAGGCTATGCGTGGAGGTAAGCCCCACCAGATCCAACTGGTAACGCTCCACATCCAACACAAGCTCCGGCTCCTTCCCCGCCAGTGAGGTGACATTCCACGTCCCCAAAGCCGGCTTCTGCCGTCCAGGTCTGGTCCATCGTGACCCCCTGTCATTACTGCCACCCATATGGCAGTGCACCCGACCCCATCGGTCTGCCCTGCGGGTGGTGGGTCCACAGGGGTGGGAAGAGTCCATGTTGCCTTTTCAGGCTGAGCCCGGCCGGGCCCCGTGGCAGACCCGGCCACCAGGCGCTCGCAGACGGGCCCTCCATCCAGGCCTGGCTCCAACGTGGGCCCCGGACTTCCTCTGCAGCTTGGAACCACCTGGAGAGCACCTTCTGGGAGGTGAGGGCTTTAAGCAGAGCTGCTTAGAAGTTCGCAACACCTTAGGAATCATTGTAGCTCCTTCTGCAAAGCAAGAGTGGGCCAGGCAGTAACTGCTGAGGTCTTAGCTGGTTCCATGGAAATACTCATGACAATGATGATGTCTCCAGGAAGGAGACCCCTGAGACATGGAACTCGCACTTCTTTGCTTTTAAAAAAGCAGACCAACAGTCACTGCAATAGATAGATAGATAGATAGATATATACTTAATTAATCCCGGAGGAAATTGCACACATCCACTGCTCAAGCACTACATAATGAACAAACAAAGGACAAACACCAAGAGAAAAAAAAACACTGACACCACAGGACATACACTACACTAACAGACACATGCAGCATTAACTGGACATATACTAAACTAAAACTAAAACATAAACAGTATAAAATTAAAATTAAGTTAAATAAAATAACAAATAAAAATAAAAAATCAAATTGAAAATTAGCAGGAGGCCCACATGGTGGGTAAGGTACACCCTTCTTACATTGTACGGCATGTCACTGTCTAATATCACATTTTCACAACACCTTGGCCCCACTACACTGCAGCACAGGCTGACATTCCATCTCCTCCTCTCCATTCAACCGCGTGCTGACCTCGCCACCTCCTCCCCGCTCCTCCTTAGAGAGTCATTGTACCCCCTGATGGCACGGGGTGTGAAGGAGGACCTCAGCCTCTCTGTGGAGGTGCTGTATGACAGCATTCTGCCGCTGAAGGTGCTTCTCTGCTGGGAGAAGGTGGTGTGCAAGGTGTGGCTGGTGTTGTTCATGATGGCCCTGAATTTAGACATGGTCCTGCTCTCCAGCAGCTTCTCCACAGAGTCCAGGCTCAGCCCGATCACTGAGCCCGCTCTGCGCATGAGTCTGTTCAGACGGTCCATATCTCTTTTCCTGGCCCCACCACCCCAACACACAATGGTGTATGACAGCACACTGGAGACAACGGACTGATAGAACATGAGAAGGAGCTTAGGACAGATGTTGAAGGAGGCTACCCTCCTCATCCTCCTCAGGAAGTACATCCTGCTCTGCCCCTTCTTGTACACACAGTTCGAGTTGAGTGACCAGTCCAGTCAGCTGTCTAGCTGCAGTCCCAGGTACTTATAGTTTCCTACCACCTCCACCTCACTGCCCTCGATGATCACTGGCTGTGGAGAGGGGGGTGCCCGCCGGAAATCCAGCACCATCTCCTTCGTCTTGGAGACATTGAGCTGGAGCTGGTTCTGTTGGCACCACTCCATGAAGTCAGCCACCAGTGCCCTGTACCCCCCCTCATCACCCTCCCGGATACATGCCACAATCGCAGTGTCATTGGAGTACTTCTGTATGTGGCATGTATCCTAGTTGTGCTTGAAGTCCGATGTGTAGAGGGTGACAAGAATGGGGGAGAGCACGGTCCCTTATGGCGCCCCTGTGCTGCTGGTCACCATGGAAGACAACCAGTCCCCCATACAGACGTACTGGGGTCTGTCCGTTAGGTAGTCTGTGATCCAGCTCACGAGGTAGGGGTCCACAGTCATGGAAGTCAGTTTTTCCTGCAGGAGCCGGGGCTGGATGGTGTTGAAGGCGCTCGAAAAGTCAAAGAAGAGCACCCTGATGGCACAGCCCCCGGCGTCAAGGTAGGAGAGCACACGGTGGAGGAGGTACAAGACAGCATCGTCACACCCAACCTTGGCCTGATAGGTGAACTGGAGAGGGTCCATTGCACCTTGCACCTGTGGACGCTGAAGGAGGAAAGGTCGACTTCTTCCTCCGCGTGTTCGTTTGATTTCGAGTTGTGAGAATGTTGGAGGTCTGAATAAAGGCTGGAGACGATGAACAGTCCTTCGAAGGTTTATTACAGAATATTCTGGGCACAAGAGACTTACAGAAAGAGCTGCAGCGGTGCACATGTGCAAAGATAAGGGAGGATCACACACATCATTTGTCCCCTAAAAGGCAGGATTGTGGGTGGTGAATCTATGATTTAACCTCAAAATATCTGCTCTAAACCGGTTTCAGTTGGTACATCATGATTTCTAGGTGTTAACACAACATTTCAAGTCGACAGTTTCACAAAATTATCTGAGAATACAGCATTATTAATCACGTGGACCCAGTGAGAACATATCTATTGCAGACAAATTGTTCACAGATATCGACAGTTATGCAAGCATTTCCAAATATGATTAAACAGTAGATAATTTCAATACAGAACCTTCATGACCTCAGACAGCCTGGTGCCATCCTCAGGAGCGCTGAATGATTTGAGACACACACACACAGAGCCTCCATTCCCCCTTTCGGACTCGAAAGAGTCCGACACACAGAAAAACAATCACACAAAAATAATACTTGCAGGGTCATCATCAGGGATGGGACTGTCAAAAACAGAAGACAGGAGCATCTGTTTATCAGCTGCTGGGTGAGGAACTGCCCGCAAAAGGGAAGCACATAGAAGAGGAATCATACAGCACAAACAGCCTAAGATAAGAAGTAAAATGATGCCAACAGGCATCAAAACTTTTAGACACACTGACCATAAGGGACCAGCAGAAAGCCAATCAAACGGAGAAAAGGAGTCAGGTTTATCTTTTGACATCGCTGCTGCAAGTTACGCAGTGCAGCCAACTGTGGTTCAATGGACTGAATTTCATCTGGAATACACAGTAAGTACAACATGGTTGGTTAAGAAGGACACATACACCCCCTGATGAAGCAGTCCAGAGATCAAGCACCAGTAGATGTTGTAAAAGCCTGGTTCTCATAGCATCAAGTTCATTGTTATAACCCTGATAAATATTAAGGGACATATTCATGAAACATTTAAAGTGATAATCAAGAGTTTCAATTCGGAAAATTTGAAAAGCTAACCTTTCAAAGGATCACCTTTCAAAGCTAATTTGAAAGGTCGGTGGCAGGGCCCCAGGAGTGGATGAGATCCGCCCGGAGTTCCTAAAGGATCTGGAGGTTGTGGGGCTGTCCTGGTTGACGCGCCTCTGCAACATCGAGTGGACATTGGGGACAGTGCCTCTGGATTGGCAGACTGGGGTGGTGGTCCCCCTTTTTAAGAAGGGTGACTGGAGGGTGTGTTCCAACTACAGGGGGATCACACTCCTCAGCCTCCCTGGCAAGATCTATTCAGGGGTTCTGGAGAGGAGGGTCCATCAGGAAGTCGAATCTCGGATTCAGTAGGAGCAGTGTGGCTTTCGTTCTGGCCGTGGAACAGTGGACCAGCTCTACACCCTCTGCAGGGTCCTTGAGGGGGCATGGGAGTTCGCGCAACCAGTCTACATGTGTTTTGTGGACTTGAAGAAGGCGTTTGACCATGTTCCTCGGGGGGTTCTGTGGGGGGTGCTTCGGGAGTATGGGGTACCGAACCCCTTGATTAGGGCTGCTCGGTCCCAGTATTTATTTAACCTTTATTTATCCAGGTGAGTCCCATTGAGATTACAGTTCTCTTTTGCAAGGGAGCCCTGGCCAGAGTTTGACGACCGATGTCAGAGTTTGGTCCGCATTGCCGGCAGTAAATCGGATTCGTTACCAGTGAGGGTTGGACTCCGCCAAGGCTGCCCTTTGTCACAGATTCTGTTCATAACTTTTATGGACAGAATTTCTGTCCATAAACGCCAAGGCATTGAGGGTGTCCGGTTTGGTGGCCTCAGTATTGCGTCTCTGCTTTTTGCAGATGACGTGTTGCTGTTGGCTTCATCAAGCCGTGATCTCCAACTCTCACTGGAGCGGTTCACAGCCGAGTGTGAAGTGGTTGGGATGAGAATCAGCACCTCCAAATCTGAGACCATGGTCCTCAGTCGGAAAAGGGTGGAGTGCCCTCTCCGGGTTGGGGATGAGATCCTGCCCCAAGTGGAGGAGTTCAAGTATCTCGGGGTCTCATTCATGAGTGAGGGTACGATGGAACGGGAGATCGACAGGCGGATCGGTGCAGCATCTGCAGTGATGCGGACTCTGTATTGGTCTGTCGTGGTGAAGAAAGAGCTGACCGAAAGGCAAACCTCTCGCTTTACCGATCGATATACGTTCCTGTCCTCACCTATGGTCAGGAGGTGTGGCTCGTGACAGAAAGAACGAGATCCCGGATACAAGCGGCCGAAATGAGTTTCCTCCGCAGGGTGTCCAGGCTCTCCCATAGAGATAGGGTGAGAAGTTCGGTCATCAGAGAGGGACTCAGAGTCGAGCCGCTGCTCCTCCGCATCGAGAGGAGCCAGATGAGGTTGCTTGGGAATCTGGTTCGGACGCCTCCCTGGTGAGGTGTTCCGGGCACGTCCTACTGGGAGGAAGCCCAGGAGGGAGGGAGGGACAACCCAGGACACGCTGGAGAGACTATGTCTCCCGGCTGGCCTGGGAACGCCTTGGGATTCTCCCGGAGGAGCTGGACAAAGTGGCTAGGGAGAGGGAAGTCTGGGCTTCCCTGCTCAAGCTGCTGCTCCCACGACCCGACCCTGGATAAGCGGAAGAGGATGGATGGATGGATGGATGGATGGATGGATGGATGGATGGATAATTTGAAAGGACTAGGTGGATATCAAACATTAAACAATACTGATAGTGGTAAGAAATAGACAGCAGTGAATAAAATTAACTTTTTTTAAAAAACTTTTTACGGACTGTACGCAAAGGACTAAATGAATATCAAACACTGAAAGTAAAACTGGTGAGTTGTGGGAGGTTTCACGTTCTTGTGGTGGGGTAGTACTTTAAGTAGAGCACTTGTCAGCAGAGGGAGGTCTTGCACCTTTTCCTCTGGGATGAGTTGTCAGGACCTTTCCCTCTGGGTTGAATTGCGAAGAGTGGAGTGGAGTCGAGCTGGGCGATGTCAGCTTCTTCAGGACCTTAGGGTTAGACTACCTGGTCCCAGGTTGATTCATTGGATTATTCTGCCCAAAAAAGTGAATTAACCTCTGTTGTTTGATGTCATCAGCAAGCGGTTGCCTGTGTTAGTTCCTCAAGTGAGGAACTTTCTTTGGCTTAGTAGTTCTCAGCAAGCACGTCCTTCACCAGCCGGTGGAGGAATGGCCAGACCCGTTGGAGATCTGGCAGGTCGGGTCAAAGAGATGTGGAACCACGTGTCCCCCTTTCCCAGCAAACAAACAGTAGTTCCCTTTCGCTCAGTCACTTGGAAGGGACCTGTCCACCTAGGTTCAGACCATTTTCATTTTGTTACTTTCAACCACACACTTTCACACACATTCATTCCTCTGGGGACATCCACCTGTTTCTGTGAGGTGGGAGAAAGTAATGGTTAGTTGTTTCAAGCCTGGGGGCCTGAAGTCTCTGTAGAAGCCAATGGAGCTGTAGGGGCTGGAAAAGGTCTGTTAGTGTGACGTTCGAATAGAGTCCAGCCTGTGGAAGTGTTCAGTGACATTCGTACATTCATCAGAGCCAAAGGAAGGGCCTGCAACCAATTCAAAGATGAGGCTGTCAGACATTTCGCAATTTTGTCTTTGATTGTTCTGTTCATTCGTTCAACTTTACCCTGGGACTGGGGATGATGCACAGAACCAAAATGATGCTTCAAACCCAACATTTGTTCAACAGGCTGGAGATGTTTATTTTTGAAATGGGACCCGTTATCTGATCGAATCTTCTTAGGAAACCCATGAGTCGGAATATAGTGATTCACCAGATGTTTGACCACTACACTAACTGTCTCTGTCTTACAAGGGTAGGCTTCAGGCCAACCCGAGAAAGAATCTACGATGACTAGCAAATACCTGTATCCTGACACTGGTTTAATCATGTCAGTAAAATCCATTGAAATCACCTGACCAGGAGCGTTCACGTCCGGATCATGAACTCCCTGTGGTGGTTTTGTTGTAGGCATACTGTTATACCTACAGCAAACCCTGCAGTCCTGCAGTTCACTTTTCACAATCTGTCTCATGAAAAGATGCCACCAGGATTGGAGTCGTCTCAGTGTTTCATCCAATCCTACGTGGTATGTTCCATGGGCATCAAGGATCAATTGTTTAAAATTATTTTGTGGAGGGATTAGTTTACCTTCTTCTCTCCACACCCCCTCTTCATCTGTAACACCCCCTTTCGATTTCCAGATACTCCTTCCTTCTGGACTAGCCCGTCTCTGCCACTCTAGTACTGTATTGGCAGTTACCTGTTGTTCATTACCTTCAAGCTCGCTCACTGAAAGTTGGAATGCCGGCCGATAGCCCGTGACACGTTTTGCTGCCCTATCGGCAGCTTCGTTTCCTGCTGAGATTAAATCATTCAATCGTGAATGTCCTTTAAATTTGATGATTGCTACTGCTTTTGGTAACATCAATGCTTCTCTTAGATTCATGATGTCTTTATAATGTTTGATTAGACCTCCAGCTGGTGTCTGGAAGTCGTTCTGCTGCCACTCACTCAATGCCATGTACCATTCCATGTGCATAGGCCAAATCAGTGTAAATGTTACAAGCAAATTTGTCTTTTGCCTCCTTCCCCCTTTCTGATAAAGTACAGCAGAAACACTGCTGGACTTTTCAGACACGTCAAGATAGAACATGGAGGTATAGTCAGGAACAGCAAGAGAAGCTGCCGTAGAGAGTTGTTGTTTCAAGGAGATAAAGGCATCTTCAGCCTCAGTAGTCCAAAGAAGGGTATTGGACAGGTTCCTCATGCCTTGGTCGTTCACCATGTCACGCAAGGGACGGGTGAATTCAGGAAAGTCCAGAACGTGGTGTTGAGAGTAGTTGAAAAGTCCAAGAAATGCAAGCATTTACTTCACATTGGTAGGTTTGGGATGGTGAAGGATGTCATCTTTGTGAGAAGAGGACCTTCCTGTGCCATGTCAAGAGATCAGGCGGCCAAGGAAAGAGACTTGCGTTCTGGCAATTTGAAGTTTGGACTCAGAGCATTTCAATCCAATCTTGGCCAAATGGCGCAGGAGAGCATGCGTAGCATCAAGACAGGATAATTCAGAGGGTGTGGCCATCGGGAGATCATCTACATACTGCACCAAAAGGACACCAGGTGGCAACTCTAAAGTTGACAAGAGTTGTTTCAAGTAGGCATTGAACAATCCAGATAAAAGGACAAAGCCTTGAGGGAGACGAGTGTAGGAATAACATTTGTTTTTCCAGGTAAAGGCAAAGAATTGTTGCATGGAAGGATCAAGTGGAATGCAGAAATAGGCGTTGGCCAGATCAATGCAGGTAAAGTAGAAGTGAGAGGAGGTTATTTGGGACAGTGCAGAATGCGGATTCAGGACCGGAAGAGTTGGTGTTCGGACAGCTGCATTAATCGCTCATGGACCACCCTAAATTTGCCTGTGCCTTTCTTTTCGACTGGAAGGATAGGAGTATGAAACTCCGATCAGGGAATTTCAGCTAGGACTCCTGCTTTCAGGAGGCCATCAATTGTTTCAGAGACTCCAAGCACCCCGACCTCTTTAACGGGTACTGGGGAACATAGATCGCACCAGGTTTCATTTGAAACATAACCGGTGGGACATCACCGGTGGGACATCACTATGGATGTTAGACATTGTCTAACATCCATAGGATCAACAGTCCATAAGGACGCGGGAAGGGAATCAATCAGTTTGGAAGCATGTTCACTGTCGGTGGTCTCACGTCCATGATGTCTGTCAAGTAACTGGTGTTCGAGAGTGGACAATAGAACAAATGGTTGAGATTGAATCCAATAGGCCTCCAAAGAAGGCGAGAAAAGTAATTCAGGCTGAAATGTAGTTTGCCAATCAGTAGTGTCGATACAAGACTTTACAAAAGGACCAAGATCCTTCTACGTGCGCTTAGGGGAGACCATCAGTGAGACATGAGGATGACACGGAGGCATGGTGGGATCAGGGGGATCCTTCATCATGTACCATTTGGATTGGTCCGAATGTAGTTCCACAGGGAATGCAACACGAGGTTTACCAGCAAAGAGGTCACCTAAGCACAATTCCCACATGTCGCCTTCAATATTCTGTAACTCGTTTTGACAGACTTCATCACCATGTCTGTCATAATAGAAAGTGCAATGCAATGAGTCAGATACCATATCACAAGGCCTGAGGTTGCGGACCCACAAAGTCCATGATGCCCAAAAGTTTTCAGCTAGACGCCAGCCATCAGAGTCAGTGTTCACTTTCGCCCACTAGATGGCAGCAGTGGCACAGGCCACAGGAGGGTCTTGCATGAGAGTCATCTGCGTCATCTGCACAGGAGAATTAGTCACAGAGCAGAGATAGAAGTTTCCATCCGGGAAACTCAATGTTAATCCATCAGGGCCACACTTAATGAGTCAACATGTGGCAATCAAAAGGTCTCTTCCTAACAAGTTGACAGGGCAGTTAGACACAAGGACAAAGCAGTGATCAAAAACAGTGTACAGTCACTGGAGAAGTCAATTGCAGGGATATGTCCTCACCCTTGAATCCAACGAGCGGGATCTTGCGTCCGGTGAGGTGGGCACCAGGCGGCAGGTTCTGCACGGTGGACTGACGAGCACCGGTGTCAACAATAAAAGGTATTGAAACGCCTCCTACCGTTAAGTTCATGATAGGCTCCTGCAGGCCTAGGCGCGGGGATTCAGGGCATCTTCATTGCGGAAACTGTCAACCAGGTGGCAAATACTGCTGGTTGGGCACCGGTGGATCGTGTT
This sequence comes from Antennarius maculatus, assembly GCA_013358685.1. Classification (NCBI taxonomy): domain Eukaryota; kingdom Metazoa; phylum Chordata; class Actinopteri; order Lophiiformes; family Antennariidae; genus Antennarius; species Antennarius maculatus. The sequence continues at coordinate 364,907 of CM023610.1, read as the reverse complement.
GCCACTGGCGGTTTGGCTGAAAACCGCGTACCTGGGGCCTGTTGAAAGTGCCTCTGACCATTTCCCGACCTGGTGATTGTCCTCTGCCGTGCCCTCCCCATCCAGACTGATAAGGGCATTGTCTACAGTTCCTGGCCCAGTGTCCAGACTGTCCACAATTGAAGCATACATTGCGACCGCCAGGGAGCGCACCTGGACCCATGAATGGACCTGCCTGATACATTATGCACTCTGATACAACAGGTGGTGATGAAGTCACAGAGCAGGAAGCAGGCTCCTCTTTTTTCTTTAAATCTTGTAATTGCATTTGAGCCAATTGTGCTTCAGTATTTTTGTGTTTGTCTACCTTAGATTCACGTTCTTTCACATGTCTCTGCAGATGGTGTTTAAGGTGGGAAAGCCACCTGTCTATTTCAGCACCCAGAAGGTCTGGGTTGGCATCCATGGCTTGTGCCACGGGTTTGGGGACACCCTTCATAATGGTGGCATGGAATACCTGTGAATGTAGAGGTGATGCTGTCGGGGCGTTACCTGTTTTTAGCGCATAATCGGCTTGAGCCCAGGCACAGAAATCTGCTGCTTCCTCATCAAGTCTAAAATGACACACTCAGGAAGGGGAAACACATTATCCAAAGCAGTGGACAGGGTGATGTAATCACCTCTAGTTAAAGGTGATCAGGCATTGCTAGACTGGAATTTTGAAACACGGTGTCCAAATGTGCTAATGGACAAGTCTGAGTTAGAATTACACGCGTATCCCCACCTGCCGTCATCCTTCCCATTACCTGCCTCTGCACTGCCTGCAACCAGTTCCCCCCACCTGAAGACAAAGGTGGAAGTTTCTGCATCAACACATTCAGATCGGTGGGAGCAAAGGGTCTCCAAATGGTGGCAGCATGTCCGGTTGCTGGATCCACCTTGGTAATCATCGGAGCCTGAATCTCCACCTGTGAGCGGGTGATTGGTTGGCAAGGTGGGGTCGGCTCTTCTCCGGAAGAGGTTTCGGTGCAGCTCAGAGGGGCCTTGGAGCCATTCAGGGTGGAGCCTGGGTGAGTTCCTGAAAGAGACTGCATTTGACATGTTAGTTCTGCCACTTGATTCTGTAAGTGAGCAATGTAATGTTTGTTTTCCAATTCTGGTCTAATTTGTGCGGCAGCTTCCTGTTCTCTTTTCGCTTTGTGCTCCACCTGGAGGTTGCGGCTTTCTGTCTCCGCTTCTTTAGTCGCTTTGTCCTCAAGTTGGGTGGCACGTCGATGGAGGTGGGTTTTCACTGAATCAGGGATTTCACCACGCCTGTTCAACTCCTTTATGTAAAACATCAAGAGAGTTAGTTTTTTGTCTGGTGGTTCTTTGGGGTTGGAAGCTTTTTCTAATTTTTTTTCTAATTGTGTCATTTCCTGAATGGCAGTGGTAGCGCCGGAGGGCAGTTGGTCAGCTACGTTCGTCAACTGTGTGTTTTCGAGCGATCTGATTAACGCGCCAGATGTGTCAACATTTCGGGTGAAGAGATTTAGACATTATACACATGCTGTTTGCTAATGGTAAACACTTCAACAATTTTGCTAGCTTCACAGTAGTCAACTTTAATCACACACTCATTTAATCTTTGCAGACATTAAACCCTATTCCAGTACACAAAGAGCTCACAGAACTCATCTAATCTTCTCTCAACCTTGAAGACTGTACACATTTAAACAATCACACACACACACACACACACACACACACACACACACACACACACACACACACACACACACACACACACACCTCTTCTGTCTCCCTCATCAGTGTCGTTAAACATGTTGATGAAGACCTAGGAGGAAACCATCCCCATTCACAGCATTTTTTCATCCACTCTTTCAATTCTGTTTTCTTCTTTTCCCGTTCTTTCTCTGGCAGACCCCCCTACGCACACATCTGCCGCATTTCTCACTTGTTTCCCAAGTGAAACCAACTCAGGGTGGTCAAGCATGGATCGCAAATCGAACCATTCCTTCTCTGTCAAATTCACCTTCCATGGTTGCTCCCTGACCTCCCTGACTGGAAGACTCTAGGACACCGCTCCCCGAGAAAGTGTCCCTTACACACAGTGAGACCTTCCCGCCTGTATGACTCCCTCCCTCGGGGAGATACAGAGACCACCTCCGATTACACGAACTTTCAAATACATCGGTACTGCTGTACATCGGATGTACGAACTTTTCTATTTCAACACAATGTTTTTAAATGAGGAATTCTAATCTCTAAGATTCCACAAAAGAATGAGACAACCTCTCAAGCCTAATTTTTCCAAATGCGCCGGCACAACCTCCGAACGCACAAATTCTTTTTTCTCAAATGCGCAAGTACAACCCCCAAACGCACGAACCTTATTCAGCTGTATTTCTGGTACCGCACTTATTCTTAACACATAACACTGTTCAACCAGCCACAGAGTGTGCTTTTAGATTCATCAAATTCACACATGAGAATAGACCTTAACGCCAGTCAACAGACAGAAGATCAATTTAGAGGATAAATGTCCTCTTAACTTTATCAATTGTTGGCCGGCCGATGTTCTGTCTGTCAACCAACACCTCAGTCTGAAATCACGTCGGGGTCACCAACTGAAGGAGGAAAGGTCGACTTCTTCCTCCGCGTGTTCGTTTGATTTCGGGTTGTGAGAATGTTGGAGGTCTGAATAAAGGCTGGAGACGATGAACAGTCCTTCGAAGGTTTATTACAGAATATTCTGGGCACAAGAGACTTACAGAAAGAGCTGCAGCGGTGCACATGTGCAAAGATAGGGGAGGATCACACACATCATTTATACCCTAAAAGGCAGGATTGTGGGCAGTGAATCTATGGTTTAACCTCAAAATATCTGCTCTAAACCGGTTTCAGTTGGTACATCATGATCTCTAGGTGTTAACACAAAATGTCCAGTCAACAGTTTCACAAAATTATATGAGAACACAGCATTATTAATCACGCGGACCCATATCTATTGTAGACAAGTTGTTCAGATATCGACAGTTATGCAAGCATTTCCAAATATGATTAAAGAGTAGATTATTTCCATACAGAACCTTCATGACCTCAGACAGCCTGGTGCCATCCTCAGGAGCACTGAATGATTTGAGACACACACACACACACATACACACACACACACACACACACACACACACACACAGACAGAGCCTTAAACGCATGAGCTCCAGGACCAGTCGCTCTAGGGTCTTCATTACGTGGTAAGAGCGACCGGTCGATGGTCATTGCACTCAGTAGGGCGTCCCTTCTTGGGTACAGGGATGATGCAGGAGGTCTTCCACAGTGGGACCCTCCCCAGCCGCAGACTGAGGTTGAACAATCGCTGCCACGAGTCCCCTAGTTCGGAAGCACAGGCTCGGAGGAGTTTTGGGGAGACCTTATCCGGGTGCTCTACTGAGAACTAACTGAGTAGCCAGAGACAAGTCCAGCAGGTTGGTGTCAGTCACAGAGTCAATCAAGGCGGAAACTATGAGGGACTCAGAAGAAGGAGAGAGAGAAAGAAGCAACAGCAAATCCTGACAGTACACCCCTTCAACGACCGCCCCCTGGCGGTCCACCAGGCTTGTCAGGATGGGCACGGTAAAAGTCCACAATCAACTCGGGATCCAGGATGAGGCTGCGGGTCACCCAGGAACGCTCCTCCGGACCCTAACCCTCCCAGTCAACCAAGTACTGGTAGCCACGGCCACGATGGCGAACATTCAAAAGATGGCGAACGTTAAACGCTGGATGGTCATCAATGACCCGGGGGGAAGGAGGGGGATCGGCAGGAGGGCAGAGAGGACTAGAATGGACCGGTTTTAGTTGAGACACATGAAAGGTGGGATGAATTTTCATGGAAGGCGGCAAACTCAGACGAACAGCAGCAGGATTTACCACTTCAACAACCTCAAATGGACCAATGAAACAGGGTGCCAATTTTCCAGACTCTACCTGCAGGGGAATGTTTTTAGTTGCCAGCCACACTTTTTTACCCAGTTGGTAGGGCAAAGTCGGAGTCCGGTGTCTATCAGCGATCCGCTTGTTTCACTCAGCAGAACAAGGCAGGGCTGAACGAGTACACCTCCAAATCTCCCGACAGCGCCGGACATGCTCTTGGACGGATGGAACAGTGATCTCTGCTTCCTGTTCAGGAAACAGTGGAGGCAAATATCCAAGAGCACATTCGAAAGGTGACATACCAGTAGTGGCTGACGGGAGAGAGTTGTGTGCGTATTCCACCCAAGGAAGATATAAACTCCTGTCCACAACACAGCGAAAGGCAGCCTCCAAGTGTTGATTAGCTCGCTCACACTGACCATTAGTCTCTGGATGAAAGCCGGAAGACAGACTCACTCAAGCACCCAAGGCTTCACAGAAATGCCTCCAAGCCTGGGAAATGAACTGTGGTCCTCTATCCGAAACAATGTCAAGAGAAGTCCCATGTAACCGAAAGACGTGTTGGACCAGCAAGACAGCAGTCTCGTGGGACAGTAGGAAGCTTGGGTAAGGGCAGAAAATAAACAGACTTAGAGAAGCAGTCAATTATGGTCGTAATAATGGAGTTACCTTGAGAGATGGGAAGACCAGAAATGAAGTCAAGGGCTATGTGAGACCAGGGATGAGTTGGAATGGGCAAGGGGCGGAGAAGACCAGCTGGCCGTTGATTGGACGTCTTCCCTCAAGCACAAACTGTACAGGCTAAAACATATTCTCTGGTGTCCATTGTTGGCCACCAGAAATGGCGTCTGAGGAGGGCCAGGGTTCGGCGAATTCCCGGATGGCAGGCAAATCGGGACGTATGCCCCCACTGGATGACCTGGGAACGGACAGCCTGTGGGACATACAAACAGTTGGGAGGACAATTACCCGGGTCAGGATCAGTCTCTTGAGCTCTCCTGATGCAGGACTCGATCTCCCAAGTAACAGCAGCTAAAACACAAGAAGGTGGAAGAATGTTCTCAGCAATGTCAGGTGAGTCAGCAGGAGAAAACTGTCGGGAAAGGGCATCAGGTTTGGTGTTTCTTGAACCAGGTCGATAGGTCAAGGTAAAATTAAAACATCCAAAAAACAAAGCCCATCTAGCCTGACGGGAGTTTAGCCGCTTAGCAGACTGGATGTACGATAAGTTTTTGTGATCCATCCAGACAACAAACGGGTGTTCTGCTCCCTCCAGATAGTGCCGCCACTCCTCCAAGGCCAACTTGACAGCAAGTAGTTCTCGATCGCCTATGGTGTAATTCCGTTCTGCGGTGGATAAACGGCGTGAGAAGAAGGCACAAGGATGCAGTTTTTGGTCAGAGGCAGATTGCTGAGACAAAACAGCTCCAACACCAGTATCCGAAGCATCCACCTCGACAATGAACTGCAGTGTTGGGTCAGGATGAGTGAGAACAGGCGCTTCAGTAAAACGTCTCTTAAGAGCCTGAAAGGCTTCATCCGCGTCTGAAGACCGCACAAAAAGGGACCTTGGGGGAGGTGAGACGAGTCAGAGGAGCTGCCACAGAACTGTAGTTCCGGATAAAACGGCGGTAGAAATGAGCAAATCCGAGAAGCCTTTGAAGTTGTTTACGGGTCTCTGGGACTGGCCACTGTGAAACTGCATGGATCTTCGTGGGATCTGGCTTTACCTGCCCGCTGCCAATGATGTAATCGAGAAATCCAACCGACTCAACATGGAACTCGCACTTCTCTGCCTTGGCGAATACTTTGTTCTCCAGCAGTCTCTGCAGCACCTGGCGGACGTGGGCAACATGCTCAGACGGAGAGAAAAATCAAAATATCGTCCAAATAGACAAACACAAAACGATTCAAAAAATCTCTTAAAACATCATTGACCAGGGCTTGAAAAACTGCAGGAGCATTTGTCAACCCAAAAGGCATTACCAGATATTCAAAATGGCCCAAATGTGTATTGAATGCCGTTTTCCACTTGTCCCCCATCGAATGCGCACAAGATGGTACGCATTGCAAAGGTCCAGTTTAGAAAAGATGGTAGAATTGTGAAGAGATTGAAACACAGAATTGATGAGAGGAAGAGGATATTTGTTTTTCATTGTTATTTTATTTAACCCTCGGTAGTCAATGCAGGGGCGAAGTGACCCATCCTTCTTACTAACAAAGAAAAAACCAGCACCAACAGGAGAGAAGGTCGGTCTGATTATACCCGCTACTAGAGAGTCTCTTATATACTGCTCCATTGCTTCATTCTCTGGTTTGGACAAACTATACAGACGGCTGGAAGGCAGAGTTGAACCTGGAAGAAGGTCAATGGCACAGTCATAAGGTCTATGGGGTGGAAGCGAAAGTGCTTGCTCCCTACTAAAAACTTGTGCTAGATCACGATATAAATCAGGAACATTACTTAGATCTGGAGGCACTGTAGAGGGCATGGTGGAACCTGGTGGTGGAAGAGCAGATTGCAAACATTTCGAATGACAGAAAGAACTCCAACTTAACACTTTTCCAATGACCCAATCAAAATTCGGATTATGTTGTTTTAACCAAGGATATCCCAAAATTAACGAAGTCTGAGGTGAAGAAATTAATTTAAACTGCAGTTGTTCTTGATGGTTGCCTGATAACAAAAGTTTAACTGGTTCTGATCAATGGGTCACTTTAGAGATTAGCTTCCCATCTAATGCATTGGCTGCTAGTGGGGTAGGAAGGGGTACTTTATCCAACCCAGCTTGTTGAGCCAGATTACAGTCCATAAAATTGTCCTCAGCTCCGGAATCCACTATGGCAGTCAATGGCAGAGTAGAGTTACTAAAACAGAGCATAGCAGGAAGTAGCATTTTTGTTGGGGGATTAGAGGAGGAAACGTGGCTCACCAGCACCCCCATATTCACTGATGAGCCTAGTCTTTTGGCCAAACAGGACATGTGGCGAGAAAATGTCCCTGAATCCCACAATATATACAAACGCCAGCCCTGATTCTACGCTGCCTCTCATCTTGTGTTAGTTTTGCCCGAGCCACCTGCATTGGCTCTTCCTCAGAAGTTGCAGTGGTCGGGACAACAGGCTTGTGAGGAGGTGATGCGCTGAACCTGCATGGTGGGACACTGCGAGGGTTAGACAAGGTGGAAATATGGCGGCTGGAACGCTCCCTACGACGCTCGCGGATTCGATGGTCCATTTTAATGGATGTCAAAATTAAAGAATCAAGATTTGCAGGATCCTCTTTTATAGCAAGTTCATCTTTCAATTGTTCAGAAAGTCCGTTCAAGAACACGCTCTGCAGAGCCAAATCATCCCACCCACTCTCGGCTGCTAGAGTCCGGAATTCAACTGAGTAGTCTGCCACACTACGAGTCCCTTGGGTTATCGAGAGGAGCCTCTTAGAAGCTTCTCTACCCTGGACAGGATGACCAAAAACTTTTCTCAGCTCCTGTTCAAAAGTTAAGGTTAAAGGTTAAAGGGGACAAGAGATTTATTTAACATTGAATGTGATGAGATGATGGACCAGATGATCAGGCTGAACAGGTGAATAGACAGGAGAAGAGAAGGCAGGCATGCGGCTGGGATGGTAATAGTCTAAACGGGCAGCAGACGGGAACTGGAACACGGAGAGAACAGAGTTATCAAAAAGTCAAGGTGCGAGTTCAATACGCAATACGCAAACGCGAAAAAAGCACATTGTCCTACATAGCCTAGCATAACATGACTTCATGCTAACAAACAAGAAGAAAATATGAGACCAACTTCTGTGTGTTGTACCTACTGTAGGTCCAGCACGCACACACGTAAGGGCGTGCACGCGCACACGCAATACACAAACGCGAAACAAAGGAGACCTCTCTACATAGCATAGTGTGGGAACCTACACAGGCAGGCAGACAACACAGCTGCATCACATCCACTCAACGGCCAGGTCACATGTTTTGGGTCCAATTAGGAGGTGATAAATGTTTGATGGTAGGATGACTCTCCTTGAGGTTTTCGGTTCCTTGGTTGTGGGAGCTGCACTCACTTGTCTGCAGGTACTTCATGGTAAAATGTTACTCACTGCCATTTGATCTTCTAAATGCCTGTCCATTTCATTTTACCAGGATAATTGTCAATTGCTTGGAGGACAGATTTCAGCATGAGACCTCTCAATGATTTACCTCACTGAGACCTGAGCTGCCAGGCTGTACGTGTAAATTACTAAAAATACATATTTTTATTGAATATTTTATGTATAGGCATTGGGATATGTTGGTCAAATTGCTGGTTTGTTTGGTAGACAGAACGTGAACCACAATTTTTCCTGTCCAAATATGCGGTGGGACAGCTTAGGAGACCAAAAAGTAGGCCCACACCTTTTAGTTATGTTCACAGTTGCTTGTGTTGAATTGTTTTAATGAGGCTGACATCTAACATGGTTGTTCTTTTCTTAAAGGGACCGGGCCAGCCACTGTTTTATAGGAAAATCTGTACTTTTAATTTCTTTTTTTCTGTGTTGCCCTCCTGAATTTTATCTTTTTTTAAGGGGTGCTGGTGGTTCTCCTCTCTAACTGTCTTTGATGTAGGATACTCGTTGTACAAGGCCGGACCTACGCTGATGCCTGCACCTTATAGGGGGGGATTGTACTGGTGAGACACGACCTCGGTGTGAACTTTTCACAATTTTAACGGTGTGATATTTTATAGTTTTATTAGATTTAAAGTGTGGAGTTTTATTATTGCATGCTTGTGTTGGTATTGGGCCTGTGTTCTTACCGTTGTCTCACCAGTGGTCTCCATAGCAGGGGTCTTGCATCTGCGGGACTGGCCTTCATAGACCAGGGAGAATCCACCAGCCTTTTATAAGTTTTGAGGGAAATGTTTTAACTGTTTTTATGCTATGTCTGAGGGGCTAAAATAAATTTTGAGTACAGCTATATATACATGCCTCTTATCAATTGTCCCTCAGCGAGGAAGATATAGTGTCAGCCACGCCACACTTACCAAAGTTTTGTGGGTCCTCCTGCCCAGTCTCAGGAGGTGGCGTTGTCGGACTCGAAGGGAGGTAGCCAGACTCCCCAGATACCACACTAGCATAGCATGACTTCATTCATGCTAACAGACAACATTAAAAAAGATAACATGTGAGCCCAACTTATGTGTGTTGTACCTAGATACTGTAGGTCCAGCACACACACGTGTTGGCGCGCACACACATGCAAAACGAAACAAAGCAGTTCTAACTAATTAGCCAAATAGCACTTGATCACTCATGCTAACAGACAACTGCTAAAAAGATGAATGTGGTGAGACTTACCTGTAACCAATGAGGATCAGTCTCAGGCAAAGCCCCGTCTGGACTGACCCTCATTGCTAAAACAGGCTGGAGTGAAGTGGTTCCACACAAACAAACCAGGCGATGTAGCCGCACATAGCCATTAAAAATGAAATGCAACCTCGCTCTCTTCTGTTCTTCTTTGGATGGGATTAAAAATAAACACTAGTGTTGATTTGTACAATCAACAACTGAGCAACTACCCTGTCTCCTTCTCAGGGACGCCATTTCAACAGACTGCTGCCTCACGTCCGACGCAAAGAACTCCTAAAACTTCCTAAAACTTCAAATATCTATTGATGCAGGAAGTGTTTGTTTACCAGATTCTAGGAGTTGGTCGGGTTGAGGAGGACCACTATGTATATGTAGAGACCTGAAAAAGTGTGATTTCCATAATAGGGACCCTTTAAAAGCCGAGTTAGAAAGGTGGGTCTTGAGTTTGCTTTTAAAAATGTCCAGACTCTTTTTCTCAAGTCCTCAGGCAAACTGTTCCACAAACATGGACCGTAATGATAAAAGGAGGCCTTGCTGTATGTTTTGGTAAAAACGTTTGGAGTAATTAAAAGGGCAGTGCCTGAAGACCTGAGAGATCTAGAGGGTGTATCTTCTTCTTTTCCTTTCGGCTTTTCCCTTCATGGGTCGCCACAGCCAATCAATTGCCTCCATCTAACCCTGTCCTTTGCATCCTCTTCTCTCACACCAACTACCTTCATGTCCTCTTTCACTACATCCATAAACCTCCTCTTTGGTCTTCCTCTAGGCCTCCTGCCTGGCAGTTCAAAACTCAGCATCCTTCTACCAATATATTCACTATCTCTCCTCTGGACATGTCCAAACCATCTCAGTCTGGCCTCTCTGACTTTTATCTCCAGAACCTCTAACATGTGCTGTCCCTCTGATGTACTCATTCCTGATCCTATCCTTCCTGGTCACTCCCAGAGAGAACCTCAGCATCTTCATCTCTGCTACCTCCAGCTCTGCCTCCTGTCTTTTCCTCAGTGACACTGTCTCTAGACCGAACAACATCGCTGGTCTCACCACAGTTTTGGACACCTTTCCTTTCATTTTAGCTGAAACTCTTCTATCACACATCACACCTGACACTTTTCTCCACCCATTCCATCCTGCCTGGACACGTTTCTTCACCTCTTTTCCACATTCTCCATTGCCCTGGACTGTTGACCCTAAGTACTTCAAATCCTCCACCTTCTTGATCTCTTCTCCCTGTAACCTCACTCTTCCACTTGGGTCCCTCTCATTCACACACATGTACTCTGTCTTACTGCGGCTAACCTTCATTCCTCTTCTTTCCAGGACAAACCTCCACCTCTCTAGCTCCTCCTCCACCTGTTCCCTGCTCTCACTGCAGATCACAATGTCATCTGCAAACATCATAGTCCATGGAGATTCCTGTCTAACCTCGTCTGTCAGCCTGTCCATCACCATAGCGAACAAGAAGGGGCTCAGAGCTGATCCCTGATGCAGTCCCACCTCCACCTTGAACTCCTCTGTCACACCTACAGCACACCTCACCACTGTTTTACAGTCCTCATACATGTCCTGCACCGCTCTAACATACTTCTCTGCCACTTCAGACTTCCTCATACAATACCACAGTTCCTCTCTGGGCACCCTGTCATAAGCTTTCTCCAGATCTACAAAAACACAATGCATCTCCCTCTGGCCTTCTCTGTACTTCTCTATCAACATCCTCAAAGCAAATACTGCATCTGTAGTACTCTTTTTTTGGCATGAAACCATACTGCTGCTCACAAATGCTCACATCTGCCCTTAGTCTAGCTTCCACTACTCTTTCCCATAACTTCATTGTATGGCTCATCAGCTTTATTCCTCTGTAGTTGCCACAACTCTGCACATCTCCCTTGTTCTTAAAAATGGGCACCAGCACACTTCTCCTCCACTCCTCAGGCATCTTCTCACTATCTAAGATCCTGTTGAACAACCCAGTCAGAAACTCTACTGCCACCTCTCCTAGACACTTCCAAACCTCTACAGGTATATCATCAGGACCGACTGCCTTTCCACTCTTTATCCTCTTCAGTGCTCTCCTCACTTCATCCTGACTAATCTTTGCTACATCCTGGTCCACAACAGTCACCTCTTCTAGTCTTTGTTCTCTCTCATTTTCCACATTCATCAACTCTTCAAAGTACTCTTTCCATCTTCCCATCACACTACTGGCACCTGTCAATAGACTTCCATCCCTATCCTTAATCACCCTAACCTGCTGCACGTCCTTCCCATCTCTATCTCTCTGTCTTGCCAGTCTGTATAGATCAGTCTCTCCCTCCTTACTGTCCAACCTAGCATACAAGTCATCATAAGCTTCTTGTTTGGCCTTTGCTACCTCTACCTTCACCTTACGCTGTATCTCCCTGTACTCCTGTCGACTCTCCTCAGTCCTCTCAGTGTCCCACTTCTTCTTAGCTAACCTCTTTCTTTGTATACACTCCTGTACCTCCTCATTCCACCACCAAGTCTCCTTATCTACTTTCCTTCCAGATGACACACCAAATACTCTCCTACCTGTCTCCCTGATCACATTAGCTGTAGTTGTCCAGTCATCTGGAAGCACCTCCTGACCACCCAGAGCCTGTCCTAACTCCTTCCTAAAGGTCATGCAATACCCTTCCTTTTTTAGCTTCCACCATTTCGTCCTCTGCTCTGCCTTTGCCCTCTTCATCTTCCTCACCACCAGAGTCATCCTACACACCACCATCCTATGCTGTTTGGCTACACTCTCGCCTACCACTACTTTACAGTCACTGATCTCCTTCAGGTTACATCGTCTACACAAGATGTAGTCTACCTGTGTGCTCCTACCTCCACTCTTATAGGTCACCCTATGTTCCTGCCTCTTCTGGAAGAAAGTATTCACTACAGCCATTTCCATCCTTTTTGCAAAGTCAACTACCATCTGTCCTTCTGCGTTCCTCTCCTGGATACCAAACCTGCCCATCACCTCATCACCTCTGTTACCTGCACCAACATGTCCATTGAAGTCTGCGCCAATGACAACTCTCTAACTTCTAGGTATGCTCTGCATCACTTCATCAAAGTCCAACCAGAATTTCTCCTTCTCCTCCAGCTCACATCCTACCTGTGGGGCATACCCACTAACAACATTGAACATCACACCTTCTATTTCTAGCTTCAGACTCATCACTCTATCCGCATATGTTAAAAAAAAAAAAATCATAAAAATAATTAGGACCAAGACTATTAAGAGCCTTGAAAACCATTAAAAGGATCTTAAAATCGATTCTGAAGTGTGCAGCTAACCACTGCAGAGACTTTAAAAATTGGTGTAATGTGAGCTGTCTGTCTGGTCAGAACTTGCGTAGCTGAGTTTTGAAGATGTTGTAGTAGAGTAGTGCTTTTTTTAGAGACCAGGAAGAACAGTGTTACAGTAATCTATTCTACAACTGATAAAAGCGTGCATTAGTGTCTGTGTTTGTTTGAGATAAAAATGGCCGCACCCTGGCAATGTACTTTAGATGATGAATACCAATCTTAACCATACTTTTATTTATTATATTTATTATATTGGCCACACTGTTCTGTCAAGACTAGAAAAAGACTGGTGGAGAACCCAAAAGTACGACAGAATAGCAAGCGTGTCAAGAGCCTCAAAAAGGTTTAATTGGACAGGCAGGGTTCTGGTACCAGGCAATCAGTCCAACAGGCAGACAGATCAGACAAACGACAGGCAAACAGGAAGAATCCAGAAACCAGGAAGGGTCAAGCACAAACCAAACACAAAGCAGGCAGACAGATCCAACGAAGGGTTGGCAACAGGCAGGGTCCGAAGAACAGGCAGGATTGGAACAGGGTCAAGGACAGTCAGGATATACATGCTGGAGAGTCAGGTTGAACACTTAACAATCTGGCAGATGACGAAGGGCTGAGCAGGATATATATGAAGGGTTGTGACTGATTAGGGGAGTGGCTGCAGGTGAGCAAAGGCAGATGAAGGAAATGAACTGATTGCTGATGGGACAGGATCTGAAATGACACATTAGTGATATGAAAACAAACGGGAACTATTAGACCAGAGGTGTGACAAGGGGTCAAAAGTGGAAGGAAAAAAAGATGTAACGTGACTCCAAAGCAGTTTCTCAAAGCACTTCTTTTCCACAGGGGTGGTTGCCACTGGCCGGGAGTCATCGAATCCAGTGATGGTTGGAGTTTTGGGTAGAGGGTTGTTAGGATTTCAGCCAGGGAGGTATGATGGTCTGGGACAGAGACTGGTTGAAGATCCTTGGGAAAATCCCAGCCCACTGGTCTGCACAGGACTTTAGCACCCGTCCAGAGACGCCATCGGGTCCAGCAGCCTTCCTCAGGTTAACAGCCGGCAGCGTGCGCCTCACCTCTAATTCCTCCACAGTGAGGGTGAAGCTGCTACGGGCTGTCAGACGGTCTGAGCCTGTATGTGATGACTCTGCTTCAGAGCGGGCAAAAAAGAGGTTTAGCTCCTCTGCCAGTGAGGCGTCGCCATCAGCAGTGTTGGCCTTGTGGTTGGTGATGTGCTGGACCCCTTGCCACACCTGCCCGTTGTTGCCGTCCAGGTAGCACTCCATCCTCCTCCTGTAGCCAGTCTTAGCCTTGCAGATGCCTCTCCTTAGGTCAGTCAGGGCCACGCTGTAGGTGGCCTTGTCTCCCGACCTGAAGGCGATGTCTCTCTCTCTCTCAGCAGCTACTGGACCTCCCTAGTCATCCAGGGCTTCTGGTTGGGGTAGATCTTAATGTTCTTGTCCACTGTAACATTATCAGTGCAGGTCTTTATGTAGCACAAGACGCTGTCAGTGAACACCTCCAGACCTTGGTGTTAGAAAATGTCCCAGTTAGTCCTGTTGGAGCAGTTCTGCAGCTGCTGGGAGGTTCCTGGTTTTAACAGTCTTTGTGGTGGTGAGGGCTGTTTTTCTAAGGGAGGTGTAAGCAGGGACTAAAAGCAGTGACAGGTGGTCGGACGGGGCCGGGTGCGGTAAGGGCCTGCCCTATATCCCTGATCGATGTTGCTATACATCTTGTCCAGAGCGTTAGCTCCCCAGGTAGCACAGTCCACATGCTGGTAGAGTTTGGGGAGTACTGCTTTTAGATCAACGTAGTTAAAGTCCCCAGCCAGAAAACACACCGCGGTGGCATACCTGCTGAGCTGTTTGCTAATGCTGCGGTCTGAGGGCCTCATAAGCATTAGCACTTGGTGAGCAGCACCACAGTAAACTCCCTGGGAAGGTAAAAAGGTCTGAATTCCAGTCAGGTATTTCTGGTCCGGGGAGCAAAGACTGTCCACTGTTGCTGTTTGTGCACCAGTGAGTATTAAACTAGTGCATAGCGAGTGTGACAGTGATCCTCTATTTACTACAAAGTCACACCCGCTATAGAAAACAATGAAAAATGAATATATGAACAAAAAGTTTCCACAGCATTGAACCAGTGTGACTCACCCCTCCCTCCAGACCTCCAGCACGAGGATGCCTGGGCGTGTGCACCCCCAATAAATGTCCCACCGGAACACAACCAAAAACAACCTAAATATAAAATTTGGGGAAGTTCATTAAAAATAAATAAATAAATAAATAAATAAAATAATAAAATATATATATATATGTGTGTGTGTGTATGTATGTATTTATAACACTGTTACACTGCATCTCCCGTCATTTCTCTGTTCAGGTTCTTTGGTAACTGAACTCCAGGACCTGTTTCTCTGATCGCGGAGCACCAGCTCACAAACACAAGAAGTGTTGATATGAAAACGTTTGTGTGTAGTTTACACGCCACAGAAATCACTGACGAGTGTTCACGACTGAACCAGAATCAGAACCCTGGATCAGGTATTCGATAAAGTGTTTGACCCCAGGAGCAGTGGGACGTGACCCCAGGTCTGGTCTGGTTGCAGAGATCTGGGGGTGGCAGGTGGCCGATGGGTGTGAACAGACAGACCAGTGCCCCCCTCCCACAGCAGGGACGTATTCCCGGCAGTGGGGGGTCCAGAGGAACGGTCTGAGGACAGCCAACATGTGGCCCTCCCCTCACCGGTACCCCCACCGCCGGTCGCAGACTGGGACTAAAGAGAGCTGACTCAGCGTCACTGTTGTGAAGGTGAAAATCACCCGTGGAAACAGAAGCTCGTCACTGCGCGGAGAGGAGAGGGATAGCAGCATGTTTGTGTGTTCATCTGCACCAATCAGCTGAGAGGATTCAGATGTAAATAAAGTTATTGACAAACAAGCGTGTTTCTTCTGATCTGCAGCGCATCTAATTAATATTCATCGTGACGTCATGACAGAATAGAACGTGTTACAGTACCTTGTGTTTCCGCGGGGCGGGTGTGTGTGTGTGTGTGTGTGTGTGTGTGTGTGTGTGTGTGTGTGTGTGTGTGTGTGTGTGTGTGTGTGTGTGTGTGCAGCAGCAGTGAAGATGGCAGCCCTCTCCTCCCTGCCTCAGGTACCGCTGCTCTCTCCTCTTCCTCCGCTCGGGCCGCCGCTGCTTCTCCTTACTGAGCGCGTGTTTACCGTGACGGTGGGCTCGAGCTGTAACAGAGCCGCACGCGAGCCGTCCGCCGGTTAGCGGCCTCGTGACGGACCGGACGACATAACACGTCGTCCGGTCTTCTATTACGCACTGAAGAGCCGCTGGCCGCAGATCGGGACCGGGTGACGGTCAGAGCCGGGGCCGACGAACCGAGCACCGCCAGCCGCTGCATCATGGTCCGAGATAGCGGAGGGCAAGCATCAGAGGGTTAGCATCAGAGAGTTAGCATCAGAAGGCTAGCATCAGAGGGTTAGCGTCAGAGGGTTAGCATCAGAAGGCTAGCATCAGAGGGTTAGCATCAGAGGATTAGCATCAGAGGTATGGCATCAGAGGGCTAGCATCAGAGGGTTAGCATCAGAGGGATGGCATCAGAGGGCTAGTATCAGGGCAAGCATCAGAAGGTTAGCATCAGAGGGTTAGCATCAGAGGATTAGCATCAGGGGGTTAGCATCAGAGGGTTAGCATCAGAGGATTAGCATCAGAGGGTTAGCATCAGAAGGTTAGCATCACAGGACTAGCATCACATCAGAGGGCTAGCTTCAGAGGGTTAGCAGCAGAGGGATGGCATCAGAGGATTAGCATCAGAGTGTTAGCATCAGAGGGATGGCATCAGAGGGATAGAATCAGAGAGCTAGTATCAGGGCAAGCATCAGAGGGTTAGCATCAGAGGGTTAGCATCAGAGGATTAACATCAGAGGGCTAGCATCAGAGGGTTAGCATCAGAGGGATGGCATCAGGGGGCTAGCATCAGAGGGATGGCATCAGAGGGTTAGCATCCGAGAGCTAGCATCACAGGGTTAACATCAGAGGGTTAGCATCACAGGGCTAGCATCAGAGGGTTAGCATCAGAGGGCTAGATGTAGCATCACCAACAGTGAAGAAATGATTGTTTCCATTCCAGGCATTAGTCTGTTAACTCACCATCACACGTGTAGATATCTACATACGTGTACAGGTGTGCGCTGCTCCTCTGCTGGTCTGTCCGGATTGGTGGGGCCGGTCGGCTCGGTGGCGTGAGTCGGTCCACCGACCGGTGGTTGGTGGACGGTGGTCTTATTTTATTGTGCACTGGAGTGTGGGCTGGCGTTGGCATTGCTGTCTCATTAGGTCTGGGGTGTGGGCGGGGCTCGGCTGGGGGCTCCTGGGGGCTGCTTGGCTGCGGTGGGCCTCTGATGGGTCCTGGCGTGGGCTGGCTGAGGTGGCCGGTGGTGTACTGGGGCCAGCAACCCCTGGTTGTCTTGCCTCTGTGAATGGCGATGCGGGGGGGGGGGGATTGCGGCCCGCTGGAGATCTCTGGTGCGTCTCGTGGGCTTGTGTGACCCCTGCCTGGGCTGGTGGGAGGCCAGATGGGCGTGTGGGTCACGGGCGATTATCCTGAGATCGCCCAAAAAGTATCTTAAACCCTGCTTCCATTTCCAACCTCCTGTCTCTGTGAAGTGGGATTTTCTGCAGTGACCGTAAAGAAAACCAAACTGGAGTAGACCGGACGTCCAGAACACACTTCAGGTGTCATTGTCTCCGTTACCCCTAGATCAGCGGTCCCCCACCACTAATTCATTATTGTAATTATTATTATTTAATTGACTTGTTCACCCTTTTATTGGAAATGATCAGTATTTCTCCTACGTTGAATGAACTGATTGTAAGTCGCTATATTTCAAAATAAACCTAATCAGTGCAGCAGCCAGGGTCCGGAGGGAGTCCGGTTTGGGGACCAAAGGATTTCATCTCTGCTTTTTGCAGACGATGTTGTCCTGTTGGCCTCATCAAACCTGGACCTTCAGCGTGCACTGGGACGGTTTACAGCTGAGTGTGACGCGAGCGGGATGATGATCAGCACCTCTAAATCTGAGGCCATGGTTCTCGACCGGTAAAGGGTAGTGTGCCCTCTTCAGGTTGGTGGAGAGTCTTTGCCCCAAGTGGAGCAGTTTAAGTGTCTTGGGGTCTTGTTCACGAGTGAGGGAAGGATGGAACGTGAGATTGACAGACAGATCGGTGCAGCTTCTGCAGTAATGCAGTCGCTGTGTAGGTCTGTCGTGGTGAAGAAGGAGCTGAGTCGCAAGACGAAGCTCTGGATTTACCGGTCAATCTACGTTCTTACCCTTTGGGTCACCTATGGTGACCCAAAGGGTCATAGGTGACCCAAAGCTCACCTATGGTCATGAGCTTTGGGGTCATGACTCCAAAGGACAAGATCCCGGATACAAGTGGCTGAAATGAGTTTCCTCCGTAGAGTGGAGGGGTGCACCCTTAGAGATATGGTGAGGAGCTCAGTCACCAGGGAGGAGCTCAGAGTAGAGCCGCTGCTCCTGGAGCGGAGCCAGCTGAGGTGGCTCGGGCATCTGTTCCGGATGCCTCCTGGACGCCTCCCTGGGGAGGTGTTCCGGGCATGTCCTACCGGGAGGAGACCTCGAGGAAGACCTGGGACATGCTGGAGGGACTATGTCTCTGGGCTGGCCTGGGAACGCCTCGGGCTCCCCCCCGGAGGAGCTGGAGGAGGTGTCTAGGGAGAGGGAAGTATGGACATCCTTGCTGAGACTGTTGTGACCTGGCCCTGGATAAGCGGTTGAAGATGGATGGATGGATGGATGGATAGATGATTGAATAATATTCTCTCTTTTCCACAGCTGTCAAATGGAAACCCTGTTTATGAGAACTTTTACAGACAGGTAAGATGATGGTCACCATGACTGTGTATTGCCTCTGTATATTGGTATGTGTGAATGGAACATATGGCAGTTATTTATCAAACACACATATAAGACAATACTTCGCACCTGGACTAAGATGTGTGCATTTACTCCAAGGTGGATCCTGGAAATACAGGGAGGGTAGGACCAACAGAAGCTGCGTTGTTCTTGAAAAAATCTGGACTCCCTGACATGACATTGGGAAAGGTAAGTAGTGCTTATAAATGTACTTTCTGTGGCTGATAGTGTCAGCGTTCCTTCTTTTTATTCTTTCCAGACATGTTATTACAGCAGACTTAACTTTCATCAGTTTTGGAACATCAACAACATCCAAAAAACCCCCCCCCCAAAAAAACCATTGGCTTGTAAAGTTCCCGTCCCCTGAATCAACAACATCTCTCATTAATGCATGAATCAACCAGATTCATGCATTAAATGTCACCTTTAGATTATTGTCTACTAATTGACTACTAATCTATCAGTTCAACGTCTCGTTTGCTGCACTAAGGTCACAGTGATATTTTTCCATGGGCATGACACGTGTAGTTTAATTAGCCACAACAATCTGAGATATTAACCATCATTTGCATCAGAAATATAACCTTGCAAATTTTTAAAAAGTTTTTTTAAAGGCAGATAGAGTTCCTAGACTCCTGACTTCATTATTCAGTTTGTTCCAGAGTTTGACACCAGTAAAACATAATGAAAAAGTTTTAGTGTAGTTCTTGCTTTCTTCTGTAAAAATGCTGTGTTACCTCTCAGTTGGTAGCTGGATTCATTTTCTGTATTTGTGCTAATATATTTTGTGGTAAACAATTATTGGCTGCTTTATACATTAGTTGTACAGTTCTCTAGCTGATGATGTCATGTAGTTTCAGTAGTTTAGATTTAATGAATAATTGATTTGTGTGAGCTCTATAATGTTCGTTGTGAATAATTCTTATGGCTCTTTTTTGGGTCAAAACTAAAGGTTGTAAACTAGTTTTATATGTGTTTCCCCAAACTTCAGCACAGTAGTTCAGATAGAGCAGGATTAGTGCACAATATATTATATGGAGTGCCTTCTGATTTAATAGTTTTTGAGTTTGCCACAGTATGGACACACTTCTGGTTAGTTTCTTTTGCAATTGTCTTACATGAGGTTTCCAATTTAGCATCTCATCAGTGATCACTCCTAGCACTCCTCACAGAGCTGGAAATGGCTGGTTGCTCGTAGCTGGCGTGTCCAATTGGTTCACAGCTATGGACTGGCCTTGCATTAAAGACCAAACTTTGGTCTTTGTTGTGTCGTTAACTCCTGTTTCTGCTGGCACCAATGTTCAAAGCTGTCCCAAATAGGAAACCTAACAGTGTTCTTTAGCGCAAAAACGTGACGGTATGAAATAACCATTATCTGCACTAACATTACATTATGTGTCTGTTTTACCAAAATTCGGTCTTAATCTTAATGTTTTCATAGACCAAATAAAGTCACGCCTGGGTTTGTGCTTCCTTATATAATACCACCTGCACAATCACAATGGTATTTACGCCTCATTAACATAATGTTTAGTCTGGTATACAAGACACTCACCCGTCCAACACAACCAGCACACTGGGAGATCAATTGACAGCAGTGTTTCTTTTTCTCCTGGTGTTTATCCAGTATTTATTCGTTATGTAATGCCTGAGTAGTGGATATGTGCAATTTCCTCCGGGATTAATAAAGTATATTTCTATTTATCTATCTATCTAGCAGATGATTGGCTAATGACTGGCCAGACATTTTTTATTTTTAGCCTTAAATGATTAGCAGTGTGCAGCATCGAGTATAAAGCAAGAGTAATCACAATACCTCTGTCATTTACTTTGTCAGGAGAGAATATTAATGAGGCAGAAGGCTAGTGTTAACAAAACCTGGTTGATGACTGGATGAAAGTACTAACCCCAGAAATCACCTCTGGAGGCTCCGCAGATGACATCTATAATGTCGATGGTTCAGAGAGCATTTCTGAACGGACCTGAACAAAGACGAACGTCGTCACAAACAAGTGGAGGTGGAAGGTGGAAGTCTTATGCCATTCAGTTCATTTTTCCTTCTTGTCTGTAATTCTGTTCATTTGTGTTACGTGTTTCAGATCTGGGATTTGGCCGATCCTGATGGTAAAGGCTATCTGGACAAACAGGTAAGGAGTTTTTTTCCAGGATTCTATTTTATTTTTGGTGGTCTCTATGTAACAGTACCTAGGCTTGCACTAGCCATTCGCCACTTCGCCATAGGCGAAATAAATTCCAGATTGTCTACAAGGTTTTTAGACTGTGTAGCCACAGTGGCGTTCTTATTTTTACGGAGAAAAGGCTAAAACTTACAACTTTTAGCGACGGTATTTCCACTAGCAACGCTTGCTAGCGACGCTATTTCCGCAGGCGCAGCTATTTCCGCATAGCCGAAGTGACCCGAACGCTTCTGATCATTAAATATGCACTCGGGTCATGACCTCTTCTCGCCCAATGAAAAGCAAGAAGATTGTTTTTTTACAAGCTAAACCCGCGAATTGGTGTACGACAAGGCGAGGACGATCGATCGAAAGAAATTAAGAATCCAGTGTCATATAGTAGAGTTTGTGTCCATCCATCCATCCATCCATCTTCCACCGCTTATCCGTAGTCGGGTCGCGGGGGCTGCAGCTTCTACAGGGAGCCCCAAACTTCCCTTTCCCCCCACATCCACCAGCTCTGACTGGGGGGTCCCAAGGCGTTCCCAGGCCAGTGTTGAGATATAATCCCTCCACCTGGTCCTGGGTCTGCCCCGAGGTCTCCTCCCAGCTGGACGTGCCAGAAACACCTCCCTAGGGAGGCGTCCCGGAGGCATCCGCACCAGATGCCCAAACCACCTCAACTGACTCCTTTCCACGTGAAGGAGCAGCGGCTCTACTCTGAGCCCCTCGTGAACAGCAGTGTTTCTCACCCTATCTCTAAGGGAGACACCAGCTATCCCCCTGAGAAAGACCATTTCAGC
This sequence comes from Antennarius maculatus, assembly GCA_013358685.1. NCBI lineage: Eukaryota > Metazoa > Chordata > Actinopteri > Lophiiformes > Antennariidae > Antennarius > Antennarius maculatus. The sequence goes on along the minus strand of CM023610.1, from coordinate 343,384 downwards.
CGCTTGTATCCGCGATCTGGTTCTTTGGGTCATGACCCATCGCTCATGACCATAGGTGAGGGTAGGAACGAAGACTGAACGGTAGATGGAGAGCTTCGCCTCTCGGCTTAGCTCCCTCTTTGTGACAACAGTGTGGTAAAGCGACTGCAATACCGCTCCTGCTGCCCCAATTCTCCGTCCAATCTCACGCTCCATTGTTCCCTCACTCGTGAACAGGACCCCAAGATACTTAAACTCCTTCACTTAAACTCCTTAGAGTTTGTGTAAAAACACTAATTGAACAACAAATGGTGAATGGTGAGAGGGGGGAGGAGTGGTGACAGACCGAGCAGAAGGTAAATGAAAGATATTATCAATACTTGTTTGTAGTCTTAGACTTTTGATCCCTATGACCAGGGATCAAAAGGAATCGCAGGAATAACCAGTGATACATGTAAATGTGGATTCACCTCACTTGCTATTTTTCATGCCTTTTTAAATTGAAATGAAAAATCATGTTATTGAATTAAAAAACAAAAAACTAAACTATGACATACTAATGGTGTTCGTGGTGGTCAAAGTTAAAATGTCTTCTAGTCCAAGTAAAACTTACAAGTAAACATTGAGTAATATTTTGTATGACTGTATCTTCACATAGTGAATGCAAATTTTTAATTGTTGAATCTCACATTTCTACCTGCATAAAGTAGGACAGAAATACAGATAGTTCAGCTTCAACTGTTGACTTTAGTGTATTTTTGTAGGTAAATTGAACAGAAGAGTTTGACCTCAGAATGCACCAGAAGGCAGGAAAACAACTTCATTTTCTAAAAATCCCCCCCCCCCGACACCCGCTGCAGCGAGTGTCGGTCGTCTGCACGCTGCACCGCTGTCTTGGACACAGAATGTGGCTTTTTGTGGCTTGCTCAATGCTTTTTCACTGAGCCACAGTGGCTTAGTCACACTAGGTCCTGGTGCAAGCCCAGAGTACCAATAAAAAAATGACTGAAAATCCTCTAACAGATTGTTCTCTAACAGGTAGTCATTTAGCTGTTTGGCCACTACGTTCTCTAGGATCTTAGATAGGAATGCCAGGTCAGAGATCGCCCTGTAGTTTGAGAGGATGCCAGCATCTAGGTTTGGTTTCTGAAGGAGGAGCTCGATCACAGCCACTTTGAAAGATTTCGGTACATAACGTATTTTTAAGGATTGATTAATTATGGATAGTACAGGTTTATTGATTAATGGTAAAACCTCTTTGAGGAGCGTACTTGGAATTTTGTCTAGAAGACAGGTGGTGGGTTTAGCAGAGGAAATTAAGGAATTTAAATCGGAGAGTTCCATTTGCTGAAAACACTCCAGGGTATTGCCAGAATGAGTTGATTATTCTGCTATCTTACTTGTGTTTGACAATACATGATGGATCTCATCTCTAAGATTTGTAATTTTGCTTTGGAGAAACCTAAGAAAGTCATCACATTCCAGATTTAAAGGAATGGTAGGCTCGATGCTGTTGTGTTTCTCAGTCACCCTGGCTACAGTGCTGAAAAGAAACCGAGGGTTGTGTTTATTTTCCTCTATTAAAGTAGAGTAGTAAGTATTTCTACTTCTACCGAGAGCCTTCTTATATGAAGTAAAGTTGTCTTTCCAGGTTGAATAAGATATTCCTACTGGAATAGGGGTCAGGGGAGCATGACTCTAAGGCTGAGGGGATTGTTTCTTTAAATTGAGTTATTACTGAATCAGTGATTGATCTAGTCAAGGTGGTTTTATTCTGTGGGTTAATGTTAATTAGGGCAAAGTCAAAAGTAACTAAGGAGTGATCTGACAAGAAGTCGTTTTGTGGGAAAATAGTCAAGTGCCCTCTATCTACCCCGTGGGTAAGAATAAGATGGAGGGTGTGATGGTGTTTATGGGTAGGACCTTCCACCACCTGTGAGAAGCCTAGAGAATCTAGCATAGACTTGAACCCAACGCAGAAACTATCATTCACAGTGTTGACATGAACGTGAAATCTCCAATTACTATAATATGACCTCTAATCATTTACACCACAGTGGATTACGATCGGTTTATTTCTACTCATTAACTTTAACTCTTTAACTGCTCTGGAGAGCTAACCGGCCGCTGGCTGTCTTACATTTACGTGTCTCACAATAGAGGATCCAATGACCAGAGTGTGTTTGTCAGTCGGCGGGGGCAAACATTATGGAGGACAGCTGGAGTTGTGTGATGTTGGAGGTGTCTGTTAGTAGTGTAGGTTCATGATGTTAAATGAAAACTGCTTCATCATTTAATGCATCAGTCCAACAAGGTGCAGAATGGAGCGGTCATGGACTTACATGACCCATCCTGCCGTGTGACACTGATCTGCACACGTCATAGTGCTGACGAGAGAATCATGCCAGCTGTGCTTCTCTCTGCTCTCAGGGCTTCTTCGTAGCCCTGCGGCTCGTGGCTTGTGCTCAGAGCGGCCAGGAGGTCAGCCTGACCAGCCTGGCCCTCCCCGCCCCACCGCCCAAGTTCGTGAGTAGACAAACCCGTGTTCTCCGTGACCACGACCAGTTGTGTTGATATGAACATTTCTATTGAAGATTGACATAAATGTCTGTGATTAAATCTTCTGTAAATATTAAATTAGAAGCTCAGAGGTGATGGTGTGTGAGATCCACTCATGACAGCTGTGATTGGCTGATTTCAGAAAGACCCCAGTAGTCCTTCAGTGAGCTGCACAGCAGCGTCCTCTGGAGAGTTACTATGGGCTGTCAGGGTGAGACACACACACACACACACACACACACACACACACACACACACACACACACACACACACACACACACACACACACACACACACACACACACACACACACACACGCAGCTACCTTCTGGTGGTTCTGCTGCATTTCCTGCAGGCACAAGAAAAAAAAGAGAACGTTTAAAAAGAAATGGTAATCTTGAATAATATTGAATTATTGAATTTGAAAGTTAACACCTGCAAAGGTGGCTTTTAGTTCTTGCAGAACTTTAAATATTTATGTTTATTTACATTTTTAAAACTTTACTTTTGTCCTCAGGTATGCAATTAACCAGAATTGTAGTCAGTAGGGACATCCCTCAATCTCCTGTCTTCATGTCCTTTCATTTGTGGTGGAATGCTGCATGGCAGGGATCCTTTTATACTGATGTTTCGTGAACCACAGGCTTTGTCAACAAGTAGAAGTTTACTTATTTCATTATTTACAGATGATAATGTTCATACCATTACGTGTTTTGCTTTGCAGCCGGATGAAAAGAGTAAATTTGATGGGATTTTTGAAAGTTTGGCTCCAGTTAATGGCCTGTTGTCAGGAGACAAGGTCAAACCTGTCTTAATCAATTCCAAGCTTCCTCTGGATGTTCTAGGGAAGGTACTGATCTGCAGTTTGGCTTTTTCTTTTGAAGTATAATAATTATTAAAGTGAGTCTGTTATTGTTCAGCTTTCATTTGTTCTGCTTGTAGGTTTGGGACCTGAGTGACATCGATAAAGACGGACATCTGGACAAAGATGAGTTCGCAGTGGTATGCACCTTATTCTACTTTCATTTGGTATATTCACACTTAAATGTTGATGTTTAAAGATACACACAGTGTGATTCTCTTATATGTAAATTGCAAAATTATAAATATGCGTATTAGCGCCCATGTTTTTATGAAAATGCTCAGTTTGGGCTTGTGCACTACCAGGTCACACTTCAGGTTCTCTCTATTCTCCCCCTTTTGGATATATTAGTTTACTTGCATTACAGAGTTATGTATTGATAGGAAGTCATCTTGAACCAGCTGAAGCTCATCAGTGCAAATTCAGTCATTGATAAATTATTGAATACTGGAGTTTAAAACTTGTATGGATGTTAGAAGAGGAAGAAGAAGAAATAAACTTTGTCCCCTTGGGGAAATTATCTTTTCACTCTCACTATATATATTGAACATGCATATACAGTGTGTGTGTGTGTGTGTGTGTGTGTGTGTGTGTGTGTGTGTGTGTGTGTGTGTGTGTGTGTGTGTGTGTGTGTGTGTGTGTGTGTGTGTGTACAAACATATATATATATAAATAAATGTCCCTGTCACCCTTGTAGGGTGATATCTGTGTGTCGGGTCCTCTACCAGACCCCTGGGAGTCTGAGGGTTCTGTCAGTATCTTAGCTGTTCCTAGGACTGCGCTCTTCTGGACTGAGGCTTCAGATGTTGTTCCAGGAATCTGCTGGAGCCACTCTTCCAGTTTGGGGGTCACTGCCCCAAGTGCTCCTACTACCACGGGGACCACATTAACCTTGACCTTCCACATCTGTTCCAGCTGTTCTTTCAACCCTTGATACTTCTCAATCTTTTCGTGTTCCTTCTTCCTGATGTTGGCGTCAGCTGGAATCGCCACATCTATCACCACTGCTCTCTTCTGCTCTTTGTCCACCACCACTATGTCTGGTTGGTTAGCCAGCAGCTGTTTGTCAGTCTGGAAGCTGAAGTCCCACAGGATCTTAGCCTTGTTGTTCTCAACCACCTTTGGTGGTATGTCCTATTTGGATTTGGGTACTTCTAGTCCAGACTGGGTACAGATGTTCCTGTACACTATCACAGCTACTTGGTTGTGCCTTTCCATGTATGCTGAGCTGGCGAGCATCTTACACCCTGCTACCACATGCTGGACTGACTCTAGGGCTTCTTTACATAGCCTGCACCTTGGGTCAGATCTACTGTGGTAGATATTGGCCTCTGTTGCTCTTGTACTTAGGGTCTGTTCTTGTGCTGCCATGGTCAGTGCCTCTGTGCTGTCTGTCAGTCCAGCTTTATTCAGCCATTGGTAGATCTTCTTGATATCAGCCACTTCCTCTATCTGACAGTGGTACATGCCGTGTAGGGGCTTGTCCCTCCATGTTGTCTCCTCCTCCTCTTCCTCCTCAGGTTTCTGCTGTCTAAGGCATTCACTGAGCAGTTCATCTGTTGGGGCCATCTTCCTGATGTACTCTTGGATTTTCGATGTCTCATCCTGGACAGTGGCCCTGATGCTCACTAGTCCTCGGCCCCCCTCTTTTCGCTTAGTGTACAGCCTCAGGGTGCTGGACTTGGGGTGTAACCCTCCATGCATGGTGAGGAGCTTTCTAGTCTTGATATCTGTATGTGTGTGTGTGTGTGTGTGTGTGTGTGTGTGTGTGTGTGTGTGTGTGTGTGTGTGTGTGTGTGTGTGTGTGTGTATGATGTGTATAATGTATACATTCATTCTACACAGACTGATTATTTCAAGTGTTTATTTCTTTTAATTTTGATGATTATAACTGACAACTGATGAAAACCCCAAATTCAGTATCTCAGAAAATTAGAATATTACTCAAGACCAATACAAAAAAAGGATTTCTGGAAATGTTGGCCAACTGAAAAGTACAAACATGAAAAGTATGAGCATATACAGCACTCAATACTTAGTTGGGGCTCTTTTTGCCTGAATTACTGCAGCAATGCAGCGTGGCATGGAGTGCATCAGTCTGGGCACTGCTCAGGTGGTATGAGAGCCCAGGTCGTTCTGATAGTGGCCTTCAGCTCTTCTGCATTGTTGGGTCTGGCATGTCGCATCTTCCTCTTCACAATACCCATAGATTTTCTATGGGGTTAAGGTCGGGCGAGTTTACTGGCCAATTAAGAACAGGGATACCACGGTCCTTAAACCAGTTACTGGTAGCTTTGGCACTGTGCCAAGTCCTGTTGGAAAATGAAATCTGCATCTCCATAAAGTTGCTCAGCAGCAGGAAGCAGGAAGTGCTCTGGAACTTCCCGGTAGACGGCTGCGTTGACCTTGGACCTCAGAAAACACAGTGGACCAACACCAGCAGATGACATGGCACCCCAAACCATCACTGACTGTGGAAACTTTACACTGGACCTCAAGCAACGTGGATTCTGTGCCTCTCCTCTCTTCCTCCAGACTCTGGGACCTTGATTTCCAAAGGAAATGCAAAATTTACTTTCATCAGAGAACCTAAGTTTGGACCACTCAGCAGCAGTCCAATCCTTTTTGTCTTTAGCCCAGGCAAGACGCTTCTGACGCTGTCTCTTGTTCAAGAGTGGCTTGAAACAAGGGGTGCCACAGCTGAAACCTATGTCTTGCATACGTCTGTGTGTGGTGCTTCTTGATCACCGACTCCAGCTACAGTCCACTCAGTGAATCTCCACCATATTTTTGAATGGGTTTTGTTTCACAATCCTCTCCAGGGTTCGGTTTTCCCTATTGCTTGTACACTTTTTTCTACCACATCTTTTCCTTCCCTTTGCCTCTCCATTACTGTGCTTGGACACAGAGCTCTGTGAACAGCTAGCCTCTTTAGCAATGACCTTTTGTGTCTTGCCTTCCTTGTGCAGGGGGTCAATGATCGTCTTTTGGACAACTTTCAAGTCAGCAGTCTTACCCATGATTGTGCCGCCTACAGAACTAGACTGAGAGACCATTTAAAGGCCTTTGCAGGTGTTTTGAGTTAATTATCTGATTAGAGTGTGGCACCAGGTGTCTTTAATATTGAACCTTTTCACAATATTCTAATTTTCTGAGATACTGAATTTGGGGTTTTCATCAGTTGTCAGTTATGATCATCAAAAGTAAAAGAAATGAACACTTGAAATAATCAGTCTGTGTGGAATGAATGTATACATTATACAAGTTTCACTTTCTGAATGGAATTACTGAAATAAATCAACTTTTTGATGATATTCTAATTATATGACCCTTATTATATGACACTTATATATGTAAGTGTCTGTGTAGGTTCTCAGTCATCCAGGTCATGGTTCTCCAAAAGCTGTTGAGTCGATCCACTGGACGTTAAGAAAGTTCTTGAAGACGTTTTGTCTCTCATCCAGGAAGGGCGGTGAGGGCGGAAAAGAGCAAGCGCAATTGTATAGTGATCCCGTATGTGTCTGGAGTGTCTGAAAAGCTGAGGAGGATCTTTAACAAACACAAGGTCCCTGTGTATTTCAAGCCGGGCAACACCCTCCGACAAAGACTGGTCCACCCAAAAGACCCCCCACCACACAGTCAGAAGAGCAATCTGGTGTATGCAGTAAAATGCAGCGAGGAATGCTCAGATGTCTACATAGGGGAAACCAAACAACCACTACACAGACGCATGGCTCAACACAGAAGAGCCAACACATCAGGACAGGACTCGGCAGTCTTCCTTCACCTCAAGGAAGAGGGTCACTCATTTCAGGACACCGATGTTCAGATCTTGGACAGGGAAGATAAATGGTTTGAGAGAGGACTGAAAGAGGCCATCCACGTCAAAGTGGAGAAGACATCTCTGAATAGAGGGGGTGGTCTGTGACATCACCTTTCTCCCATTTATCATCATGTCCTTTCAAAACTCCCAAAAAGATTGTCACAGCAGATTGACCCAGGTGATGTGTCTCATGCTAATGACCCTCATTAGCATACAAAGGTGTAACTCACATCCCAGCGACCCCCTTTGGATCCCCGTCAACAATCGTTGAGGAGCCAGACGGGTTTTGGCGACGTTCGTTGGAATGTGAACAGCACTGACCACACCCCACAGGGTTAATAATCTGACCATACCCCACAGGGTTAATAATCTGACCACACCCCACAGGGTTAATAATCTGACCACACCCCTCAGGGTTAATAAACTGACCACACCCCACAGGGTTAATAATCTGACCACACCCCACAGGGTTAGTAATCTGACCACACCCCACAGGGTTAATAAACTGACCACACCCCACAGGGTAAATAATCTGACCACACCCCACAGGGTTAATAATCTGACCACACCCCACAGGGTAAATAATCTGACCACACCCCACAAGGTTAATAATCTGACCACACCCCTCAGGGTTAATAATCTGACCACACCCCACAGGGTTAATAATCTGACCACACCCCACAGGGTTAATAAACTGACCACACCCCACAGGGTTAATAATCTGACCACACCCCACAGGGTTAATAATCTGACCACACCCCACAGGGTTAATAATCTGACCACACCCCTCAGGGTTAATAATCTGACCACACCCCACAGGGTAAATAATCTGACCACACCCCACAGGGTTAATAATCTGACCACACCCCACAGGGTTAATAATCTGACCACACCCCTCAGGGTTAATAATCTGACCACACCCCACAGGGTTAATAATCTGACCACACCCCACAGGGTTAATAATCTGACCACACCCCACAGGGTTAATAATCTGACCACACCCCACAGGGTTAATAATCTGACCACACCCCTCAGGGTTAATAATCTGACCACACCCCAGAGGGTTAATAATCTGACCACACCCCACAGGGTTAATAATCTGACCACACCCCACAGGGTTAATAATATGACCACACCCCACAGGGTTAATAATCTGACCACACCCCTCAGGGTTAATAATCTGACCACACCCCAAAGGGTAAATAATCTGACCACACCCCACAGGGTTAATAATCTGACCACACCCCACAGGGTTAATAATCTGACCACACCCTACAGGGTTAATAATCTGACCACACCCCACAGGGTAAATAATCTGACCACACCCCACAGGGTTAATAATCTGACCACACCCCACAGGGTTAATAATCTGACCACACCCCACAGGGTTAATAATCTGACCACACCCCACAGGGTTAATAATCTGACCACACCCCACAGGGTTAATAATCTGACCACACCCTACAGGGTTAATAATCTGACCACACCCCACAGGGTAAATAATCTGACCACACCCCACAGGGTTAATAATCTGACCACACCCCACAGGGTTAATAATCTGACCACACCCCACAGGGTTAATAATCTGACCACACCCCACAGGGTTAATAATCTGACCACACCCCACAGGGTTAATAATCTGACCACACCCAACAGGGTTAATAATCTGACCACACCCCACAGGGTTAATAATCTGACCACACCCCACAGGGTTAATAATCTGGGACTTTATCAGCCCCCTCTGAACTGAAGAAGTCTCTTGGATGAGAGACGAAACGTCTTCAAGAACGTCCAGTGGATCGACTCAACAGCTTTTGGATATATGTATGTGTATATACAGTGTGTATATATATATACATATACATATATAATACTATATATATGCTGTATATATATATATACACTATATATATATTATGTATATATATGTGTGTGTGTGTGTGTGTGTGTGTGTGTGTGTGTGTGTATATATATATATATATATATATAAAATCCTCACCTATAAAATTGAATAAGCACACTTGAAAATCTGTCACCAACTCCACCCACTACCTGTCAATCAAGCGCCCAACCAATCACGGCCATCTGCCAGAACAATATGTCATGAGACATCTGCTGTTAGGAGAAGAAATAACTCCACATGGACTCCAGGTCCCATCATCTAGAGTCAGAACTGTTCACAATGTTCATGTTAGTGAGCAGAGAGTCCAAACAGCAGAACCACACTAAACAACCATTAGTGAGTGAAACTAGCTGCTAGCACCAACAGTCTGTCCAGCTAGGGTTTCTGTTTGGAATGGGACAATCCATGTAGTACCCACAATGCTCCTTGTGTGTGTTTGTGATCCATTATTGATGCCAAAGCTGCATTTTCACCCATCAGTCATGCGTGTGCTTCAGGCCATGCACCTGGTGTACCGGGCCCTGGAGAAGGAGCCGGTCCCAGCCCTGCTCCCGTCGGCGCTCATCCCCCCGCTGAAGAGGAAGAGGAGTCTGGTGTCAGGAGCCAGCTCTGTGCCCGGCCTTTCCTCCAGCCCCCCACCACCAAAAGACTCCCTGCGCTCCACACCCTCCCATGGCAGCATGAACTCGCTCAACAGCACCGGCAGCCTGTCGCCCAAACACACGCTCAAACCTGGACAGGTAGTGAAGGGTTACTCTTGCATTAGTAATGCATTATTTGCATTAAAAAAAAAAAAAGTATATACTGTATATATATATATCAATCAATCAATCAAGTTTTATTTATATAGCGCTTAATCATGGCAGCAGACATTTCAAAGCGCTTTAACAGACAGAGAAACCCAACTGAACCCCCCAGAGCATAAGCGACAGTGGCGGGGATAAAATCCCTCGATGAGGAAGAAACTCCGGGCAGGACCCAGACTCTTTTGGGCGGCCATCCGCCTCGACCGGTTGGGTGGAAAAGAAATCAAAGGAAGATAAGAACAGGGTCGGAGAGAGAGAGACAGAGAGAGAGTGACAGATAGGCCAGATAGAGACAGAGTCAATATGGTTAAGGTTGTTAAAGTCAAGGCACAATTACAGCTGCGTGGATGACTGTATGGCGGCACGGAGGAAGAAAGGAAGCAGGACCCCAGCCAATGGATAGTTGAGGGGTGGTACTGGTGGGCTTGGAGGTGCAGGTCCACAGCAGATGGTCCACAGTGGATGGGTGGATGAGGGGTGGAACAGTATGGGGGCGCGGAGGAAAAAGGAAGCCGGACCCCAGCCGATGATTAGGTTAGGGGTGGTACTGGTGGGATGGGAGGAGCAGGTCCATAGCAGATGGGTGGATGAGGGGTGAATCTGAAAAAAAACCTGTGAGGACATAGAGCACAGAGACTCCAGGGAAGAAGTTTAGTTAGTAGGGTGTGATTGGAGACTTGGAGAGTGAGATCAGAGAAGAGGAGGAGTAACAGAGATGGTTGGAGAGAAGGAGGAGGAGAGAGGAACTCAGTGAGTCTGGATGTTGAGTCTCCAGCAGTGTAGGTCTCTAGGAAATTAAACGTAGTAACCTAAGTTGCCTTGATTGTAAAATTTATGAAAAAGAAAAGTTTTAAATCTAGTCTTAAATAATGAGATGGTGTCTGCCCCCCGAACTGAGGGAGGGAGGTGGTTCCACAATAGAGGGGCTTGATAGCAAAAGGCTCTAGCTCCCGTCCTACTTTTGTAAATTCTAGGAACCACCAGTAGGCCAGTATGTTGAGAGCGTAATGCTCTAGATGGATTATAAGGAACTAAAAGTTCCTTCAGATAGGTCGGTGCCTGGCCATGAAGGGCTTTGGAAGTGAGGAGGAGTATTTTAAAATCTATCCTAGCTTTCACAGGAAGCCAGTGCAGAGAAGCAACACAGGAGAAATATGGTCTCTGGCACTGGTCCTGGTCAGAACCTGGTCTCTGGCACTGGTCCTGGTCAGAACCTGGTCTCTGGCACTGGTCCTGGTCAGAACACGAGCGGCAGCATTCTGAATTAGTTGAAGAGTCTTCAGCAACTTTTTGGGGCAGCCTGAAAAAAGTGCGTTACAGTAATCTAGTCTGGAAGTGATGAAAGCGTGGATTAATTTCTCTGCATCACTCCGTTTTAAAATATGCCTGATTTTAACAATATTTCAGAGATGGAAAAAGGCCGTTCTAGAAACCTGCTTTATGTGTGTGTTAAACGAGAGATCCTGATCAAAGGTGACACCTAGGTTCCTTGCAGTGGTTTTGGCCTCAAACGTGATGTCATCCAAGGTTATTACATCACTTGGTACTACATCCCTAACAGTTTTTTGGCCAAGCACGATGACCTCAGTTTTATCAGAATTGAGATGCAAAACGTTATTGGTCATCTAATCTTTAATACCCTTGATACACGCCTGTAATTTGCGTATCATCAGCATAACAATGGAAGTTGATGGAGTGTTTCCTTATCAAATTACCCAGAGGAAGCATGTACAAGATAAACAGTATTGGGATACTGTATAAAATGTGTTTATCATTAACAATGTGATTGGCACTAAAACAACTTTAATGATATCAAAAAAATGATATCTCCATTTTAAACCTGATGCCAGCAGCACTTTTCAAATAGTTCTCAACAGAGACCTTGTGAACTTTCTGGAGTAAAGTTGGGAGGTTCTAGACGGCTTTAATTCTATTTCTGGCACAGAAAACATCTTCAAGGCCTCGTTTCTGTCAGCAACTAAATGAAAGCACATTCTGCACATATAAGATCAGTTAAAGGTAGTGATGGGTCCGGCCACACCGGTGCGTCAAGCTCATTAGCGAAGAACCATGTTGGCGCACGTATCGCTTTAAGAAAGTCACATGGCCAACACAGGAACTGTTTGGAACCGACACTGATGCCTCGTGTGTCCTGTGTCGGCGGGTTTTTCTACAGCTGAAGGAGTCGCATCAAAAGCGGAACAGACTCAATTTCAAACACTCCGAACACTTTTGTAAAAATACAAATATACAAAATACTCCGTGTACATTATTCATTGAGTGTATCTAAACATAAATGTATTATAATTTTAAATGAAGGTATGAAATAATGCTGTATAAAATACAATGACTTATTTTATTGTATATACTAGGTCATCAAATCAGTGTCAGTTCAGTCAACAGGGTCGCCTGTAGGGATTTTAATGTCCAGTAGGTGTCAGTATGTAGTGACCGTATGGACAGTCTCCATAGTTTGGTAGTGTGTGGTAAGGCTTCATTACACCTCATCCACCATCACTACTGAGGAGTCTGGACCTGAAAATGTTTGGAGTGTTAGGAAACGTAAGAGAAGGAAAAAAAAAAAAATTTTTGTAACTAAATTAAAAAATCCTCCTTCAGAAAAGAACAGAAAACATGATTTACTTTATAAAATGATTTTAGGAGTTTGACTCAGCTCAGTCGTGGGGGTTCAGTCAGAGTACAGCTAGCAAAGCAGTAAGGTTTTATAACGTTACTGCTGTCCCATCAGTAATGTTAACTTGTGTTTGGTCCCCTCTGGACTGGATGCATAAATTACTGGATGCTTTCTGTTTTTGTGTTGCCGTATTCTGTAGATGATCCCGTTGTATGTCTGACACCAGGCCTTAGTGGGGGTCCCACACTTGGGAAACATTCCACTCTGGTGTTTAGTAGTTGTCACTGCTCTCCTCCATGATCTAGAGACGTCTGTGTCCCACATTTACATCCCATCAGAAGTGGAACCAGTGTGCTAATGTCAAATAATCATCTGCACAAAACGCAGTGTACAGTTGTTAGCTTAGAGGGTGTTCAGTAATCGCTCAGTACATTTTCAGTCCTATAAGTGTGTGATGCATGGTTTCTTGGATTTGAATAGTGTCTCGTTGAGTGTCTGCTGTGCTGTGTGGGTGAACAGTGGAATGGAAATGATACGTCTGATTGATGGATGACGTGTGACGACCACCATCTGCTCTGGCCCAAGGAATACATCTAAGGATGGTCCCTGTTGTCAGTCATACGACATGTATGACGAGCTGCCAGGACCTGGAGGTGGTTTGACTGAGCGAGGAGAACCTCGTTTAAAGACTTGTGTGTTTTTGTGAGTCGGAGCCCAACAGGACACAGTTTGTTACCCCGGGGTGGGGTTCTTATCTTCTGTAACACTCTGCAAGCTGATCCATTGAGAAGACTCCAGAAGGCACTGACTGAGAACAGGTCTCTGTTCAGTAAAGCTGAACCCAGGTTGTATCTTGTAGCTGAATGATGGAATCAGTCTGATAAATGAACGTGTACCTCTGTCTGTCAGCATGGCGGGACGTGGGTGGTCCCGCTGTCGGACCGTGGTCTCTATGACGACATCTTCCTGAAGACTGATGCCGATCTGGATGGTTTCGTCAGTGGACACGAAGTCAAGGAAATCTTCATCAAGTCCGGCCTCTCCCAGAATGTCCTTGCCCATATATGGTAGGGATTGTTCACTGTTTTATTCCTTAGAATGTTCGCATAGCGCCACTTCCTGATCATTAAACCTTCACAAAGGTTTTACAGATTGTAACTCATGGATTTGCTGGAAAAGAGTTTATAGAAAAAAAAAATCTGAGACATTACCATTATAGTTTTTAATTGGTTTTAAACAGGTAATGCTCTCATAAACAGTTCAGAAGAAGAACTCTATCTTCAGATACCAAACAAGCTACTCCTCTGCAGCTGTCTCTGCAGTGTGGTAACTGCCCTTCATGACTCTCTCTGCAGTGTGGTAACTGCCCTTCATGACTCTCTCTGCAGTGTGGTAACTGCCCTTCATGACTCTCTCTGCAGTGTGGTAACTGCCCTTTATGACTCTCTTTGCTGCAGGTCTTTGGCCGACACCAGGCAGATGGGCAAACTGACCAGGGAGCAGTTTGTCCTCGCCATGCATCTCATCCAACAGAAAGTCAGCAAGGGCATCGACCCCCCACAGTCGCTGACTGCTGACATGATACCCCCCTCTGAGAGAGGCACGCCCATTCCAGTAGGTCCCTCCGACAGAAACGTTCAGCAGAGCTCCGTGATGGATCTAGAGTTATGTTCTTACAGAGCTCAGAGGGTGGAGTTGGTCTTCACACATCAGTGTTGGCCTTTCTGTTATCAATGCATGATTTCCAAGGGAGTTTGCTGTGTGTGTGTGTGTGTGTGTGTGTGTGTGTGTGTGTGTGTGTGTGTGTGTGTGTGTGTGTGTGTGTGTGTGTGTTTGAATGACAGGCAATATAAATTTTTTTGGGTTAAACATTTGTAGCGCTACATGCTTCCTGTTCAGTCAATCCAATCGATCTGATCTGAATTGAATTGCAGTGTTTTTTAGTTTCAGTAGCCAGTCCTAAGAAACAAACAAACAAAAACTTATTTCTGCCATTTGCATAAGAATTGGAGGACAAACTGCTCTCTGGTCAGTGTGTATAGTGGCACAGCTGTATTATGTGTATTATGTAGCTCTCATGTGGACCCTCTTCTTCTTCATCTCCCCCAGAGAGGAGATGAGCAGTTTAATGGCTCGGGGGATGAAGGAGTTCTTCAGTCTGTTGGTCCTTCATGTTGGGGGGGTTCAGCCTCTGGCTGCTCAGGCTTCTCAGGCTCCTCTGGTTGTTGGTAACGGTGTGCAGAGGGTGGCTGACATTGTCCATGATGTCCAGCAGTTTGTCCAATGATCTCTTCTCTGCCACCATAGCCAGAGGGTCCAGCTTCATCCCGACCACTGAGCTGGTCCGCCTGATCACCTTCTCCAGCCTGGAGAGATCCGCCTTGGTCACGCTCCCTCCCCAACACACCACAGCGAAAGACAGGACGCTGGCGACCACAGACTGATAGAACATCCTCAGGAGCTTCCTGCAGATGTTGAATCCCCTCAGCCTCCTTATAAAGTATATCCTGCTCTGTGCTTTCTTGTACAGCTGCCTCGTGTTGCTGGTCCAGTCCAGCTTGTTGTCTAACCACAGCCCAAGATACTTATAGGTCTGCACAACCTCCACCTCCTCCGTTCCTATCAGAACTGGTCTAGGTTGGGGTCTGTCCCTTCTGAAGTCAATGACCAGCTCTTTAGTTTTGGAGGTGTTGAGGTGTAGACTGTTGCTGTGACACCAGTCAACAAAGTCCTTCACCAGGCATCTATACTCCTCCTCCTCATTGTCCCTGATACATCCCACGATAGCTGTGCCATCTGCATACTTCTGGATGTGAAGCAGCAACGAATGAATGGACATCACAGATAAAAACTGACCTGACAAACTAGTCAGGTAACACTAAAAATAAACAGGGGGAAGCAAAATGGCCACTATGTTCTTAACTGGCCAAAACTCAATGTAAATCCACAGATCCCCCCCCATGACACAGCAGTGGTGCAGTCCAATAAGGCTGGCAGCAGCCAATCAGAGCCCTAGGCCACGCCTTTGCTGCATCAGGAAATAAAACTCCAGGTAACTCCAAGGAAAAGAAACAAAACATTATGTGAACTGTCTGCACCCAGGTGTGAAAATATGACCACTGAAATATGTGGTGTCTGCAATGATTGAGGCTTGTGACTGCAAAATAAAAATGTTCGAGTGGTGATGTCACAAGCCAGTGTCTTATTGTGCCGGTCCCAAGCCCAGATGAATACCGAGGGTTGTGTCAGGAAGGGCATCCAATGTAAAACTTTTGCCAAATTAAACATGCATATCAAATCTATGACTTCCATACTGGCTCAGTCGAGGCCCAGGTTCACAACGACCACCAATCTTTGAAGGTGTAGATAGAGAAGTACAGAGAAGGCCAGAGGGAGCTGCATTGTGTTTTTGTAGATCTGGAGAAAGCTTATGACAGGGTGCCCAGAGAGGAACTGTGGTATTGTATGAGGAAGTCTGGAGTGGCAGAGAAGTATGTTAGAGCGGTGCAGGACATGTATGAGGACTGTAAGACAGTGGTGAGGTGTGCTGTAGGTGTGACAGAGGAGTTCAAGGTGGAGGTGGGACTGCATCAGGGATCAGCTCTGAGCCCCTTCTTGTTGCTATGGTGATGGACAGGCTGACAGACGAGGTTAGACAGGAATCTCCATGGACTATGATGTTTGCAGATGACATTGTGATCTGCAGTGAGAGTAGGGACGAGGTGGAGGAGAAGCTAGAGAGGTGGAGGTTTGTCCTGGAAAGGAGAGGGATGAAGGTTAGCCGCAGTAAGACAGAGTACATGTGTGTGAATGAGAGGGACCCAAGTGGAAGAGTGAGGTTACAGGGAGAAGAGATCAAGAAGGTGGAGGATTTGAAGTACTTAGGGTCAACAGTCCAGAGCAATGGAGAATGTGGAAAAGAGGTGAAGAAGCGTGTCCAGGCAGGATGGAACGGGTGGAGAAAAGTGTCAGGTGTGATGTGTGATAGAAGAGTTTCAGCTAAAATGAAAGGAAAGGTGTACAAAACTGTGGTGAGACCAGCGATGTTGTTTGGTCTAGAGACAGTGTCACTGAGGAAAAGACAGGAGACAGAGCTGGAGGTAGCAGAGATGAAGATGCTGAGGTTCTCTCTGGGAGTGACCAGGAAGGATAGGATCAGGAATGAGTACATCAGAGGGACAGCACATGTTAGAGGTTTTGGAGATAAAGTCAGAGAGGCCAGACTGAGATGGTTTGGACATGTCCAGAGGAGAGATAGTGAATATATTGGTAGAAGGATGCTGAGTTTTGAACTGCCAGGCAGGAGGCCTAGAGGAAGACCAAAGAGGAGGTTTATGGATGTAGTGAAAGAGGACATCAGAATCAGAATCAGTTTTATTTGCCATCATCTGTTGAAGAACAGACAAGGAATTTGTTTCCGGCAGGTGGTGTCTCACTGTACATTCATACATTAATTTAACCATCTATAATACTTTAACTACTATAAATAACTAAATACAAACACAAGACACAGAACGCAGTAGGTGTGTGTGTGTGTGGGGGGGGGGGGGGCACAATGTACAAGTGCTGAGTGCTTGTGTAAACGGTTGCAAGGACTGGGGACAAATAATTAACAGTTACAGTTCAAGTGACTTATGGCTTGGGGGAAGAAACTGTTCTTTAGTCTGGTGGTTTTTGAGAGGAGGGCTCTGTAGCAGAGTACTTCCTTCAGTGGCAGCAGCTCCTCCACAGAGACTCAATTTTGCCCCGTGCCATGGGGGGTATGAGTTAATGTGTACTTAGCAGAGACAAATAATTTCCTTTTGGGATTATTAAAGCATTCATTCATGCATTCACTGAAAGGTTGAAGGACAATTGACATCCATTCATCTGGAGTTATATTGAAGTTATATGAGAAACGTTGCAGAGAATAGGATTTGGTTCATCAGTCAAGGTGCTAATAGTTAACCTCAGGTCATTTTAAAGTTTCTATTGTACCTGTAACGTTTACTATCCTACAGAAGAACTTGTTTTCATGAATGAGTTTACAACTCCATTCAGAGTTGGATGTATGGGCATCGATTAGTCAAACTAACAGGAAGACGTCTTCTCTTCATGGCCACAGACTGTGTCAGGATACATGACTCCAGTGGGGACAGAGCTGTCCATTTTGTCTGAGAAGAGACGGGTGAGTCTGTACTTTTCTTTCCTCAGCTCTACTATAAATCAGTAACTTCAATTGTACCATTTGCAACGACTAATTACACATATTATAATGAAATAGAGCATGGACATACTGTATATGCTCACATAAGCATGAGAAACCCCAGTTTGGGTAGAGATAAATGATCAGTTAAGAAAGAAACCATCTCTTCTTCCTCCTCTCAGGCTGTAATGTTCAGGGTTTGGGTAGGGAACAGTGACTCTGACTTGTCTCTCCAAAAGTCCACAATTATATTTACACTAGACCAACCAGGCTGTGTTTCTGGGCCTTTAGTGCCTTGACCAGTTCAAGAGAACTAAAGAAGTTGTCAGTGGTGATATTTTCCCACAGGTTACCTATAATGACTGAGTGATTGGGAGCCATAAGCAAAACAACTTAGCATCATAACAGTGTCTCCAGCTGGCTGAAAGTCACCACAGCATTTTGGATTGTTCATGAGATAAACATTATTGTTAAGGTCTAATTATGACACCAACCTATTATGAAGCAGGATACAATTGTTTTTATTTCACAGTTTGAGTTTGGACGTGTAATCCAATGCAGAGAAGCTAAGTCGTGTCAATTAAGTAAATAAAACACTCAATCATTATAGTTTTAATTTAGTGTCCTGATGTGTTTTTATCTATTCCACCAATTTAATCTTGAATATTTTAATATTAATCCAAATTATATACAAATAATGTCTGAGCACTCAAAATGACTGCCTATGGGAGTTCTAGGTGGTAATACTCAGATCTTTTATGTGTTTTGTAATTTAATGATCAAACAATGTCAGAATAAAATATAGACACATTTAGGAAAAGTCTGGCTCCAATTCGTACGTAGGTTTTTATTTATAAAACCAAGTTATGACATTGCAGACTTTGGTAGTTCAGGTGCTTTAAAGACACCACTAATGCTCTGACCCTGGACAGGAATCATCCTGAGCCTCTTCCTGCCTCATCCCACAGAATCAGACAGCTGGAGAAACGAGCTGTCTGATGTCTGAAGGGTTTTTAACAGAGACCAGAGGCAGTACAGCGCGAGCCACTCCAGACACTGGTTTGTCTCTGGCCAGATTGGACCGTTTTTACTGTTTTAATCATCAGGTGAACATTTTGAAAAAATGTCACATCCAGTCTGTGGGTTTTATGATCACTGTCTCTCTTTTTGTTTTTTATAAAAAATGTACCGTTAAAAGCGCCTATTGGCACTTTAACTCCAGCCTTTTGAATGACCACATTTTTAAAACTGCTTTTAAGGTTTTCTGGGCATTTCACAGAGAAAGTAAACCTGCCTTCAACTGTATTCAGCAGTGGTGGGACTAGAGACGTAACCCAGTATATGAGAGACCTGGAGACCGAGATAGTAGAACTGCAGTCTTTAGCAGAGTCTACAGGAGATCAAGGGTATTTAGACTCCCTCAAATCTAAAAAGGAGGCTACAGCCAGCCTGGTCAGGTCTCGGTTCCTGGACATCTAAGCGATGGACGTTCCTTCTCAGTTTTTCTTTGGGTTGGAGCAGAGAAATGGGAAAACAAAAAATCATTCACTTTTTACGTACAGACAGCAGCTTTGAGATCTCATACTCATCCGAGATCAGGAAGTGTGTTGTTGGTTTCTACAGAGACCTGTACACAAGTGAAGGGACACCTTACACAGAAGTGCACAACAGCTTCCTCGGGGGTCTCAGGTAAGCACAGAGAGAAGCAGTCAGCTAGAGGCAGACCTGAGTTTATGAACTGACCTCGGCTCTGATGAGCCTACAGAGCATCAGAACTCCCGGGATAGACGGCCTCCCCGTCAACTTTTACAAATCATTCTGGTCAGTGTTGGGGCCAGACCTGCACAAGGTTTTAACTCAAAGTCTGCAAGAAGGAAGACTGCCTCTGACTTGTAGAAGAGCCGTCATCACTCTGCTGCCGAAAAAGGGAGAAAATTGGAGACCTGAAAAATTGGAGAGCGGTGTCTTTGCTGTGCACGGATTATAAAATCCTGTCCAGAATGCTGGCCTTGGTTGGGCTGCGTGCTTTCACCTCTGCTCTTCATCCTGTACACCGATGACTGCAGATCCACCCAGCCTCAGTGTCACCTGGTGAAGTACGCTGACAACACAGTTCTCCTGTCCCTGCTCTCAGGTCCCTCACAGCATCATGGATCAGCTCTACAGCAGTTTGTGGTGTGAAAGCTCATGCCCTGAGCTGAATGTTAGCAAAAACCAAAGAGATGGTGGTGACTTTTTCTAACAAGCAGAGGGAGCTGGCTGCTGCATCCATCAACTCAATTCATGGGAAGCCAGTGGAGCAGGTGGAGGAGTAAATACCTGGGCACTATTTTTCATAAATGCTGAAATTCTCCTCTGATGAGATCATCAAAAAATGTTGTCAGCGACAGTACCTCCTAAGAAAACTCAATTCCTTTGAAGTCAGCAAACATCTTGCTGGCTTTCTATTACTCCTTCATTGAGAGCGTCGCCAAATTCTCCATAACTTGCTGAATCCACTCTCAGCCTTCAGAACAGAAACCACCTGGAGAAGATAACGGAAGTCTGTTCTAAAATCATTTGAATTTCAACCAGATCCCTGTCCCCCATATACGAGAAACAATCACTCCAGCTGGCCAATGAAATCTTACAAGACTCCTCACACGCTCTACACTCCTCCTCTGAATGGCTACCGTCACAACACCATCTCCATTGCCCCGGCTGTAGAACACAGAGCTGTTACCCCCCTAAACTCCGGCTCAGTCTCTCTGTAGTTTCTGTGTTTACTGTGACTGCATACCTGTTTGCATTTACACTGTTTATCTTTGCACTGTTTCTGTTAAATTATTATTATCTATTACTAATTAACTAACCCACTAGGTTTTGAACAAATTAGGTTCTAAACTAACTAGGTTTCGAATTATTATTTAATATAAACATTGTATTTATATTTATGTTATTATTTAATATTTCTGTTTATTGTTTGGTTCTCCACGGAACCATCACCTTATCGTGGTGGAGAGGTTTGTGTGCCCTAAGGATCCTGGGAGCTATGTTGTCAGGAGTCTTGTACTCCTGGTAGGGTCACCCAAGGCAAACAGGTCTCAGGTGAAGGGCCGGACAAATAATGGTTCAAAGACCTCATGCAAGAACAAAAAGGGAAACAAGTGACCCTGCCCAGAGGAAGCCCCAGAGGGGCCCACGTCTGGAGCCAGACCTGGACGGAGGGCCCGTCAGTGAGTGCCTCGGGCTCAGCCCGAAAAGGCAACGTGGACTCTTCCCACCTCTGTGGACCCACCACCCGCAGGGCAGACCGATGGGGTCGGGTGCGCTGCCATATGGGTGGCAGTGACGACAGGGGGTCACGACAGACTGGACCCGGGTGGCAGAAGCTGGCTTTGGGGACGTGGAATGTCACCTCACTGGCGGGGAAGGAGCCGGAGCTTGTTTTGGAGGTGGAGCATTTCCAGTTGGATCTGGGGGGGGGCTTACATCCACGCATAGCCTCGGTTCTGGATCCAAACTCATGGATAGGGGTTGGACCTTGTTCTACTCCGGAGTTGAGTCAGGCGTGAGGCGCAGGCTGGGTGTGGGGCGCCGCTGTGTTGGAGTTTACTCCGGTGGATGAGAGGGTCGCTTCCCTATGCCTTAAGGCTGGGGGGGGGGGGGCTCTGACTGTTATGTGTGTGTACGCACCACCAAATATCAGTTCAGAGTATTCGGCCTTCTTGGGGTCCTTCATGGGATCCTGCAGGGGACTCCGTTGCTCTCCTGGAGGACTTCAATGCACACGTTGGCAATGATGGAGACACCTGGAGGGGTGTGATTGGGAGGAATGGCCTCCTTGATCTAAACCCGAGTGGTGTTATTTGTTGAACTTCTGTACTAGTCACGGATTCTTCATAACTAACACCATGTTCGAACACAAGGATGCTCATAAGTGTACCTGGTACCAGAGCACCCTGGGTTTGAGGTCAATGATCGATCTTGTGGTCGTATCATCTGACCTTTGACCGTGTGTTTTGGACACACGGGGGCAGAGCTGTCAACTGATCACCACCTGGTGGTGAGTTGGGTCCGTTGGTGGGGGGAACCTTTGGATAGACCTGGTAAGCTTTAACTGGGAAGTTTGGGGGTCCTTGTTAAAGCTGGTGCCCCGGCGACGCAACTACAGATAAGTGGATGGATGTTTATATTTACGCTGTACGTTTGGACTTTTTGCGCCAATCCTGCTTTATGTGCTTTCAACTGCCCCTTGGGGATTGATAAAAATTTTTTAAATTGAATTGACAATGAAGAAGGCAATGGCGTCCATCAGCCACCCTGACCAGACGTACTGTGTGCCCAGCAGGCTCATCAGTGACAATGTCACTTTAATTCGGGATGTTTTAGAACTCTCCAGCTCATTGGCTGTAGACACTGGTCTCATTTCCATAGACCAGGAAAAGGCTTTTGACTGGATTGAACACCAGTACTTATGGCAGACTCTGGCTGCCATAAGTAGCCAGAGTCTGGTTTTATAGCTAAGGTGCGAGTTCTCTACAGTGGCACTGCGAGTGGTCTGAAGATAAACAGTGGTCTGAGTGCTCCGTTCAGCATTCACAGGGGGATAAGGCGGGGGGGCTCTCTGGGATGCTCTACTCTGTAGCCGTTGAGCCTCTGCTCAGTAAACTGAGACACAGCCTTTTAAGATGTTTGATTCCCCAGGTCGCCCAACTGTCAATGTACGCTGACGACCTCATTGTTTTAGTAAACTCTCAAGCTGCTAACAATTTTGCTTTTAGCTACTCTGCAAAGGTGAACTGGGGGAAGAGTGAGGTTGTGATGGTGGGGGAGGGGCTGGAGGATTGGCTCAGGCTCCCAGGTGGTCTAGTCTGAAGAAGGGAGGCCTGAGGTACCTGGGGGTGTTCCTTGGGTATGAGACCTACATAATAAACAACTGGGACAGTGTTCTTGAAAAGGTTAAAGGTCGGCTAGAAAAGTAGGAGTGGCTCCTGCCCAAAATGTCCTTCAGAGGCTGAACCCTGATAATAGACAATGTGGTCTTATCCACCCTGTGGCACCGGATGTCCTGTGTCGACCCTCCAGTCTCTCCTGGCTCAGGTACAGACTGTTTTAACTGATTTCTGTTGGGACAAAATGCACTGGGTTCCTCAGAGCGTCCACTTCCTTCCTAAAGAGGGGGGGCAGGGTCTGGTCCTCCTGGCCAGTAGGGGGGATACCTTCAGGCTCCAGTTTATTCACAGACCTCTAACTGGACCAAAGGACACTCTGTGGAGACCTCTGGCCCAGTGCATCCTGAAACGTTCTAACAACCTGGAGGCAGAGACTAACGGGACACAAGTGCCTGCTTTTAAAAGGGTTTCAGGAGGGGAACATTTTAGGGGGTGGCAATGGCTCAGCAGTAGAACGGGTCGTCCAATGTTCCCAAGATCGGCAGTTCGATTCCTGCTCCCGCCCAGCCACCTGGAGTGTGAGCTGACATAAGGAGGTGTCAGCTCAACTCCCGAGCACTTGCCCTTGAGCAAGGTGCTGTCCGCCCCTCCGAGAGGCTCATTTGGGGCGCACCAGGAAGGAGCTGCCCGCCACTCTACCTCCCGTTGCATGCCTACAGGCCCCCCTGTAAGCATGTGTGTGGTTGTGTAACAGGGCCTATACACACATGCATTTGATCCCCAAAGCCCCCAAAGGGAATTAAGAGCACACTAGTTAGTAAATTCTTCAAACTAGAGGAATTAATTCTATAATGTGCTCTTAATTTCCTTTCAGGGATCAGACAAGTATACAAAATTAAAAATCCCCCAAACAGCGACAACTCCTTTCCTACCCTTTCCCTGGCACCGGATTTTAAAGACTGCTGGATCCTGGACCGTCTGCCTCCCTGGACGAGGCTTCAGGCAAAGCCGTCTACAGGCTAGTGGTGAAAACATTGGATGAGATCAAACTAAGGGATCGTACTGACACTCCATTGAGGAGAAACTTGGGCCTGGATCCCCAAATAAGACCCTCATGGAGGTCTCTGGACAAGCTTCCGCTGACAAGGAAATATGGAGACCGCCAGTGGAGGATCCTCCATGGAATCCTCCCCGAGAACTCTTTTGTGTCCGTCATCAACCCGTCAGTGGAGGACAGACGTCCTTTTTGTGACAATAGAGAAACTGTTTACTACTGCTTTTATGAGCGTCGCCATCTTTTACCTCTGTTTCTGTTTCTACAAATTGTTTTTACCACCCGTGGAGACGTCTTTAGTGGGCAGGTTTTTATTTAATATTCTATCCAAGACAAACAGAAAGGCCAGGTTTTAAACTTTGTGTTAGGACAGGCCAGGATGGCGGTGTAGCAGGAGGAGAAGGTGATCAGGTTCACAATGATGGTGGATTTGTGTTTTTACAAAGCAGCTGGTGATCTGGACTCCTTCCAGCAGGTCTGGGGGATCCAGAGAGTTCTCTGTTCTGTAGCGGATGAAAAACTATTGTATGCAGATGTCATTGTTTGATTGTTTTATATATGTTATTTAAAGTGATACAGTACATTAGGCCTTTTTACAGGTAAAAAAAGGAAAGAAAGCAACTAATAAAGTTTTTTCAAAAATCAAAATCTCTAACAGCCTGTTTTTAGTTTGATAAATGTTATAAAGTTAAATGTTTTCTTTGTTCAGGAAACACACAGCACTGTTGAAAATCCTGCCATTGTTTTTGAGATAAGAATTCCTTTTCTCATGAATCTTTTGGATTTTGTGTCAACATGATTGTCTTGTAATTTGGCTTTTGTGAATACACGTGATTTTAAAAATTTAGTTCTCTCTTCTTTGTTCACAAAACACACAGTACTATTGAAAATCCCCTTTAGGTGAATCTCCAGGATTTTGTGTCAATGTGATTATTTTGTAATTTGACTTTTATGAATAAACGTGATGTTAAAAATCAAATCAAAAATCTCTCCCTCCCTCCCTCCCCCCTACAGGACAGCTCTAGCTCAATGGGTTCAGGGGAGTTCACTGGCATTAAAGAGCTGGATGACATCAGCCAGGAGACTGCACAGCTGCAAAGGTAATATCAGTTAATAAACGACATGATTCTGTTGTTTTTTAATGGGCAATTAATTAGGAATTAACACACATCAGAAAAAGAAAAATATGTCACATTTTTTTGGGGAAACTATTTTATAAAATTAGAGAGCAAGAACAGACATTTTATCTTGAAAGGTAAGTCATAGTAATAACCACAGACTAGAGAACAACAGGCTGGATAGGTGTCTGGTGTGTGAACATAATACGAGCTAGTCAGGTAAGTAGAGCGTAAAGAAAAACAACATCTCACGGCAGATCACTAAATCCATCCTCTGTGTCGTCTCTGAACGGCTCCACTAACTCCTGCTTCTTCTCCTTCCAAGCTTTTTGAATCCCGACCAGATGGTTTTGGGTTGCTGTGAGAAATAAATAAAATTATTGTATATATTTTAATATTAAAGTCGCACCTGCATAAAAGTCGCAGGAGCAGCAGAACCTATTTGACATCCCACTGATTCTGTAGAGGGGAGTTGGTCGGTCAGGAAAGTACAATACCATGAATGCCATTCTCAGGAAGCCAGCCCCGAGTTATTGTGCTTTCATGACTAGATGTTAAGTAGGAGAAGAAGAAGAGACTAGATGTTAAGTCCTGCTGGAAAAGGAAATCAGTGTCTCTGTCCAACTTCCCAGCAGAAGCATGAAGTGTTCCTAAACCTCCTGGTAAAGGGCTGTGTGGCCTTGGTTAGAGGCAGTGGACAAACACCAGCCGATGACATGGACCCTATACCATCACTCACTGGGGACACTTGACACTTGACTTGATGTGAATGGAATCTCTGCTCTGTGGCCTTAGTATCCAATAGAAACGTACAATTTATTTCAAAAGAAGACTTTATGCCACTGAGCAATGGTCTACTTCTTCTCCTTAGCCCAGGTTCCAGTGTTGCTTCTGGTTTGACTCTGGGAATATGACAGTTGTTGTATCTTTCCTGGACACGTCTGTGTTGTTGCTGAGACTCCAGCCTTGGTCCATTCCTTGTGAAATCACCTCTAAAGGAGTTTCAGTGGCGTGAGGCGCAAGATCCATGATCTGCATTCTGTATCAACGTGTATTCCAAAGCTTAACTGTGCAAATTTATGGCTTCCACAGTTTGTCTTAAATCAAGTTGATGAAAAGTGATGGTGAAAATTCCTTTGCGATAATACTGAATTTCTAAAATGATTTTAAGTCCTAATATTAAAACTAAAATCATTGAATTTCAATAGGAACTGTTTAGAATGTTTATCTTTTCATTGTTTTTGTCAGGGAGAAGTACACTATTGAACAAGACATCAGGGACACAGAAGAGGCCATCAGACACAAGAGTTCAGAGGTTCAGGTACGCCCTGCAGCTACATTACACTGAGATATCAACACTAACCAGTCCCTCACACCCAGTTCCATTCTGGACTTGCAAGTTCCCGTGTCCATGTCATCCTCTGCCAGCCACATAAGTAAAACTATGAAATGAAATGCTGATGTCACTCAGCATGTACAGTACTTCCACTTGCCAGCAGGTGGCATGATAACGCTGAACTCTGAATGTTTTAGTAGTTGATGTTAACTATTGGTGGTATTAACTTTGAAACATAATGAAGTAAAACAGAGTCATCAAACATAAAGGGGCGTGTCTGACTTTTGATGAGCAGGAAGTGACATCAGCGCGTCATTAACGTCAGTGCAGTGGAACACCTCAGTGGATTAAAGCTGTGCTTAGCCTCTACACCCCCCAGGAGAAAATTCACACAGCAGTGGTAGAGACGTTAAAGTTACATGATGGTACTAGAATATTTTATTCATTATTGTGGTTGTTTTATGTTGTTTCTGGTCAGTCTGAAGGAATAAAACTTTAGTACTCAGAGTGGGGCTGGACGACCCAATCCCCAGACAGAGGCTAGCTCTAGGGACATGGAATGTCACCTCGCTGGGGGGAAAGGAGCTTGTGAGGAGGTTGAGAGGTACCGACTATGGTTATGAGCTTTGGGTCATGACCCAAAGGACAAGGTCCTGGATACAAGCAGCTGAAGTGAGTTTCCTCTGTGGAGTGGGGGGGTGCACCCTTAGAGATAGGGTGAGGAGCTCAGTCACCAGGGAGGAGCTCGGGCGGCTCCTTGCTCAAGGGCACCTCGGCAGTGCTCTGGAGGTGAGCTGACACCTCCTACTGTCAGCTCACACTCAGACATAGTGGACTGAGCTGCTGCCGCCCCAAAAACACTTTTGACCAATTCAGTTTACAAGCAGCCTCTTGAACCAGTTCTGTTTCTGGGTGGAGGACTACCGGTACATGCTGGATATTTCTGCTAGTACTCAGCTGCCTGTAGACAGTGAGGGCAGTGGACATATGCTACAAAATAGAAGCTAAAGAATGACCAATGATCCCCATCCCACTATAACGGGGGTCGGCAACCCAAAATGTTCAAAGAGCCATATTGGACCAAAAACACTCGAATCTGTCTGGAGACGCAAAAAACTAGAAGCCCTAAATGAAAGCAACACAGGTTGTAAGTGTGTGTTAGCTGCATTAGCCTACAGTCAAAATGAGTAAGTCGGCTACGAATACATAATGAGATTCATGATGAAATGTCTATTTTCTCTTTGGAGTTTACGCACCTGCACAACATCCTGTCTGTTCAGTATCGCTCACGTCACTCGACTCATCACCTGTGATGCTGGAGGTGAATTGAAGTCGTTGTGCTGACTGGTGACGCTGCCTGTCTTCACTGTCAGAGAGAAGCACGTCTTTCATTTTCTGTGTCATCTCTGTTCTGTTTTCAAAGTCTGAAGATAGCTGCTCTGATATTTGAATGAAGGAATCCTTCATGTGATCACCATCTGAACGGTTTTCCAGCTTCAGTCTTTTGGGCTAATTAACTAACCCATTAGGTTTTGAACAAATTAGATTCTAAACTAACTAGCTTTTGAAACTAGGTTTTAATGTAACTAGGTTTTAAACTAACTACCTAGGTTTTAAAGTAACTAAGTTTTAAACTAACTACCTAGGTATTAAAGTAACTAGGTTTTAAAACTAATTAACTAGGTTTCAAACTAACTACGTTTTAAAATAACTAGGTTTTGAGCTAACTAGGTTTCAAACTAATTAGGTTTTAAAACTAACTACCTATTATTTAAACTAACTAGGTTTTAAAACTAACTAACTAGGTTTTAAGCAAATTAGGCTCTAAACTAACTAGGTTTGGAACTAACTAACTAACTAACTAACTAACTAACTAACTAACTAACTAACTAACTACCTAGATTTTAAACTATCTATATTTTAAAACTAACTTGGTTTTTAAACTATACTTTTTTAAAACTAACTAACTTTACCACTAGGTTTTAAGAAAACTAGGCTCCAAACTAAGTTTCGAACTAACTAGGTTTTGAACTAGCTAGTTTTTGAATTAACTAACTAGGTTATTTAAACTAACCCACTAGGATTTGAAAAAACTTACTAACTAACTAGGTTTTAAACTAACTAGCTTTTAAATTAAATAATTTTTTATCCAAGTAACCGGGTTTTGAAGTAACTAAACATATTCTTAACTAACCCACTAGGTCTTGAACTAACTAGGTGTTCAGTTATTGTTTAACATAAACAGTATCTTCTTCTTTTCCTTTTGGCTTTTCCCTTCAGGGGTCGCCACAGCGAATCAATTGCCTCCATCTAACCCTGTCCTTTGCATCCTCTTCTCTCACACCAACTACCTTCATGTCCTCTTTCACTACATCCATAAACCTCCTCTTTGGTCTTCCTCTAGGCCTCCTGCCTGGCAGTTCAAAACTCAGCATCCTTCTACCAATATATTCACTATCTCTCCTCTGGACATGTCCAAACCATCTCAGTCTGGCCTCTCTGACTTTATCTCCAAAACCTCTAACATGTGCTGTCCCTCTGATGTACTCATTCCTGATCCTATCCTTCCTGGTCACTCCCAGAGAGAACCTCAGCATCTTCATCTCTGCTACCTCCAGCTCTGCCTCCTGTCTTTTCCTCAGTGACACTGTCTCTAGACCAAACAACATCGCTGGTCTCACCACAGTTTTGTACACCTTTCCTTTCATTTTAGCTGAAACTCTTCTATCACACATCACACCTGACACTTTTCTCCACCCATTCCATCCTGCCTGGACACGCTTCTTCACCTCTTTTCCCCACTCTCCATTGCTCTGGACTGTTGACCCCAAGTACTTAAAATCCTCCACCTTCTTGATCTCTTCTCCCTGTAACCTCACTCTTCCACTTTGGTCCCTCTCATTCACACACATGTACTCTGTCTTACTGCGGCTAACCTTCATCCCTCTCCTTTCCAGGACAAACCTCCACCTCTCTAGCTTCTCCTCCACCTCGTCCCTACTCTCACTGCAGATCACAATGTCATCTGCAAACATCATAGTCCATGGAGATTCCTGTCTAACCTCGTCTGTCAGCCTGTCCATCACCATAGCGAACAAGAAGGGGCTCAGAGCTGATCCCTGATGCAGTCCCACCTCCACCTTGAACTCCTCTGTCACACCTACAGCACACCTCACCACTGTCTTACAGTCCTCATACATGTCCTGCACCGTTCTAACATACTTCTCTACCACTCCAGACTTCCTCATACAATACCACAGTTCCTCTCTGGGCACCCTGTCATAAGCTTTCTCCAGATCTACAAAAACACAATGCAGCTCCATCTGGCCTTCTCTGTACTTCTCTATCAACATCCTCAAAGCAAATACTGCATCTGTAGTACTCTTTTTTGGCATGAAACCATACTGCTGCTCACAAATGCTCACTTCTGCCCTTAGTCTAGCTTCCACTACTCTTTCCCATAACTTCATTGTATGGCTCATCAGCTTTATTCCTCTGTAGTTGCCACAACTCTGCACATCTCCCTTGTTCTTAAAAATGGGCACCAGCACACTTCTCCTCCACTCCTCAGGCATCTTCTCACTATCTAAGATCCTGTTGAACAACCCAGTCAGAAACTCTACTGCCACCTCTCCTAGACACTTCCAAACCTCTCCAGGTATATCATCAGGACCGACTGCCTTTCCACTCTTCATCCTCTTCAGTGCTCTCCTCACTTCATCCTGGCTAATCTTTGCTACATCCTGGTCCACAACAGTCACCTCTTCTAGTCTTTGTTCTCTCTCATTTTCCACGTTCATCAACTCCTCAAAGTACTCTTTCCATCTTCCCATCACACTGCTGGCACCTGTCAATAGACTTCCATCCTTATCCTTAATCACCCTAACCTGCTGCACGTCCTTCCCATCTCTGTCTCTCTGTCTTGCCAGCCTGTATAGATCAGTCTCTCCCTCCTTACTGTCCAACCTAGCATACAAGTCATCATAAGCTTCTTGTTTGGCCTTTGCTACCTCTACCTTCACCTTACGCTGTATCTCCCTGTACTCCTGTCTACTCTCCTCAGTCCTCTCAGTGTCCCACTTCTTCTTAGCTAACCTCTTTCTTTGTATACACTCCTGTACCTCCTCATTCCACCACCAAGTCTCCTTATCTACTTTCCTTCCAGATGACACACCAAATACTCTCCTACCTGTCTCCCTGATCACATTAGCTGTAGTTGTCCAGTCATCTGGAAGCACCTCCTGACCACCCAGAGCCTGTCTTAACTCCTTCCTAAAGGTCATGCAACACTCTTCCTTTTTTAGCTTCCACCATTTCGTCTTCTGCTCTGTCTTTGTCCTCTTCATCTTCCTCACCACCAGAGTCATCCTACACACCACCATCCTATGCTGTTTGGCTACACTCTCACCTACCACTACTTTGCAGTCACTGATCTCCTTCAGGTTACATCGTCTACACAAGATGTAGTCTACCTGTGTGCTCCTACCACCACTCTTATAGGTCACCCTATGTTCCTGCCTCTTCTGGAAGAAAGTATTCACTACAGCCATTTCCATCCTTTTTGCAAAGTCAACTACCATCTGTCCTTCTGCGTTCCTCTCCTGGATACCAAACCTGCCCATCACCTCCTCATCACCTCTGTTACCTGCACCAACATGTCCATTGAAGTCTGCACCAATGACAACTCTCTCACTTCTAGGTATGCTCTGCATCACTTCATCAAAGTCCAACCAGAATTTCTCCTTCTCCTCCAGCTCACATCCTACCTGTGGGGCATACCCACTAACAACATTGAACATCACACCGTCTATTTCTAGCTTCAGACTCATCACTCTATCTGACACTCTTTTTACCTCCAGGACATTCCTAACAAACTCCTCCTTCAAGATAACTCCTACTCCATTTCTCTTCCTATCTACACCATGATAGAACAACTTGAACCCTGCTCCTAAACTTCTAGCCTTGCTACCTTTCCACCTGGTCTCCTGGACACACAGTATGTCTACCTTCCTCCTCTGCATCATGTCGACCAACTCTCTACCTTTTCCTGTCATAGTTCCAACATTCAACGTCCCTACTCTTAGTCCTATACTCTTGGCGCTCCTCTCCTCTTTCTTCGTGCGAACGCACTTTCCTCCTCTCCTTCTTCGACCAACAGTAATCCAATTTCCACCGGCGCCCTGTAGGTCAACAGCACCGATGGCGGTCGTTGTTAACCCGGGCCTCGACCGATCCGGTATGGAAGTCATATGTTTGATTCGCATCTTTGATTTGGCAAAAGTTTTACGCCGGATGCCCTTCCTGACGCAACCCTCTGTATTTATCCGGGCTTGGGACCGGCACAATAAGACACTGGCTTGTGCCCTCTTGCGGCTACATTTAACATAAACAGTATATTTATGTTATTATTCAATTATTATTTTTGTTTACAATGTTTATGTTTACACTGTATGTTTGCACTTTTACACCAATCCTTCTTTATGTGCTTTCAATTGGCCCTTGGGGACAAATAAAGTTTTTTGAATTTGAATTTGAATGAACATTTTGTATGACGTTGACCCTTCCTGACATTGTGTGCACATGAATGGTGAAAACACGTGTTTTCTGTTTCCAGTTTTATGGGCCTGTTAATAATATTCGGCTAATTCTGATCAGAAAATGCTTCGTTAAGATAATTGTCTTCATGCAGAAACTTCTGCTGTGAATTCACCATCATGTCCTCCGTCAAACTGTTACTGCTATACAGTAATAATAATATTTACCATAAAAACAATAAGAATAGACAAATTTTATTTGGGTGATACATTAATAGCGTTGGAAATGTACAAATTATTATTCGCAGCACCTAATGAGCTTTAAATGTTTAAGTTACATGTATCTATGAAAATACTGTAAAACATCGTGAATTCTCTTCAACATTGTCAATGTTTTGTGGATTCAGTCTGAGCTAACTGCTGTAAACATCAAATAGCATGGCTTTGTTTGGCTGATTATGTATTATCTGTTGGAGACCTAACTTGATTTTTCATACCTTAGGAAATGCAGAATGACCTGGACAGGGAGACAGCCAGCCTGCAGGAGCTGGAGGCTCAGAAACAAGATGCGCAGGATCGCTTGGAAGAGATGGACCAACAGAAACACAAGCTGGAGGACATGTTGAATGAAGTGCAGATGAAGTGTCAGGAAGAGTCTCAGATGGTGAGGAAAGGGAATTGGTGGAGGAGAGGGCTTCTGGAAGAAATGCAGATATTCCTGTCTCTGTGATATGTTAGTAGTGATGCAGTCATAAATGATTATAGAATCATTGTAAAATAATAATAAATGGTTTGATATGTAATTGCAGTGTTTTCAATGACTAACAGAACAGTGGGGACTAACCCGTCTTTTCTGCCTCCAGATCTCCACCCTTCAGAGTCACATCCACTCCCAGGAATCAGACCTGCAGAGCCAAGAGGAAGAACTCAGCTGGGCAAAAGCTGACTTTGGACGGTTGCAGCACGAAGAGAACCAGCTGGAGCAGAGCCTGGCAGCTGGCAAGATCCAACTGGAGACCATCATCAAGTCTCTGAAGACCACACAAGATGAGATCAACCAGGTAGGAAGCATGCATGTGAATGTGTGTGTCTAAAAAACAGGGGCCACCATTTTGCCGTACTGTACAGTTCGGGCCCAAGCATTAACAAGTAGAAAGACACAATTGTTATTGCTCTATAAATTATCATTAACTCATGAGTACTGATCTGGACATGACTCTATATCTCTCTTGCTGCTGAAACATGCTATCTTCCCATTGTGGGGTTGGTGAAGATTTCGTAGTGAGAAAGACAGGTATGCATTGGAACAGATACACACTCTGGTAGAAAGGTTATTTTAATTGAGTTTATAGGTCAAATTACAGACGTATTGGGGGGGGGGGGGACTATTTTGAGAGGTCCTACTTAGTTTGTTCTATAACTTTGGCAAAATTAGTCTTATAAGCGCTCATAACATTGCCTCCTAGGTATGTAAAAGTATTCTTAGCGATCCCAAAAGGTACTGTTAAGTGAAGTTGTAAAGAGGAAAAAATTTCATTTTTGTACAAGTTTAGTTTATATCCTGATAACTGGCTAAATTATTGAAGCAAAGACAAAGAACCAGCAATGACACAATTGAATTGGAAATAGAGAGTAAAGGTTCATCAGCAATTAAAGAAATCTTGTGCTGGTTAAAACAAAATTAGGGGGGGATGCGTCACCATGTACTCCTTGACCTCGTTCACTCACTTCAACCATTGCTTCTCAGCGCTCTGTAACACAATGCAGAGGCGTTCATGTTAGAGTAGAGATGGTCCAAGTCCCCTGTTGTACAGGGTAGACATGAAGTCTCCATACTCTGCTCTTTGGGCCAGTACTTCTGCTGGGTAGTCCTTGTAAAAACTTGGTCCCTGGCCTTGGTCTCTGACCTCCCCTTGCTTGCGAGCCTCCCGGATGAGTGGCTCCTTCGCCTGGTACTTGTGAAGCCTTATTACCACCGGATGTGGTCGTTCCCCCTCGTTGAGTTTGGGTCCCAGACCGCGATGGGTCCTGTCGATCTCTAGAGGGGTCGACTGTACCTGCTGCCCAAAGGCCTCCCTGAGTTCTCTCTACCGACCCTGCCAAGCCCACCACACATATGTTCACACGTAGACCGTATTGGCCCGAATATAAGACGGTGTTTTTTGCATTGAAATAAGATTGAAAAAGTGGGGGTCGTCTTACATTCGGGGTCTAGACATTATACCCATTCACAACACTAGATGGTGCCAGATATCTTTAAAGCGAATGGTGAACTAACTCCCCAGGCCAGAGCGAACCCCTGTCACGAAGAAGAAAAATAAAAAATAGCGGTAAGGAAGAAAATAAGAGAAGAGAAAACAGAAAATGGAGAAACATAGCGACAATCTGGAGAAAAGATTTGTTTCAAGACGACAGTTACAGTTAGACTTCACTTTAATGGTTAATGCAGTTATTGCAATTTTGTTGTTTTATCACAGTAGATTGGTTTATTTACATTTCAAAAACCAGAAGCCATTCATTTACAAATGTGTTTGCAGTTTAGTTTACATATTTAAATGTTCAGATGTTAAGATGTGATATAGTTTTTGCAAAAGGTACATGAGTACAAAATATGTATTTATCCATTCAAAGTATACATAGGTTGAGGAGAAGTCCAGCCGCATCATCGATGATAAAAACAACAGATGCTTCTCTAATATAAAGAGACTAGTGAAAACAGTTGATAGTCTTTGTTTTCCTGTGTTTTTCTTTGGCTCTTAAGATAGCTTTAGCAGAAAACACTTAATGTTGAAATAAGTTTGTGTCCCACTCTGCAGACCTGATTGTATTCAAGTCTCATTTTTCCTGCTTGTTCATTAGATGAGTCAGCAAACGTGTTGTCTCCTCAAACAGTATGTCTCCATCCTGTTTGAGTTGTTATGTAAGAACATAGTGCAATAAACATCATCAAGGAACTGTTTGGGATATACTGTATTGTTTGTGTACATTTTAATACTGTGAAAAATGTCTTTTTTCAGGGAGGGTGTACTCAATATTGCTGTGCACTGCTAGCATGCAGCGAACAATAATGTGCGCCGTGTGTCCGGTTAAAATACAGAAATAAACTCCGTTATTTAGACTGAGCCTCTTTATACAATGAGCTGAATGGAGCGCAAAATACGGTAACTTAAGGACTTTTAAATTGGCTACTAAAGCAGTTAGTTTATATACTATATACTATAATTATAGATATACCCCTACCCTACAGTAAACAGTACCACAGCACTACACCTCTGCTTTATGACAGTTATATCACTGTAGTTGAGGCTTATGCCTCCTACTTAGACACTACATGACATAAGAATAACTTCCACCATGTCATTTATTGCTGAACAACAGATCTTCATTGTTCTTCTCCCATAGGTCAACAATGCTACAAAGCGCTGGCAGTACGGGAACACACTGCTCTGAAAATGACTGCAGCCAATGAGTTCATGTCTAAATCAGACATTTGTCAGATTGACTTACTGCAGTGTTTACCTGGTATGATTAAACTGACTGGGAGACTTCCCTTTTCCTAACTGCTGCTGATAGACGCTACTTCTCTCTGCTCTCATCCCGCGTCCAGAGAATGACAGGAAGTGAAACATCAGTATTAACCAGTTTACAATTATTTTCTGTTCCGATTCTGTTCCGGAACATTAAAAAATATAAAGTTTTAGGTTTTGTTTTCGTTCCATGAACCGGTTCAAAGCCCTCTGTAGAACACATTACCATCTGTCTCTAGTTTTAGAACCGTGGGCAAAGAGTTCCACAGGTCTGCTCCCTTCACTGAGAAGGCAGACTGAGTTGTTACACCTGGGAACAATACAGGTGCCACTTGCTGAGGCTCATGTGGTCGCTCTACCACAGCTCGAGAGTCTATTATCCAGTCCAGAGAACAGAGGTGAAACATGACCATGCAAACACTTAAAAACCAGTTTGACAGTAGAAAAGAATACCAAATTTTCAAACGTTAGATGGTTGTGTTTTTTTAGGACACCACAAAGGTGCTATCGCATCGGTTTTTGATCCATGATTTTTATAGCCTGTTTGTATAATGATGTTATTGGTTTAAGACAGTCTGAGAGGATTGTGACCATGCTGTCATACTGTATGATAGGGGTGAGAAAATCATGGCATGCATGTACAGTAGTGCAGTTTTGGCTGATAGGTCCCTTCTAATATGACAGAAACAATTTAGATTTGGTTTAACCTTCTTGTATATACTGTATGCTTTACCTGTTTTTCAAATTTTAGGTTTTTATCCAGGATTATACCTAAATATTTTACTTTACTCATTTCAGCAAGAGTTTCATTTTTGATACGAACCTCAAAGCTATCAGCAGCAGGCCTGCTGCACATTGAAACTGTTTTTGTACATTTAAAGTTAGTTGTGACGACTCTAGCCAGTGTGAGATGTTCTCTAATTCCTGTGTCGGCTGCGCAGCTGCCATGCTGGCTGTTTTAGCAGATGCATAGATGACAGTGTCATCAGCATACATCCATACATCTGGCAGCTAACACCTGGACAGGTATTCAGAAGATCGTTTCTGTACATAGTAAACAGCAGCGGTCCAAGTAGCGACCCCTGGGGCACCCCCATGTTGTTAGGGAGCAGCGTTGACTTCTCCCCATTGACCCTGACACACTGCTGTCCCCCTCCCAGATATGACTCAAACCACTGCAGAGCTTCTGCTGACATTTTAAAATGTTTTAAGTTAGACAATAAGACTCCATGATGGACGGTGTCAAAGGCCTTTTTGAGGTCCAACAACACCGTCCCCACAACATGTCCCCCCACCAGTTAGAGGATACTGGTGTTGATCAGCTGCAGCATCTCTACCATTCAACTCCCCCCTTGTAAAACCTGAAAGGGTTAGCGCACAGAAACAGTTTGGAAAGACTGAAACTCTGCTGTGATGCTTCCTGAGACACCACCCATTGTGACAGTCATGGAACGTCATAGCCCACAACCACCCTCTGGGGGGTTCTGGGCTATCTTCAGGCCTGAATCATTGTTCATGTCAGCTTGTGGGTCACTGTTTGCATGGACTGGTGTTTGACCTTACAGGTATAGCTCACATGCTGACCCTTTGGATAGCCCTGGGGTAGATGAGGAAGTACAGGTCCCCCGGCGGTTGCTTTCTGCATCACCTTCATCAGCTCAGGTGCAGGTAGGTGACCAGGCAGCTCTGGCCATCGGTGGCGGTGCAGAGATTGGGGTGATACCACATATCCTTATCTTGCACCTATATAGCTGGGGGTGCTCTGAGAATCTCTGTAAATGGTTCCTCTGTGTGAAGCTTTTTCCAAACGCCCGTCTGAAACCCTGATCACCCACTAGAACTGGTTCCATTCTCACCTGGTTTGTTGGCCTCCTTTACCTGTTGCTGCGACGAGGGGTGACTAAGACAGTCTAGTTGATTCATTTTTTGCTCTTCTTGAGTTACCTTGACCTGGATGACTGGTGTTGTACACAGGCTTTAAATGACGAGTTTCAAAGTTTTCAGAGTTGTCTGGGTCCCATTATAAGAACTTTTCAACTTTAACATCAGAAATGTAGAGGTATTTTTTGTCTTGAGATATATCTGAAGTTTAAATGAGTGATTTCTTCTGACATGATGCATAAATGTGTTGGGGTATCATCAGCGTTGCCTGAAGGAAGCGTAGAGTCTTCAGATGAACAGAATGGTAAGAATAGGACCTAGACCACTTCAGTGCAGTTCCTTTAAAGACATGATGGTCAGTGAAGTTGAATGTGGTATTGAGATTTACCCAGTACCGTAGTATTTCTCTTTCTGATGCATTCAGGTCATCTGTGACTTTCCCATGTGCTGTTTCTATGTTATGCTACCCTCTAACTGATGGGAAAACCTCAAACAGACTGTTGGAGGAATTCAACTGGTTGATGAAAGCTTTCTCAGTAATCTTAACGTTAAAGGGAAGGTTTGCTTTGGTGTACAGTTGGCTGAGACCTCTGGAACAAAAGTGGGCTTTTAGAAAAGCGGTTTGATGTGTTCATAGAGAAGGTAGATGTCTAGCTGCTATAGTCCACCACATAGAGGCCTGTACACCTGCCAATCAGCACTGGAGTGTGATGGCTAATTAAATCCTACTTGCAAATTGATTTGATTTTTTTTGGTACTTTTGTAACTTTGTTTTTTCTGAAATAAAACTTAACTTGCCAGTTAGAGCAAAATTGTGTATATTTTTGTTTTTATGTCCTCCTTGATCTTACATTTTTGTCTTGGCACTTTTTACTTGTTTTCAGAAGAATTAATTGATTCATTCATTGATTCCCGCTTCATCCGCTGTCGCGAGCCTATCCCAGTGGAGGGTTTCAGGTAGGGGACACTCTGGGCATGACGCCGGTGCACTGCAGACAAACAAGCACACACACACACACACCTACGGGCAATATGAAGCCATCCAGTGAACTTAAAGCGCATCTCTCTGGAGGGGGGAGGAAGCTGGAGAACCCAGAGAGAATCCACGCAGACACGGGAAGAACACGCTAACTCCTGTGTGGCGACAGCGCCACCCACCGCGCCGCCCCGTCCTCAGAAGAATGTTTCTCTTCACCATCATCAAAATTCAGGGAGGAATTTGTTGGTTTGTTTATTGATTGAAACCAAACCAAAACGGCAGGATACTGGGCCAGTATTTCACTGACATGCTGTGCTCACCCACAAAAATATCATTCAGTACAGTATCCATACTGCTAACTCTTTGTCTCTGTATTCTGCAGGCACGTAGTAAATTGTCCCAGATCCAGGACAGCCAGCAAGATGAGTCTAAAAGCACCAGAAAGTACGACAACGCCTTGAACGGAACCCATGGGGGCAGCATGACCAACCTGGCTGACATGGGGGAGGGGTTCGCTGACAGGGAGAATGGAAGATTCCAGGCCATGGTGAAAGCAGCACAGGTCAGCCTCTCTGTTAGTGTCCTGCTCTGTTATGGGATGTGTCTCAGCTGAACTGTATTTGTATTTGCAGCCAACAGTTTCATTAGCCTGTTGAACGTTAGCTTGTCAACATTAAATGTTAGCGTCTCACAATGAACCAAAACATTCAGCAGCAATGGGACAGAAATGAACACAGAAACATAGAATGATGGAAACGACAGTCATTCAAAGCTCGCGTCCCTGTCTGACGATCGTGAGAGTTTCTCGTGACAAGACTCACCTGTGTGATTCACCTGTGTGACTCACCTGTGTGACTCACCTGTGTGACTCACCTGTGTGATTCACCTGTGTGACTCACCTGTGTGATTCACCTGTGTGACTCACCTGTGTGACTCACCTGTGTGATTCACCTGTGTGACTCACCTGTGTGATTCACCTGTGTGACTCACCTGTGTGACTCACCTGTGTGACTCACCTGTGTGACTCACCTGTGTGACTCACCTGTGTGATTCACCTGTGTGACTCACCTGTGTGATTCACCTGTGTGACTCACCTGTGTGATTCACCTGTGTGACTCACCTGTGTGATTCACCTGTGTGACTCACCTGTGTGATTCACCTGTGTGACTCACCTGTGTGATTCACCTGTGTGACTCACCTGTGTGATTCACCTGTGTGACTCACCTGTGTGATTCACCTGTGTGACTCACCTGTGTGACTCACCTGTGTGACTCACCTGTGTGATTCACCTGTGTGACTCACCTGTGTGATTCACCTGTGTGACTCACCTGTGTGATTCACCTGTGTGACTCACCTGTGTGATTCACCTGTGTGACTCACCTGTGTGATTCACCTGTGTGACTCACCTGTGTGATTCACCTGTGTGACTCACCTGTGTGATTCACCTGTGTGACTCACCTGTGTGACTCACCTGTGTGACTCACCTGTGTGATTCTGTCTGATTAAAATGGACCAATCAGCAACAGGTGTGCTGGTTTCCAGCTGCAGTGAGGGAGGAGTTAGTCAGAGCCTCCAGAGCAACAAGAAGAGTCCTGTTGGGTTTGTGTGTCTGTTAAAGCGCTTTGGAACGTCTGCTGGGGGGATTAAGAGATACTCTAATAAAGGTTGATTGATTGATTGATTGATTGATTGATTGATTGATTGATTGACAGATTATCACAATGCCTTCAAAAAAGATGCAAAACTGAGAAAAAACAAGTGACGAGTTCTTTCGAAAATAAAAAAAGTTAATGAAGAAAAAGAGACAGATGTTACTACAGGTATTACTACATATATTACTACAGATATTACTACAGGTATTACTACAAGTATTACTACAGATGTTACTACAGATATTACTACAGGTATTACTACAGATATCACTACAGATATTACT
This sequence comes from Antennarius maculatus, assembly GCA_013358685.1. Lineage (NCBI taxonomy): Eukaryota > Metazoa > Chordata > Actinopteri > Lophiiformes > Antennariidae > Antennarius > Antennarius maculatus. Next base: position 303,392 of record CM023610.1, on the reverse strand, counting down.
ACAGGTATTACTACAGGTATTACTACAGGTATTACTACAGATATTACTACAGTTATTACTACAGGTATTACTACAGATGTTACTACAGATATTACTACATGTATTACTACAGGTATTACTAAAGATGTTACTACAGATGTTACTACAGATGTTACTACAGATGTTACTACAGGTATTACTACAGGTATTACTACAGATATTACTACAGATATTACTACAGGTATTACTACAGGAATTACTACAGATGTTACTACAGATATTACTACAGATGTTACTACAGGTGTTACTACAGATGTTACTACAGGTATTACTACAGGTATTACTACAGATATTACTACAGATATTACTACAGATATTACTACAGGTATTACTACAGGAATTACTACAGATGTTACTACAGATATTACTACAGATATTACTACAGGTATTACTACAGGTATTACTACAGATGTTACTACAGGTATTACTACAGGTATTACTACAGATATTACTACAGATATTACTACAGATATTACTACAGGTATTACTACAGGTATTACTACAGGTATTACTACAGATATTACTACAAATATTACTACAGGTATTACTACAGATATTACTACAGATGTTACTACAGGTGTTACTACAGGTATTACTACAGATATTACTACAGATATTACTACAGATATTACTACAAGTATTACTACAGGAATTACTACAGATGTTACTACAGATATTACTACAGATATTACTACAGGTATTACTACGGGTATTACTACAGATGTTACTACAGATATTACTACAGATATTACTATAGATATTACTACAGATATTACTACAGATATTACTACAGGTATTACTACAGATGTTACTACAGGTATTACTACAGATATTACTACAAATATTACTACAGGTATTACTACAGATATTACTACAGATGTTACTACAGATGTTACTACAGGTCTTACTACAGATGTTACTACAGATGTTACTACAGGTATTACTACAGGTATTACTACAGATGTTACTACAGATATTACTACAGATATTACTACAGATGTTACTACAGATGTTACTACAGGTGTTACTACAGATGTTACTACAGATGTTACTACAGATATTACTACAGATATTACTACAGATATTACTAACAAATATTACTGCAGATATTACTACAGATATTACTACAGGTATTACTACAGATATTACTACAGGTATTACTACAGGTATTACTACAGATATTACTACAGATATTACTACAGGTATTGCTACAGGTATTACTACAGGTATTACTACAGATGTTACTACAGATATTACTACAGATGTTACTACAGATGTTACTACAGATATTACTACAGATATTACTACAGGTATTACTACAGATATTACTACAGATGTTACTACAGGTGTTATTACAGTTTTTACTACAGGTTTTACTACAGGTATTACTACAGATATTACTACAGGTATTACTACAGGTATTACTACAGATGTTACTACAGATATTACTACAGATGTTACTACAGATGTTACTACAGGTATTACTACAGGTATTACTACAGGTATTACTACAGATATTACTAAAAATATTACTACAGATATTACTACAGATGTTACTACAGGTGTTACTACAGATATTACTACAGGTATTACTACAGATATTACTACAGATATTACTACAGATATTACTACAGGTATTACTACAGGAATTACTACAGATGTTACTACAGATATTACTACAGATATTACTACAGGTATTACTATAGGTATTACTACAGATGTTACTACAGGTATTACTACAGGTATTACTACAGATATTACTACAGATATTACTACAGATATTACTACAGATATTACTACAGGTATTACTACAGAAATTACTACAGATGTTACTACAGATATTACTACAGATATTACTACAGATATTACTACAGATATTACTACAGGTATTACTACAGATGTTACTACAGGTATTACTACAGGTATTACTACAGATATTACTACAGGTATTACTACAGATATTACTACAGGTATTACTACAGGTATTACTACAGGAATTACTACAGATGTTACTACAGATATTACTACAGATATTACTACAGATATTACTACAGGTATTACTATAGGTATTACTACAGATGTTACTACAGGTATTACTACAGGTATTACTACAGATATTACTACAGATATTACTACAGATATTACTACAGATATTACTACAGGTATTACTACAGGTATTACTACAGATGTTACTACAGATATTACTACAGATGTTACTACAGATATTACTACAGATATTACTACAGGTATTACTACAGGTATTACTACAGATATTACTACAGATGTTACTACAGGTGTTACTACAGATGTTACTACAGGTATTACTACAGGTATTACTACAGATATTACTACAGGTATTACTACAGGAATTACTACAGATGTTACTACAGATATTACTACAGATATTACTACAGATATTACTACAGGTATTACTACAGGAATTACTACAGATGTTACTACAGATATTACTACAGATATTACTACAGGTATTACTACGGGTATTACTACAGATGTTACTACAGATATTACTACAGATATTACTATAGATATTACTACAGATATTACTACAGATATTACTACAGGTATTACTACAGATGTTACTACAGGTATTACTACAGATATTACTACAAATATTACTACAGGTATTACTACAGATATTACTACAGATGTTACTACAGATGTTACTACAGGTCTTACTACAGATGTTACTACAGATGTTACTACAGGTATTACTACAGGTATTACTACAGATGTTACTACAGATATTACTACAGATATTACTACAGATGTTACTACAGATGTTACTACAGGTGTTACTACAGATGTTACTACAGATGTTACTACAGATATTACTACAGATATTACTACAGATATTACTAACAAATATTACTGCAGATATTACTACAGATATTACTACAGGTATTACTACAGATATTACTACAGGTATTACTACAGGTATTACTACAGATATTACTACAGATATTACTACAGGTATTGCTACAGGTATTACTACAGGTATTACTACAGGTATTACTACAGATGTTACTACAGATATTACTACAGATGTTACTACAGATGTTACTACAGATATTACTACAGGTATTACTACAGGTATTACTACAGATATTACTACAGATGTTACTACAGGTGTTATTACAGATGTTACTACAGGTATTACTACAGGTATTACTACAGATATTACTACAGGTATTACTACAGGTATTACTACAGATGTTACTACAGATATTACTACAGATGTTACTACAGATGTTACTACAGGTATTACTACAGGTATTACTACAGGTATTACTACAGATATTACTACAAATATTACTACAGGTATTACTACAGATGTTACTACAGGTGTTACTACAGATATTACTACAGGTATTACTACAGATATTACTACAGATATTACTACAGATATTACTACAGGTATTACTACAGGAATTACTACAGATGTTACTACAGATATTACTACAGATATTACTACAGGTATTACTATAGGTATTACTACAGATGTTACTACAGGTATTACTACAGGTATTACTACAGATATTACTACAGATATTACTACAGATATTACTACAGATATTACTACAGATATTACTACAGAAATTACTACAGATGTTACTACAGATATTACTACAGATATTACTACAGATATTACTACAGGTATTACTATAGGTATTACTACAGATGTTACTACAGGTATTACTACAGGTATTACTACAGATATTACTACAGGTATTACTACAGATATTACTACAGGTATTACTACAGGTATTACTACAGGAATTACTACAGATGTTACTACAGATATTACTACAGATATTACTACAGATATTACTACAGGTATTACTATAGGTATTACTACAGATGTTACTACAGGTATTACTACAGGTATTACTACAGATATTACTACAGATATTACTACAGATATTACTACAGGTATTACTACAGGTATTACTACAGGTATTACTACAGATGTTACTACAGATATTACTACAGATGTTACTACAGATATTACTACAGATATTACTACAGATATTACTACAGATATAACTACAGATATTACTACAGATGTTACTACAGGTGTTACTACAGATGTTACTACAGGTATTACTACAGGTATTACTACAGATATTACTACAGGTATTACTACAGGAATTACTACAGATGTTACTACAGATATTACTACAGATATTACTACAGATATTACTACAGGTATTACTACAGGTATTACTACAGATGTTACTACAGATATTACTACAGATATTACTACAGATATTACTACAGGTATTACTACAGATATTACTACAAATATTACTACAGGTATTACTACAGATATTACTACAGATGTTACTACAGATGTTACTACAGATGTTACTACAGATGTTACTACAGGTATTACTACAGATATTACTACAAATATTACTACAGGTATTACTACAGATGTTACTACAGATGTTACTACAGGTGTTACTACAGATGTTACTACAAATATTACTACAGGTATTACTACAGATGTTACTACAGATATTACTACAGATGTTACTACAGATGTTACTACAGGTATTACTACAGATATTACTACAGGTATTACTACAGGTATTACTACAGATGTTACTACAGATATTACTACAGATGTTACTACAGATATTACTACAGATATTACTACAGGTATTACTCCAGGTATTACTACAGGTATTACTACAGATATTACTACAAATATTACTACAGGTATTACTACAGATGTTACTACAGATGTTACTACAGATGTTACTACAGGTATTACTACAGATATTACTACAAATATTACTACAGGTATTACTACAGATGTTACTACAGATGTTACTACAGGTGTTACTACAGATGTTACTACAAATATTACTACAGATATTACTACAGATTTTACTACAGATATTACTACAGATGTTACTACAGATGTTACTACAGGTATTACTACAGATGTTACTACAGATATTACTACAGGTATTACTACAGATGTTACTACAAATATTACTACAGGTATTACTACAGATGTTACTACAGATGTTACTACAGATGTTACTACAGGTATTACTACAGATATTACTACAAATATTACTACAGGTATTACTACAGATGTTACTACAGATGTTACTACAGGTGTTACTACAGATGTTACTACAAATATTACTACAGGTATTACTAAAGATGTTACTACAGATATTACAACAGATGTTACTACAGATGTTACTACAGGTGTTAGTACAGATGTTACTACAAATATTACTACAGGTATTACTACAGATGTTACTACAGATATTACTACAGATGTTACTACAGATGTTACTACAGGTATTACTACAGATGTTACTACAGGTATTACTACAGATATTACTACAAATATTACTACAGGTATTCCTACAGATGTTACTACAGATATTACTACAGATGTTACTACAGATGTTACTACAGGTATTACTACAGATGTTACTACAGATATTACTACAGATGTTACTACAGATGTTACTACAGATATTACTACAGATATTACTACAGGTATTACTACAGGTATTACTACAGATATTACTACAGATGTTACTACAGGTGTTACTACAGATGTTACTACAGGTATTACTACAGGTATTACTACAGATATTACTACAGGTATTACTACAGGAATTACTACAGATGTTACTACAGATATTACTACAGATATTACTACAGATATTACTACAGGTATTACTACAGGTATTACTACAGATGTTACTACAGATATTACTACAGATATTACTACAGATATTACTACAGGTATTACTACAGATATTACTACAAATATTACTACAGGTATTACTACAGATATTACTACAGATGTTACTACAGATGTTACTACAGATGTTACTACAGATGTTACTACAGGTATTGCTACAGATATTACTACAAATATTACTACAGGTATTACTACAGATGTTACTACAGATGTTACTACAGGTGTTACTACAGATGTTACTACAAATATTACTACAGGTATTACTACAGATGTTACTACAGATATTACTACAGATGTTACTACAGATGTTACTACAGGTATTACTACAGATATTACTACAGGTATTACTACAGGTATTACTACAGATGTTACTACAGATATTACTACAGATGTTACTACAGATATTACTACAGATATTACTACAGGTATTACTACAGGTATTACTACAGGTATTACTACAGGTATTACTACAGATATTACTACAAATATTACTACAGGTATTACTACAGATGTTACTACAGATGTTACTACAGATGTTACTACAGGTATTACTACAGATATTACTACAAATATTACTACAGGTATTACTACAGATGTTACTACAGATGTTACTACAGGTGTTACTACAGATGTTACTACAAATATTACTACAGGTATTACTACAGATGTTACTACAGATATTACTACAGATGTTACTACAGATGTTACTACAGGTATTACTACAGATGTTACTACAGATATTACTACAGGTGTTACTACAGATGTTACTACAAATATTACTACAGGTATTACTACAGATGTTACTACAGATGTTACTACAGATGTTACTACAGGTATTACTACAGATATTACTACAAATATTACTACAGGTATTACTACAGATGTTACTACAGATGTTACTACAGGTGTTACTACAGATGTTACTACAAATATTACTACAGGTATTACTAAAGATGTTACTACAGATATTACTACAGATGTTACTACAGATGTTACTACAGGTGTTAGTACAGATGTTACTACAAATATTACTACAGGTATTACTACAGATGTTACTACAGATATTACTACAGATGTTACTACAGATGTTACTACAGGTATTACTACAGATGTTACTACAGGTATTACTACAGATATTACTACAAATATTACTACAGGTATTACTACAGATGTTACTACAGATATTACTACAGATGTTACTACAGATGTTACTACAGGTATTACTACAGATGTTACTACAGATATTACTACAGATGTTACTACAGATGTTACTACAGATGTTACTACAGGTATTACTACAGATGTTACTACAGATGTTACTACAGATATTACTACATATATTACTACAGATAGTACTACAGATATTACTGACAGATATTACTACAGATATTACTACAGGTATTACTACAGATATTACTACAGGTATTACTACAGGTATTACTACAGATATTACTACAGATGTTACTACAGATATTACTACAGATATTACTACAGGTATTACTACAGATATTACTACAGATATAACTACAGATATCACTAAAGATATCACTACAGATATTACTACAGGTATTACTACAGATATTGCTACAGGTATTGCTACAGATATTACTACTGGTATTACTACAGATATTACTACAGGTATTACTACAGGTATTTCTACAGGTATTACTACAGGTATTACTACAGGTATTACTACAGGTATTACTACAGATATTATTACAGGTATTACTACAGGTATTACTACAGGTATTACTACAGGTATTACTACAGATATTACTACAGATATTACTACAGGTATTGCTACAGATATTACTACAGATATTACTACAGATATTACTACAGATATTACTAAATGTGTGTGAAGGTTCAGTCAGCTTGGTTCAGTGTCTACAGGAGAAAATATGAATTAAAGACAAAGAAAAGTATTGAGTGAAAAGCAAAAGTGAAAAATATTTAAAATATTATTTCTAAAACTTTTTTTAAATGATTACCAGGCTTTAACATTTTGATACAACTAATACTGTATTTTATTCTTTTTTTTCTTTTTACTTAAACAGTTATGACAGCGTTAATAATAAAATCATTTAATTAACAGTTTGTTTATTTTTTATATTGTACTATTGTTAAACTCAATCTTTGCGTCGCTTCTACCGTATATTCTGTTATTACTTTTGGGATGCACAACCGTCACGTTTGGATGCACACATTTTTGTTGAAGTGCGTCCCAGGGATGAACTCTGTGTCGGGGAGTTAGCAGTCTGCCCTGTTTATAGTTTAATACATAAGATGCAACAAATTCAAAAGTTCTTCTGGCTCCCTGTATTTCTCCTTGTTACAGGAGGATCCATTCAAAGTGAAGCCACCTGTGTTCACCAGCCAACGTCAAGAGCATCCCACCGACCCCTTCCACTCTGAAGACCCCTTCAAAACAGATCCATTCAAAGGTTGTTATCCCCAAACTTCCTTTATTTTCCCGTATTCCTGATTCTCTTGTCATCATTTCTTTCTTTCTGTGTCTTCTTTTTCACACATTATGTATTTCCTCATGTCTCGTCTTACAGCTGACTGTGATTGCTGCTGTTTTTGATTTCTTTTGACAGTTTTGTTTTCTTGTAGTTTTTACATAGTATTTTCTGACTGTCTTCTATGTCTTCATTCAAGCATCTTCTTTATTTTATTTCTGGTCTTTCCACTCTCCTTCATTCTTCTCCTTTAGGTGATCCTTTCCAAAATGACCCTTTTGCAAAGCAGCCATCAGCACCGACAGGTATTTACATAAGGAAAGAGCTAGTTTTATTGTCAAGGCCAGTATTTAGCATATTGACATTCCAACTTAAATCAGTTTGTCACCTGACTTGTTGCTATCAGCCAATTTATTAGTGGGTAAGTAATGGAGCTATAAATTGTAAGACTGTACTGTTACTACAGCAGACAGTGCTCAATGTATATACTGTGTCAGATTTTAGAAGTGTTTGTGGAGGCATATGTATAATTAATATTTTAATCAAATAGTCAAATAGTGACCCTTCTGTTTTCCCCTTACCTTGCAAAAATACTAATTTCTGTGTTTTGCATCTAGAGGCATTCAGCATAAATTACAGTCCATTTTGAAGTGAACTGAATTATATTTAGTAGACTTAAATATTGTACATGCTCACTTAAATAATATGCCAAAAATAACCAACTTTACAGATCAGATATACACACATTTCCAGATTGGATGTTGATAATACTAATGGAAAACAATGTATTTGCAGTTTTTACTTGAGTAGATCATTATTGTTATCTAGCCAAATTTATTTAAAAAAATCAAAACAAGCAGATAATGATTCTCAATTACTTGTGCAACGTCATCTGAGTAACATTAATTTCCTATAAATGGTTAAATTTATAACTTTTGCGATATACTCTGTTACCATTTAAAAATAATCTCCCATTGGAATTATAAAAGTATTCTTCATCATCTTCATCCCAAAAATATTTACTTGATTTCTTCCAGCTCACGTTTGACAGTGTTGCGTCGAGAAAGGAATGAAACGAAATGATCACTATCTCAAACTCACTGTTCCATTTTAGACGTTCAATTGAATGGTAGACCACAGTACACTAACGCTTTCTCACAAGAGTGTCGTCTGCACTTAGCCCAGTAGGTCTCACATCTCCACCAATACAACCCTGACATGCCTTCTGACCTATACCTGGACGTCTACGGCTTTGACTGTGAGGCACTAAGCACAATTATGGCCGACATGCTCCGCTGAACAACGCAAAACCAATGACTATGGGCGATGCCGAATGCCGAAGAGTTGATTTGAGGTCAATGAGATCAAGGACAGGATCACAGGACAGCAGTTCTTATACTGTTACCAGGTCTTGTATGGCAGATCCCCTGCAGCATGGCCCTCTCATTTTTTGAAGTCTATTGATGTCACTACCTTTCTCTGGCCAACACTTGCTAGCATACAGATTTTGCATAGCATTGGACTCCTTACATAACTGTCATACAACCTTCCACGAGTTGACAGGGACAGATTTGTCAGGCCTGAAAGGAGTTCTCTGGGCTTGTCCCAGGCACGTCTTGTAATAGCAGCTACCTCACAACCACCAGCAGGAGTGAGAGTGTCCACATAGAGCAGAATGACAACATCACGCATTGGACCGCCAACCTTCATATGTCCACAAAGTCTTTTGTCAAAAGGGCCAGTTGTTCCATGACAGCTCCTAGAACTGAAGCTGGGATGGGCACTGGTCTGTCCTTTGCCACGACACCTCCTGTGTGTCTGGTGAGAACAGCCTGTAGAAAACATGGAATATCTACCCATGCTGCTGCGGCAGACACCACCTGGGTTACCTCTGGGAACCTTTCAGAGAGTTTGTGTTTGGGCCACAGAACATCCCTTTAGTCCTGCCCATGTTCACTTGCTCTGTTTCTCTCTGCATCACCTTCTCCCTCAAACCCTTGGAACAATATCACCCCTAACCTAATCATCGGCTGAGGTCCGGCTTCCTTTTTCTTCCTCCGCGCCCCCATACTGTTCCACCCCTCATCCACCCATCCACTGTGGACCATCTGCTGTGGACCTGCACCTCCCATCCACCAGTACCACCCCTCACCTAACCATCGACTGGGGTCCTGCTGCCTCTCTTCTTTTGTGTCATCTTACTGTTCCACCCCTCATCCGCCCATCCGCTGTGGACCTTCCTCTGTGGACCTGCACCTCCGACCCCACCAGTATCACCCCCATCTCTCCATGTGCTGTGGACCTTCTCCTCCAAGCCCACCAGTATCACCCCTCAACTATCCATTGGCTGGGGTCCTGCTTCCTTTCTTCCTCCGTGCCGCCATACAGTCATCCACGCAGCTGTAATTGTGCCTTGACTTTAACAACCTTAACCATATTGACTCTGTCTCTATCTGACCTATCTGTCACTCTCTCTCTGTCTCTCTCTCTCCGACCCTGTTCTTATCTTCCTTTGATTTCTTTTCCACCCAACCGGTCGAGGCGGATGGCCGCCCAAAACAGTCTGGGTCCTGCCCGGAGTTTCTTCCTCATCGAGGGAGTTTTTCCCCGCCACTGTCGCTTATGCTCTGGGGGGTTCAGTTGGGTTTCTCTGTCTGTTAAAGCGCTTTGAAATGTCTGCTGCCACGATTAAGCGCTATATAAATAAAACTTGATTGATTGATTGATTGATTGAAACAAGTTAACACGAAAGCTGTCATCACATTCAGCTGGTGTTTCCCTCCGGCTAGAATCAGGGTTGGAGACTTCAGAGGACGCTGTGAGCATTGCAGTGATAATGCCAGATGGACCAGCAGATTAGGGCTGAAGATAGATTTGTTAGATTTACTTGGACTTACTGCCAGGTCCCACAGGACACACTTGTGCTGGGGGGGCACATTCTTCATATGGACGTACGTATTTCCATATTAGTCGTGAATCTGAGGTGACCACACTGGTCATGATGTTGTGTACCTGAGTGGAGCAGACTCGTAGGTGACCATAAGGCAGCCTCTGTCCTTGAAAAGAGAGTTCCAGATAAGAAGCTCATTTGCCACAGAGAACTGTAATGTACTTCACCTTCAAGGTTCCACTCCCCAAAACCAGAGCTTCAGTTACGTCATAAAAGCAAAGTATCCCACTGTCGTCCACTGGTGAATCCAATCGCTGTCCCCGTGTGGAGATAGTGACAGTAAGTTTATTGGCTCAAGTAAATAATAAATACAGTTCCAATACAGAGGAGTTGGACGTCTCACAGCTTTGTGAGGTGAATTAAAGAGTATAATATGGGACCTTTAAGTTGTTGTTTCATTTACCAGTGTAAAGCTATTGTGAGATTTCTCGTCTTATTTTTTTAAGGAAATAATTAGTTAGATACTGTTAATGTTTAAGTTTTAACTGTTGTTCTCCATCTTTTCTTCAGATCCTTTTGGAGGAGACCCTTTCAAAGAGACGGATCCATTCAAGGCTTCATCTGAAGATTTCTTCAAGAAGACCATAAAGATGGACCCTTTTTCCACCACAGACCCCTTCAGTAAAAGTGCTACATTACCATCTAAGGTATTTGTGGGCCATCAAAGACCCAAACCCAACAGTGGCACAACCTTGGTCCCAATCCCTCACTTTAACACTTTTCACACCTTAAACAGCAGTGAGGGGTAGAGGCTCGCTCATGGACAAGTTACGTTATCGCAATATTATCAAAGTCTTATGCTCCGATAATCTTAATCCACAGAACAGACAGGTAGGAGTCGGTGCTGTGGCTGATGGGCAGAACTGTGAACGGCCCTTACTGTTGGGGAAGCACTCTTTACTGCATTGTTTGTATCATGTGTTTCTCTTTATTTTTTCACATTAAATGATATTTATTTAGGCAGAATTATTTATGTTTGTCTTGACCAGTGTTAGCTCCTCATTGGTTCACGTTCTCTTCCTACACATCCAGTGTAACTGTCCCTTCTGATGATGAAATAGAGATGGAATAGAGTAGGTCCTTGAGATACCAGCTACTGGACATACAAGTTTTGGAGATATGAGCTGTCATTCTGTCCATTTCTGTTCAACATACAAGCGAAAATCTGAAGGAAAAGACGTTCTTTAGGACAACACCGATAATTATTGGGTGGTGAGACCGGATCTCGTTCTTTACCATGTGTTGGCGGATGGATACATCAGTGAGACCGGATCTCGTTCTTTACCACGTGTTGGCGGATGGATACATCAGTGAGACCACATCTCGTTCTTTACCACGTGTTGGTGGATGGATACATCAGTGAGACCGGATCTCGTTCTTTACCACGTGTTGGCGGATGGATACATCAGTGAGACCGGATCTCGTTCTTTACCACGTGTTGGTTGATGGATACATCAGTGAGACCGCATCTCGTTCTTTACTTTTTTCCATATTTCGGGGGGTTTACGATTTTTTACAAAGCTAAAATGAATTGAAATGATTCTATTTTTTAAAGGCAGAAAATGTTTTTGAGTTTTGAGTTTTTTGACTCAGGAGCTCAGTCACAGAACAAATTAAAATGTTTTTCTGTATGTCCAAAGCTTTTGAGTCGATCCACTGGACGTTAAGAAAGATCTTGAAGACGTTTTGTCTCTCATCCAGGAGACTTCAGTTCAGAACAGATAACCATGACCTGGATAACTGAGGATGATTTTAAAGGTAGTCTCCCAGGTAACAGTGGTGTTATGGAACGAAAAACTCTAACACATCGGTTAAAGTATGTGGTTTTATAGTATTCAAAGTACTATGAGAAAACAGTATTGGAACAGAGCTACCAGCTCTTTCCAGGTGTTAAGAGATCGTTTGGAACACACAGTGTGGCATCGTCCACGCTCAGCTTCTCTCAGCAGACTGTGGTGGTCCTGAAGGAAGCTCCTGGGCTCCCCAGCTGGTGAAGGGGAACCCCTCTGGATCCTCTCCAGGAGCTCCTCAGACCGTCAGACGGTGCTGGAGTCTCGTCTCTGGACCGTTTGGCTGATGTCGGTCTGATCTGTCCGTGCTGCTGAGGGGCGGTGGCGTCTTCTGGTGTCGCCCTCGTGCTTTGGTTTCTTCTGCGAGCAGCGGATGGGGGCAGCTTTTTGCCC